>JBBBDQ010002444.1:0-180000 GCA_037127315.1 Ascarosepion bandense | reverse complement strand
TCAATCATTTCTGGTCATTTTCAAGGAAAGAAGGTAACACACACACACACACACACACACTCTCTCTTTCTCTCTCTCACTCTCATATACATACATACATACATGCAAATGTACACACACTCACTCTTTCTCACATACATACATACATGCAAATGTACACACACTCACTCTTTCTCACATACATATGCACACACACACTCTCTCTCTCATATACATACATACATGAAAATGTACACACACTCCCTCTTTCTCACATATATATGCACACACACACACACTCTCTCTCTCTCTCCTGTATACATACATGTATGCACAAACTTGCCAATTTATAAACAAATGTTTGCATTATTTAAGATAAACTCATATAGATAAAAAAAAATATTAAAATATTCTTATATTTTAGAATAAAGTTAATTCTGCATGTTTTAAATGATTACATTAGTATACTGCTATAAAAATAGTATCAATACCTTCTTTTTTTTTTTTTAATGATTTCACCCCGAGCAAGGCGGAAACGCCACTGATGTGCAGGGGGTTACATAAATGTAACAAGATTAATTAGAAAAGAGTGAGGAGGTACAAACTAGTTAGAAAGGAACAATAGAAAGCTGAGAAAGCAGGTGCGATGACAGATACATAGGTGGAGAGAAAGGGAAGGTTATACAGGGGAGGGGAGAGAGCTAGAGGCCAGAGGTTAATAGATGAGTATTGACATTGCATTTAAATTTCTGGAGGTTGTAGCCGTCAGGAAAGCAAGAATACGGGAGCGAGTTCCACAGGCGGGAAGTGCGAGAGAGGAAGCTGCAGGAGTAGAATTGTCGTCTGCATTTGGCTAACTTGACTGTGAATGGGTGGGACCCAGTTGCCAGTCTGGTTGCACGAGTAAACACCTGTTGAGGAGGCATCAGTGACTTTAGCTCATCCGAGCAGAAGCCATGAAAGTATTTGTAGAAGAGACAAAGGGAGGCCACCAACAAACCTTTAATCCAATGATGGCCCCTGGCAAAGAATTAAAACTGAAACCTTATGCTTCAGTTTCACTTCCTAATCTGTTCACAAACATATACTTAGATACATTTCTCATTAGTAATGGGTATATGTATAAATACACATGCTCATATATATATATATATATATATATATATATAAAGAACATATTGGATGTTTTTATAAACCCATGGGTAATATAATATTTTGCACGGCACTCTTATAGACCACTCCCCAGACCAAATTCATACAACACTGAAAGGGTCAAAATTATCCAGAAAAAGTCAAGTGAAAAAGAAAACAAGAAAAAGGGGGTTTAACTTAGCAGTGTTAGATATTAGTGCCTATATTATATCTAGACAAGACAGCCTTGGCCTAGATTTACAAAGACAGTCATTGTTAAGAAAGTCTGTAAATCTTGAATAGACAACTAAAAATCCAAGTCAAGATTTACTGACTTCCTTAACAACTGCCTTTTTAAATCTAGGCCAAGGCTGTCTTGTCATCTAAATATAATATAGGTGCTAATATCTAACACTGCTAAGTTAACCTCCTCTCTCCTATTTTCTTTCTTCTTTTTTTCTGGATAATTTTGACCCATTCATTGTAGGAATTTGGTCTGAGAAGTGGTCTATTAGAGAGCCATGAAATATTATATTACCAATGGGTTTATAAAAACATCCAACTTATTGGATTTAATCTCCTGTGGAATTTACCTTACCAAGGATTCTACTTTATATATATATATATATATATATATATATATTGAGCACTTTTATAGAAAAAAGTAAGTTCTCTTCACCTGGATTTTTATATATTTATATATATATATATATATATATATATATATATATATATATATAAACCTGCAAACATAGAAATAAGAATCTTCTCAAATATGTCAACTCAGATTAATATAGACCTTTTTGAAATTATTATTTTTAGTTTTCCTCAAAGTAAAAACAAGTAACTCCACTTGTCCCGTATGCATAAACTGCATACACCTCTGCCCTAAAAAATATCTCCCTATTGAATCAGTATATGAGTATTTGTTTTTAATTTTAAGCTTAAATTGAATTATAAAATGAAACTATAATGATATATAACTAAGCTAACATTGCAAGAACCAGAATTTCAAATCCTGGAACAGTCAGTTTCATAATATGCACCTGATAATTGCGTAGTGCATGAAACTCTAAGTTGTGCTATAGACATAAGATAATATGTATATTTATTATCTTATGAGGTATTGTAATTATTTGTATTGTTTTGACTGTTGTCCTCATCTTTAACATTTTAGCTGTTCTGGAATTTCAAACTAAACTCTTTATTTCATTCACAGGGGTAGATTGTTCTAGTTCTGTTAGTCATGCCTCTTCCAGATATTTTAGTATCAGTTATCTCCATTTAACTCCACTCTCTAAGTACTTTTGTTCACTTCTACTGTAGCCAGGTATTCAACTCAAAACTTTTTGGGGTCAAGTAACTGGATCCAGCCAATGCTTTCATCCACTCGGCCATGTGTCCTTGAAGAAAATCAGAACATACTATGTCCAAAATGCCATGAATATAGCAGAAAAGATGAGGACAACAATCTAAACAATGTAAATAGTGTAAATAACTTAATAGCTTTATTATATTAGATTGAGAATTTTTATTGACACCAGTAAATATATATTTATGTGCATGTACATGTGTGTATATGCATATTTATTTTTATCTCACTCTCACACACACACACACACACACACACACACACACATGGTAATTATTATTATAATAATAATGGTGTACTGCAACTTGACAGCTATAAAGTTTTGGTATTAAAATGCCATCATCAGGCTGTAAAATGTCAATTTTTACTGTCTGATGATGATGTTTTAACACCGAAACTTTATAGCTGTCAAGTTGCAGTACACAATTATTATTATAATAATAATTATCATAGGCTTGTATGTGGATGACGAATATATATGGGTGTTTGTTTGTATGAAGAGGCTGATGTAAAATTATTGGAAAAGATTTTACAAATATGAATACTGATGTTTGATTCTGGGAAGTGGGTTGGATCAAGAACTTTCCAGCACTCACTTGCCTGTGTCTTTTTAGCATCCACTTGTCTGAGAAATATATCTATATGTGTATGTATTTATATACAATTATGTACGCATACACAGTCCTTTCTTCTTTCCTATCTATAGTACTTACTATGAGTACTCACTATACTACTTAATATGGTTTGTGTGTGTGTCTGTGTGTATTATATAATATATTATATAAGCACTCACAAACATTGTTTCTCCTTCACATTTATATGTTAAAAAAAAAAGAAGAATTCTCCCGAAATCAAATGACATTTTTTTTTTTTTTGTGGGAAACTTGTTTAAAAGGAAAAGAGAATAAAATAAAATTCCTTTTGATAATTTCAATTATCAAACCAAACAAATAATAAATATCATTGTTTTAAATCATTGGAATGAAGGGAAAAAAATTTATAAAATTTTTTATTCTTGCCAAGGAACGAAATTTCATTTTTCGTTGTTTTTTTTTTTTTAATTTTTTTTTTTTATTAAGGACTTTTGTTATTTTGTTCATTCGTTCTTTTGTAATTGTTTGGTTTAGTTTTTTTTATTTATTTCTTTTTTTATTCTTTCTTTTTCATGACCCCTTATCAATTGCTTAATCTTTTCACATTTGTTTTAGTCCCTCCCTACAATATTTTAAAAAATTCTTTTTTTAATAAATTTTATTAAGGAAATTTTTTCTTGATCGTTTTTCCTTAAATGTAAAACTCTTTAATTTTTTTTTTTTTATAGTTCTTCATTTATTCTACTTTGTTTTGTTTTCTTTTTTTGAATACTTTTTTTTATAAGAAAAAAAAAGAAATAAATAAAAATGAATGAATGAATGAATGAAATTATTTTTTGTTGTAAGGAGAATGAAAAAATAAAAGAATGTATTTCTGATTATTCAATTCTTCCATTTTGAAAAAAAATAGAAATAAAAAAAACTAAAAAATTTTTTTTTTAATTCCTGGAAATAAAATTGTTTCATTCTTTCTTTTGAGTTTTGTTTTTTCTTTTCAATGTGATACAATGAAACATGCAGGCACATACACTTCTTGGTGTAGCTAGGATGTTACGAGCCATCAAAGTAAATAATTTGTTTTTGGCAACAAATTGTAATGATCTAAACTTATTTATAAATGGAACTTTGTCTGTGTGTCCTTTACCTATAGACTCCAAAATGGCTGAATTGATTTTCTTGAAAATTTACAGAGTTGTACTATAAGTGTCTGCGAGTGTTCTTAGCTAGGTTTTGTGTCGAGGTACCCCAATAAATATTCATAATCGAAAAATTGGTTATAGAAGGAGTGGTCTGATTTTAATCAAATTTGATACACTCATAGACAAAGACATAAGAAATGATATTCAGAAGTTTCAAGGTTGCAGTTCTTACAATAGTGCAGAAAATCGATTATATATATATATAAAAGGCAAGATGTTTGTGTGTGTCTGTTTATCTGTCTGTCATTTATACAAATTCACAATTTTTATCTGATTCTCACCAAACTTCACATAAATATTCTTTAGGTTGAGTCTGAGTTCCAGGACCATGGATTAGTTTTAAAGCTTTCATTACACCCGAGCAACGCCAGGCTATACTGCTAGTGGATCTATAATCTTGTTTCTTAAGCATGTAACAATTGATAAAAAATAGATTACCGAAGAGATAGTAATCGGTGCGACATTCATAAGTTTCACTAATTCCAGCCTTCCAAGCTAAGACCCACCATTCCATGTACACAGATAAAAAATCTCTTCATTCTTTTTGTATATTAAGTAGTTTCTTTCCAATAACTAACACTTACTGGCACAAACAGGGTTAGAAATAATATTACGAGCCCATCTCAACTCCTCTGATATTTCCATAGAAATTATTCATTCAAGCTACAATCATAAGTTCCACTAATTCCGATCCTTCCAAGCTAAGACCCACCATTCCATGGATGCAGAACCAAAATCATCTTCATTCTTTTTGCATTTTATTGTGTAGTTTCTTTCTAATAAATGCTACTTGGCACAGAGTTAGAAATAATATTACAAGCCCATCTCAACTCCTCTGATATTTCCATAGAAATTATTCATTCAAGCTACAATCATAAGTTCCACTAATTCCGATCCTTCCAAGCTAAGACCCACCATTCCATGGATGCAGAACCAAAATCATCTTCATTCTTTTTGCATTTTATTGTGTAGTTTCTTTCTAATAAATGCTACTTGGCACAGAGTTAGAAATAATATTACAAGCCCATCTCAACTCCTCTGATATTTCCATAGAAATTATTCATTCAAGCTACAATCATAAGTTCCACTAATTCCGATCCTTCCAAGCTAAGACCCACCATTCCATGGATGCAGAACCAAAATCATCTTCATTCTTTTTGCATTTTATTGTGTAGTTTCTTTCTAATAAATGCTACTTGGCACAGAGTTAGAAATAATATTACAAGCCCATCTCAACTCCTCTGATATTTCCATAGAAATTATTCATTCAAGCTACAATCATAAGTTCCACTAATTCCGATCCTTCCAAGCTAAGACCCACCATTCCATGGATGCAGAACCAAAATCATCTTCATTCTTTTTGCATTTTATTGTGTAGTTTCTTTCTAATAAATGCTACTTGGCACAGAGTTAGAAATAATATTACAAGCCCATCTCAACTCCTCTGATATTTCCATAGAAATTATTCATTCAAGCTACAATCATAAGTTCCACTAATTCCGATCCTTCCAAGCTAAGACCCACCATTCCATGTGTGCAGAACCAAAATCATCTTCATTCTTTTTGTATTTTATTGTGTAGTTTCTTTCCAATAAATGCCACTTAGTGCCACAGACTCTCAAGTAGACACTTCTCTGACTACTACATTCTTATGCCATTTTTTTATATACAACTAACAGTTATATATCCTACACATTCTCATATTCTGTACTTGCTTCCTCTTGTATATCTGTAAAACAATCTTGTTCAGTAAAACACTAGTTTGAATGACTCTTATACCTTGTTTTAAGAAAACGTTTAGTAAAAGAAAGGTTTGCTTTGATTTCCTAATACTTCTGAAAGTAATTAACCAGACTTGATAGGAAGCTCATAAAGGTACACTACCACTTTTTTTAGCATCCTTGGTTTCAAAACCATTTTGGATTATCAGAAAAAACTCAAAGCAACAGAAATATGGTTCGTTAGAAGGATGCTGAGGATACCATGGACTGAACATGTGAGCAATAACAAGGTTTTGGAGAGTATGAAAATGAAGAGGAATCATATACATAACATCAGAGAGAGAGAGAGAGAGAGAGAGCTAACGTTTCAAGGATATGTAATGAGAAATGAGGGTTTCAGAATCTAAAACTCAGAGGACAGATAGATGGAAAAAGAGACAGGGGAAAACAGTGTGACAAACTTGATTGGCTTAAGCAAATGAATGTCAGACATGGTTTTGGGAGAAGTAATATGACAAAAAGATGCAGAGGACCATGATTGCTTACGTCCTGAAGGGACAGGGCACATAAAAAAAAAAGAATGGAGCTTGAAAGAAATAATAGAAAACCCAAACTTATTGACGGCTACAAGGGACAGGAAGATGTACAGGGTCATGTGTATTTACATCCTGAAGGCACATTGCACATAAAAGAAAGAAAGGAGCTTGGGAGATATAAAAGAAAGACCAACCTTATTAAGAGCTACAAGGGCCAGGAAGATGTAGAGGGCCATGATTGCCTACGTCCTGAAGGCACATAAAAGAAAGAATGGAGCTTGGGAGATATAATAGAAAGACCTAACTTATTAGCAGCTACAAGGGCCAGGAAGATGTAGAGGGCCATGATTGCCTACGTCCTGAAGGGACAGGAAGATGTAGAGGGCCATGATTGCCTGAACGCACATGGAACATAAAAGAAAGAATGGAGCTTGGGAGATATAATAGAAAGACCTAACTTATTAGCAGCTACAAGGGACAGGAAGATGTAGAGGGCCATGATTGCCTACGTCCTGAAGGCACATAAAAGAAAGAATGGAGCTTGGGAGATATAATAGAAAGACCTAGCTTATTAGCAGCTACAAGGGCCAGGAAGATGTAGAGGGCCATGATTGCCTACGTCCTGAAGGGACAGGAAGATGTAGAGGGCCATGATTGCCTGAACGCACATGGAACATAAAAGAAAGAATGGAGCTTGGGAGATATAATAGAAAGACCAACCTCATTAAGAGCTATAAAGGACAGGAAGATGTAGAGGGCCATGATTGCCTACGTCCTGAAGGGACACGGCACATAATGAAATAATTATTTCATAACATCCTTCTAATTCTTTATTCCCCATCATTCAAATGCTAATGTCTGAACTTTAGTATTTTTTTCAAATCCTTTGATATATATCTCAGTCGATCTGCTTTTCAGATTAACGCATTTTATTTCAGTTAGTTAAGTGTCATACATGTTTGGGCAAACGTGTCTTGAAAGAGACACGACTGACTGGGCAAAAAATTTCTCACCGTTGATTTCAATGACTTTCTGCAATCGACTGATTACCAACCTGGATTATAGAACCCAATCTGTCCTATTATTTAACCAATATCTGGAGAGAGAAGGGACAGATTAATAACTTTCTCAAGGGCCATTTGGATAATACCTTTCTCAAGGGCCATTTCCATAAGGAAATGCAATGACCTCAGCTGGAATTCGAAACTTAGCTCCCTGATTTTTCATTCTACTGTACCATAAAAATCAAGTGATACCTTCCTAGAACACAATATTCTTTGGTCTTTTGCCATGAATGTAGCCATTTCATGTGCTACGTATTCACCATATATGGTAAATTCTTCATAAATATTAAACAAATCTAATAAAAATAATCATGGATTGTGATGAAATTAATTATTCAGTCCTATTAAGAAATATTCCACCATTTATTCGGATATAATACAGCAATTCATAGCCATTTAACGAGGTTTGTGGATTTCATATTTCAACCCAAGTGAGGAGGGGGCATTTAATGTGAGATATTGCTTTTATTTCATTATTTATACAGTTTAACTGTAGAACACTAACCATCAATTAAAATTAACCACTACTAACCATGGGTATATCATACCTGATTTTGAAAATATTAAAAAAATACTAAATATATATCTTTATTTGAAATATTTTACATGCAGGCACTTCACACATACTTTGAGTTAACATTAATAGGAACTGAAAAATATATTGTTTAGGTAAGAAAAGCAGGTACTGAAAATTGTAATTAAAATGGTGTCATTTGTACCGGATACTATATACCCATTGCTAGTGTTCTTGGGTTAACAATGTAAAGTCTTATATGAATATATATAGCGTTAATGTTAACCCTTATATATTAGCAAGAACATTTCCATGAATTCATTAATGTAAAATAAATTATATATATATATATTTACTGCACATATGTGTGTGTGTATATATATATATATATATATAATTATTTATTTAGAATTTATGACATAAATTTGTTATAATATCAGAATTTATTACATAAATATGTTATAATATCACTACAAAAGTGGCTATTTTGTTTTGACACTCTCTGTCTTTAGATCACTTGATAAGACAGATAGGATCGAAACAAAATGGCTACTTTTGTATGATATTATAACATATTTATATTATAAATTTTAAATAAATACTATTCGGTCTACTTTGTATTGAGCACTTTTTAAGAATAGTGTTTCTTTGAATACAGAATTTTATTCCAACCATACATACTATATACTTAAATAATTCTTTATATATATATATATATATATATATATATACACACACACACACACACACACACACACACACACACAAAACTTCTATCTGAAAACTAACGAGATTGGAACAATTTATTTCAATTCCAAACAGCAAACATGGTTTCTGCTTCAAAGTAATCTCCCTTTTAATTTAATGCCTTCCCATTTTGTTCTGCCACGCTTCTATGCACTGCTAAAATGATTTTTCTTATATGTCCCCTCAGTTCCATTATTACAGCCCTCTTGATTGCCCCCACACTTTCAGAATAAGCCCACTTGATGATCCTATTCTACAAATATTGTCGTGGTTCCGCACCGACGAGTTTATCTCATTGATGCCCCGCCCCACAAGAATTTACTCAAGCAACCAGATTGGCAACAAGGTTCCACCCATTTACAGTCAAAACAACCAAATGCAGCCACCACTACTCCAGCAGCTTTCTTTCTCGCACTTCCCGCCTGTGGAACTCCCTTCCACATACTTGCTTCCCTGACAGCTACAATCTCAAAGATTTTAAATGCAATATCAATTCCCATCTCTTATCCACTTGACTCCAGTCCTTCCCTCATCCTTTCTACATCACCGTGTGTATCTTGTTCTTTTCCTTTCTCACTCTACCCTGCTATCATCCTTCTCTTACCCTTTCTCCGACATCCCCTGTAATTGGTTCGACTTTCTCTTTGCTCTTCTCCTGCTTAAACTTTCTCTCTTCTCGTATGTAGTCCCCAGTGGTGGTACCACCTTGTTTGGTAGTGAAACAATTAAAAAGAAACAAGAAAAAATTCTAACCATCACTTTTTAAAACAGTAAACATTGCCGAAAAGTAAAGGTGGCTAGAATTATAGCCATATCGAGGGAAAAATTATCTGTTTGATGAGGATTGCCAACTTAATTTTCATGTTTTACTCAAACCTAACACAAATATCAGAGCTGAGGTAATATCTGTCACTTATATAGGCTGAAAGTTCCATATCAAGATCTTTTTAGACACCTCTTTTCAACTTTTCTTTTGTAATCCAAGAACTTTTGAAAATAATTCTTTTGCTAAGAAACTTCTTCCACCAGGTGACGCAATTATTTGCATGGAATTCTCAGTCATATGTTTGCAAAGTTCAGAGCCTTTTTTAGGCCTTCTTTACAACACTTCTTTAAACTGGTTGCTTTCTGTTAGTAAGCTCTTCTTACAAAAGAACCTTTTTGTTGCTCATACAAGCAATATAACCTCTCCAATGCAACGTATATTTAGATATTGTTGCTTCCATGCTATCAAAATTACATCACAGAAGCATGTTCAAGTAATCACAATAGACAACCCACATTCCAGATATATATATATTTTTGATGCAAGCATGATACACCTCGATTATACATCATTGATAATGGTCACTACAAGTGCATTGTTGGAACAATCATAACTGAAATCTTTTATTGAACATAAATGTGTGTGTATATATATATATATATATGTATATATATAAATATATATATATATATATATATATATATATATATATATATATACAGACACACACACACACAAGTTTGATTAAAGAGAACCGGCAAGTTTGCATAAACTTTAGACAGTTTATTCACAAATTTTGAGCATAGTACTAAACAATTTATCTGAAACTTCGAAAAATATGAAAAAAACATTTAAACAGACAGACCTTACAGGTTTTTTGTAGTTAATTATGTTTAAATGAATATTTGCTGGCTAGAAATACTTTATTCACACATATACACTATTAAAAAAAAAGAAAGTAAAGGCAATTTCTTTACAGCACTTTTATTTCTCCTGATGAAGAAAAAATTAGAATTTCTTGTGTACAAGGAATGACAAATATTTCTATTCTGTCTCTTACTGCTTGCTCTCTGGTTGGTCAGGGTAGAATGCTGTTTTGATGCTTCTAACAATTCAGTCTGAGATATTAGGATTTTTTTGGTAACATTGGTGGAACTGGTTTGCAAAATCTCCATACTACTCTTTATGCTGAGCTGTAAGCTGTATCAACACCCAATACCGTATCTAAAGTCATCATGCAATATGGTTTGTGCAAACCAATAGCTGATACTCATGATTACCTTCATTCCTCCCTGATCAAGTATCTGTTCGATGGTGTGCAATGTTGATAGATGACCACATCTGTTTTTGTTCATTACAATATGCACACACTCACCCTATGACATAGGATTAAAATAAGTTTGCAATCTCTCGCACTTCCCGCCTGTGGAACTCGCTCCCATATTCTTGTTTTAATTCTCTCGCACTTCCCGCCTGTGTAACTCGCTCCCATATTCTTGCTTTCCTGGCGGCTACAACCTCCAGAAATTTAAATGCAAAGCCAATACTCATCTACTAACCACTGGACTCTAGCTCTCTCCCCACCCCGTATAACCTTCCCTTTCTCTCTACCTATGTATCTGTCATCGCACATGCATTCTCAGCTTTCTATTGCTCCTTTCTAACTAGTTTGTACTCCTCACTCTTTTCTAATTAATCTTTTTACAGTCATGTAGCCCCCTGCACATCAGTGGCATTTCTGCCTTGCTCGGGGTGAAATGAATTAAAAAAAATCAAATTGAATTTAGTCTCTTTAAAGTGTTTTAACTATTCGTATGTCTTTTGTTGATTCATAGTAAATGCTCCATACTGCACCCACATCTGACAATGGATTCCCATGGGTTTGACTCCCTTTGGGTACAAAAAGTGCATTATAACACATTCTTCCTTGATAGTGCAATTACTGAGTAAAGCATCCATACCTCTGACCTCATTACTCCTTGCCACTTGACTGAATGGTAAAATACTGCACGTGGCGAGCTAACCATCAACCCATGTGCACATGTGCTGCCACTTGTCGATGCCTCATTGTTAGTTTAAGTGCGTAATTTCAAAATTGCATATACTTATTGATTTACCCAACTTTTAAGTGTCAGTGGCCAATGTTCGTTGTTAATTTTCACTTTTTAGAGCATTGAACAATGTCTAATTCCACTGATGACACCTTTTTCACCAAAATCAGAGGAGGTTATACTACGTCATAATGGAAAGCAATAGGTTTCCACAACAAAAAATCATCATCCTCATTATCGTTTAACGTTCGTTTTCATGCTAGCATGGGTTGGACGGCGGTTTTCTTGGTGACCAGGCCGCTCGATTTTGTGTCAGGCCTGGCTGTAATCTCAACTTCTTTAAATCATCATTGACAAACTGGATTTATGTTTTATATGGTTTACTTATTACACATAATTGAACCATCATAAAATATTGGTGCGATTTTTACAGCTGTATGTTAACATTCTAACAGACTTGGACATCGAGAGGTGAGAAAACACCCCCAACAACTGCTCATACTGGAGACGTGGTTTACACAGAAGGTTAAGGCAAAGAGAGAAGAAACAGACATTTGCCGCTGGGGATGAAGCATGCTTGAAGGAAAGAAAACAACACGGTGACATTGGGGGAGACCGCCTCTGTCTTCCCACATCCATAAATAACAAACGTATTGTTTCTTATATTCAAATGAAACTAGTTTAGGAGACTGGAAACTCTGTTTTTATCAAGATACCATCTCTAGGAAGGTTACCTACCATGGTTAGAGAGTTTAGCCTACCCTTTTCTACACAGAATAGAAATGAAAGAGTGAATCCACAACATTCTATCATAGCATGCGGCCAGAAACTGACCCATGCCGCCTTGTTATACAAATGGCTGAAGTCAAAACAAGATTGATGGAGATTGGGTTGTAATCATGAAACGTCATGAGTTTGGACCATTATAACCACCAGATTTCCTGTATCTATAAGTATGTGTGTGTTTGTGTGTACATATTTATAAAGAAATGCAAAGGTATTGTAACCTGTGCATGTTTTTATAAATATGAACTCACTCACTTTATGATTTATATGATTAGAATAAGTTTGCAATAATATGAAATTGAATTTAACCTCTTTTAAGAAAATATTTCTTAATAATATATTATAGGCAATATGGCCTCTCTTTGGTCTCGTGAGACTTAGGAATCTGCAACCCGAAAATTATGTTTCAACTACTGATGATCATGCTGCAGCATCTGTTATGGCTGTCAGGCACACATGGGCATCTTGATTGCAACTAATATATGTGAAGGCGGTCTCCCCCAATGTCACCGTGCTGTTTTCTTTCCTTCAAGCATGCTTCACCCCCAGCGGCAAATGTCTGTTTCTTCTCTCTTTGTCTTAACCTTCTGTGTAAACCACGTCTCCAGTATGAGCAGTTGTTGGGGATGTTTTCTCACCTCTCGATGTCCAAGTCTGTTGCCCTTATCTCACTTTTTCAGATGACCTTGAAGCGAAGATAATGTTGCTCTCATGCCTTCTTGCCAGTGGCCTGTTTTCTGCACAGAAGGAACTTTGGAATCTTTCCAGGGCTCAGGTCTGGGCACAGTTTTATGAGAGATTGGCAGTTGGTCATACAGCACATCTCCTCTTGCCATACCACTGATGTTTTCCAAGGGAAACGTTTCTATATATAGCACATGGCCAAGTAGGGTTAGGATGTTCACTTTCTGAATATGAAGCCCGCGGTTCAAATATTGCCATGGTTGATTTGTCAGGAAGGTGATTTGATGTTGTCTGGAGGAGGCAATCCCAGCATGTGTCACTTTGGAAAGTGTCTGAAAACCCTATCATGGATTGACCCAAGCCTTGTGAGAGAAGTTGGATTGACAAGACCCCTTGGCAGTCATCGGTCTTTATGCTAGCACAAAATTACTAGTCATCAAGACTGAAGGTTTGAGCATGCTTGCCTTATTCAGACTGTTCACATCAGATAGTGTTCTCTCTCCCAGAAACTGTAACTAAGATCTGCTCAGCAGAGGTGGGATTTGTGGGTGTTGAACAAACTCAGATGTTCTTGAGCAAAGCGTCTCCAAGAGGAATTAGCTACCCACCCTAGTAGACAGGTATCCTTGTATATGAGTTGCTAGCCATGCATTTATATATATATATATATATATATATATATATATATATATAATTATGAATTAAATGGACATTGATCATTTCCACAACCAACATCCAACATTGTCTGACGATGAGATTCTATCTCGAAACCTAGAAATTTCCATGTTGCAATGTACATTTCATTCAGAATTATTTGATTATATTAACCTCTACAATATTTATTGTATTCAGCATAGTTTATATAAAATACTTAAATGTCTGGAGACTCAAAATTCATAAAACCTTAGATCCTCTTCACCTTTGTTAATATTAAAAGAAGAAATCATATATTCCCCAAAAATATATATTTTTTTCAAATTTAAAGTAGCTCTCTATTCTGATTAGTTAAATTGAACAGACAAATAATTTCCCTCTCTTCAAACATCCATAACTAACAAACGTATTGTTTCTTATATTCAAATGAAAATCATTTTTACAACAATGAGCTAACATTACCTGATGACGAGCTAAACATCTCGAAACATAGAAATTTCACTGTTACAAAGTAAACTATATTAATTTTGAATAAAAAATCAGAAATTTAAAATTAAACATCCAGAGAAAACTAAGATAATAATCTTGTAATAATAATAGATACATCAATGGAAATGCAGTATAGATAGGGATTTTTTAACTCTTGCCGTTAAGATTAAAAGAGGAAATCACGTATTCCACAAAAATATAACCTGTTTTTTGTCTTAGAAACTGATGGGATAGAGAGAAAACTAAGATAATAATCTTGTAATAATAATAGATACATCAACGGAAATGCAGTTTAGACAGGGAGTTTTTAACTCATGCCTTTAAGATTAAAAGAAGAAATCTTGTATTCCCCCAAAATGTAAACTGTTTTCTTTCTTTTTTGTTTTAGAAACTGATGGGATAGAGAGAAAACTAAGATAATAATCTTGGAATAATAATAGATACATCAACGGAAATGCAGTTTAGACAGGGATTTTTTAACTCTTGCCGTTAAGATTGAAAGAAGAAATCTTGTATTCCCCCAAAATGTAAAATGTTTTCTTTCTTTTGTTTAGAAACTGATGGGATAGAGAGAAAACTAGTAATAATCTTGTAATAATAATAGATACATCAACGGAAATGCAGTTTAGACAGGGAGTTTTAACTCATGCCTTTTAAGATTAAAAGAAGAAATCTTGTATTCCCCCAAAATGTAAACTGTTTTCTTTCTTTTTGTTTTTAGAAACTGATGGGATAGAGAGAAAACTAAGATAATAATCTTGTAATAATAATAGATACATCAGCGGAAATGCCCAGTTTAGACAGGGAGTTTTTTAACTCTTGCGATTTAAGATTAAAAGAAGAAATCATATATTCCCCAAAATATAATCTGTTTTTTGTTTTAAGAAACTGATGGGATAGAGAGAAAACTAAGATAATAATCTTGTAATAATAATAGATACATCAACGGAAATGCAGTTTAGACGGGGAGTTTTTAACTCACCCGTTAAGATTAAGAGAATACATATATTCCCCAAAATATAATCTGTTTTTTGTTTTGAGAAACTGATGGGATAGAGAGAAAACTAAGATAACTAATCTTGTAATAATAATAGATACATCAACGGAAATGCAGTTTAGACAGGAGTTTTAACTCATGCCTTTAAAAGATTAAAAGAAGAAATCTTGTATTCCCCACAAAATGTAAACTGTTTTCTTTTCTTTTTTGTTTTAGAAACTGATGGGATAGAGAGAAAACCAAGATAATAATCTTGCTGTATAGATACATCAACGGAAATGCAGTTTAGACGGAGTTTTAACTCATACCTTTAAGATTAAAAGAAGAAATCTTGTATTCCCCAAAATGTAAACTGTTTTCTTTCTTTTTTGTTTTAGAAACTGATGGGATAGAAGAAACTAAAGATAATAATGTAATAATAATAGATACATCAACGGAAATGCAGTTTAGACAGAGTTTAACTCATGCCTTTAAGATTAAAGAAATCTTGTATTCCCCAAAATGTAAACTGTTTTCTTTCACTTTTGTTTTAGAAACTGATGGGATAGAGAAGAAAACTAAGATAATAATCTTGGAATAATAATAGATACATCAACGGAAATGCAGTTTGAACGGGGATTTTTAACTCTTGCCGTTAAGATTGAAAGAAGAAATCTTGTATTCCCCCCAAATGTAAAATGTTTTCTTTCTTTCTTTTTTTGTTTTAAACTGATGGGATAAGAAAACTAAGATAATAATCTTGTAATAATAATAGATACATCAACGGAAATACAGTTTAGACAGGAGTTTTTAACTCATGCCTTTAAGATTAAAAAAGGAAAATCTTGTATTCCCAAAATGTAAACTGTTTCTTTCTTTTGTTTTAGAAACTGATGGGATGAGAGAAAACTTAAGATAATAATCTTGGAATAATAATAGATACATCAACGGAAATGCAGTTTAGACAGGGATTTTTTAACTCTTACCGTTAAGATTAAAAGAAGAAATCATATATTCCCCCAAAATATAATCTGTTTTTGTTTTAGAAACTGATGGGATAGAGGAAAACTAAGATAATAATCTTGGAATAATAATAGATACATCAACAAATGCAGTTTGAACAGGGGTTTTAACTCTTGCCGTTAAGATTAAAAAGGAAAAATCATATTCCCCAAAATATAATCTGTTTTTTGTTTTAGAAACTGATGGGATAGAGAGAAAGCAGAATAATAATCTTGTAATAATAATAGACACATCAACGGAAATGCAGTTTAGACAGGGAGTTTTAACTCATACCTTTAAGATTAAAGAAGAAATCTTGTATTCCCCCCAAAATGTAAACTGTTTTCTTTCTTTTTGTTTTAGAAACTGATGGGATAGAGAGAAAACTAAGATAATAATCTTGTAATAATAATAGATACATCAACGGAAATGCAGTTTAGACAGGGAGTTTTTAACTCTGCCGTTAAAAAGATTAAAAGAAGAAATCATATATTCCCCAAAATATAATCTGTTTTTGTTTTAGAAACTGATGGGATAGAGAGAAAACTAAGATAATAATCTTGTAATAATAATAGATACATCAACTTGAAATGCAGTTTAGACAGGAGGTTTTTAACTTCTTGCCGTTAAGATTAAACGAAGAAATCATATATTTAAAATATAATCTGTTTTTGTTTTGCAAAGCTGATGGGGATAGAGAGAAAACTAAGATAATAATCTTGTAATAATAATAGATACATCAACTTGAAATGCAGTTTGAATTGGGGAGTTTTTAACTCATGCCTTTAAGATTAAAAGAAGAAATCTGTATTCCCCAAAATGTAAACTGTTTTTCTTTCTTTTTTTGTTTTAAGAAACTGATGGGATAGAGAAAACTAAGATAATAATCTTGTAATAATAATAGATACATCAACGGAAATGCAGTTTAGACAAGGAGTTTTTAACTCATGCCTTTAAGATTAAAAGAAGAAATCTTGTATTCCCCCAAAGTATGGCTTGTTTTCTTTCTTTTTGTTTCTGAAACTGATGGAATGAGGAAAACTAAGATAATAATCTTGTAATAATATGGAAGCATCAACGGAAATGCGGTTTAGACAGGAGTTTTTAACTCATGCCTTTAAGATTAAAAGAAGAAATCTTGTATTCCCCCAAAATGTAAACTGTTTTCTTTTTTCTTTTTTGTTTTAGAAACTGATGGGATAGAGAAAACTAAGATAATAATCTTGTAATAATAATAGATACATCAACGATACGGTTTAGACAGGGAGTTTTAACTCATGCCTTTAAGATTAAAAGAGAAATCTTGTATTCC
The DNA here is from genome assembly GCA_037127315.1 of Ascarosepion bandense. Classification (NCBI taxonomy): domain Eukaryota; kingdom Metazoa; phylum Mollusca; class Cephalopoda; order Sepiida; family Sepiidae; genus Ascarosepion; species Ascarosepion bandense. The sequence continues at coordinate 162,424 of JBBBDQ010002444.1, read as the reverse complement.
CAAAATGTAAACTGTTTTCTTTCTTTTGTTTTAGAAACTGATGGGATAGAGAGAAAACTAAGATAATCTTGTAATAATAGATACATCAGCTTGGAAATGCAGTTTAGACAGGGAATTTTAACTCATGCCTTTAAGATTAAAAGAAGAAATCTTGTATTCACAAAATGTAAACTGTTTCTTTCTTTTGTTTAAGTGATGGGATAGAGAGAAAACTAAGATAATAATCTTGTAATAATAATAGATACATCAACGGAAATGCAGTTTAGACAGGAGTTTTTAACTCATGCCTTTAAGATTAAAAGAAGAGAAATCTTGTATTCCCCAAAATGTAAACTGTTTTCTTTCTTTTTGTTTTAGAAACTGATGGGATAAGAGAAGAGCTAAGATAATAATCTTGTAATAATAATAGGCACATCAACGGAAATGCAGTTTAGACAGGGAGTTTTTAACTCATGCCTTTAAGATTAAAAGAAGAAATCTTACCTTATTCCCAAATGTAAACTGTTTTCTTTCTTTTTGTTTTAGAAACTGATGGGATAGAGAGAAAAACTAAGATAATAATCTTGGAATAATAATAGACTCATCAACGGAAATGCAGTTTAGACAGAGTTTTTTAACTCTTGCCGTTAAGATTAAAAGAAGAAATCATATATTCCCCAAAATATAATCTGTTTTTTGTTTAGAAACTGATGTATGGATGAGGAAAACTAAGATAATAATCTTGTAATAATAATGAATACATCAACGGAAATGCAGTTTAGACAGGAGTTTAACTCATGCCTTTAAGATTAAAAGAGAAGAAATCTTGTATTCCCCCAAAATGTAAACTGTTTTCTTTCTTTTTTGTTTTTAGAAACTGATGGGATAGAGAGAAAACCAAAGATAATAATCTTGTAATAATAATAGATACATCGGAAACACGGTTTAGACAGGAGTTTTTTTAACTCTTGCCGTTAAGATTAAAAGAAGAAATCATATATTCCCAAATATAATCTGTTTTTTGTTTTAGAAACTGATGGGATAGAGAGAAAACTAAGATAATAATCTTGTAATAATAATAGATACATCAACGGAAATGCAGTTTAGACAGGAGTTTTTAACTCTTGCCGTTAAGATTAAAGAAGAAATCTTGTATTCCCCAAAATATAATCTGTTTTTTGTTTTAGAAACTGATGGGATAGAGAGAAAACTAAGATAATAATCTTGTAATAATAATAGATACATCAACGGAAATGCAGTTTAGACAGGAGTTTTTAACTCATGCCTTTAAGATTAAAAGAAGAAATCTTGTATTCCCCAAAATGTAAACTGTTTTTTCTTTCTTTTTTGTTTTAGAAACTGATGGGATAAGAGAAAACTAAGATAATAATCTTGTAATAATAATAGATACATCAACGGAAATGCAGTTTAGACGAGTTTTTATTTCCATACCTTTAAGATTAAAGAAGAAATCCTTATTCCCCCAAAATATAGCTGTTTTCTTTCTTTTTGTTTTAGAAACTGATGGGATAGAGAGAAAACTAAGATAATAATCTTGTAATAATAATAGATACATCAACGGAAATGCAGTTCAGACAGGAGTTTTTAACTCTTGCCGTTAAGATAAGAGAAATCATATATTCCCAAAATATAATCTGTTTTTTGTTTAAGAAACGATGGGATAGAGAAAACAGATAATAATCTTGTAATAATAATAGATACATCAACAAATGCAGTTTAGACGAGGAGTTTTAACTCTGCCGTTAAAAAGATTAAACGAAGAAATCATATATTCCCCAAAACAAATCTGTTTTTTGTTTTTAGAAACTGATGGGATAGAGAAACTAAAATAATAATCTTGTAATAATAATAGATACATCAACGGAAATGCAGTTTAGACAGGGTTTTTTTAACTCATGCCTTTAAGATTAAAAGAGAAATCTTGTATTCCCCCAAAATGTAAACTGTTTTCTTTCTTTTTGTTTTAGAAACTGATGGGATGACTTCAGATAATAATCTTGTAATAATAATGAATACATCAACGGAAATGCAGTTTAGACGAGGGTTTTTAACTCATGCCTTTAAGATTAAAAGAAGAAATCTTGTATTCCCCCAAAATGTAAGCTGTTTCTTTCTTTTTTGTTTTGAAAACGATGGGATAGAGAGAAAACCAGATAATAATCTTGTAATAATAATAGATACATCAACGGAAATGCAGTTTAGACAGGAGTTTTAACTCATGCCTTTAAGATTAAAAGAAGAAATCTTGTATTCCCCCAAAATGTAAACTGTTTTCTTTCTTTTTTGTTTTAGAAACTGATGGGATAGAAGCTTAGATAATAATCTTGTAATAATGATACATGTGAAATGCAGTTTAGACAGGGTTTTTAACTCTGCCTTTAAGATTAAAAGAAGAAATCTTGTATTCCCCCAAAATGTAAACTGTTTTTTCTTTCTTTGTTTTAAAAGCGACTGATGGGATAGAGAGAAAACTAAGATAATAATCTTGCTAATAATAATAGATACATCAACGGAAATGCAGTTTAGACAGGAGTTTTTAACTCATGCCTTTAAGATTAAAAGAAGAAATCTTGTATTCCCCCAAAATGTAACTGTTTTTCTTTCTTTTTGTTTTAGAAACTGATGGGATAGAGGAGAAAGCTAAGATAATAATCTTGTAATAATAATAGATACATCGGAAATGCAGTTTAGACAGGAGTTTAACTCATGCCTTTAAGATTAAAAGAAGAGATACTTGTATTCCCAAAATGTAAACTGTTTCTTTCTTTTTGTTTTAGAAACGTGGGATGAGGAAAACTAAGATAATAATCTTGTAATAATAATAGATACATCAGCAGAGTAGTTTAGACAGGGAGTTTTTAACTCATGCCTTTAAGATTAAAAGAAGAAATCTTGTATTCCCCCAAAATGTAAACTGTTTTCTTTCTTTTTGTTTTAGAAACTGATGGGATAGAGAGAAAACTAAAGATAATAATCTTGGAATAATAATAGATACATCAACGGAAATGCAGTTTAGACAGGAGTTTTTAATACCCCTTTAGATTAAGATTAAAGAAGAAATGTATATTCCCCAAAATATAATCTGTTTTTTGTTTTAGAAACTGATGGGATAGAGAGAAAACTGAATAATATCTTGTAATAATAATAGATACATCAACGAAATGCAGTTTAGACGAGGTTTTTAACTCATGCCTTTAAGATTAAAGAAATGTTGTATTCCCCCAAAATGTAAACACATTTTCTTTTCTTTTTGTTTTAGAAACTGATGGGATAGAGAGAAAACTAAGATAATAATCTTGGAATAATAATAGATACATCAACGGAAATGCAGTTTAGACAGGGAGTTTTGCTCTTGCCGTTAAGATTAAAGAAGAAATCATATATTCCCAAAATATAATCTGTTTTGTTTTAGAAACTGATGGGATGAAAGAAACTAAGATAATAATCTTGTAATAATAATAGATACATCAACGGAAATGCGGTTTACGGGAGTTTTAACTCTTGCCGTTAAGATTAAAGAAATCATGTATTTAATGCACCGTGTTTTGTTTTAGAAACTGATGGGATAGAGAGAAAACTAAGATAATAATCTTGCCTTAATAATAATAGATACATCAACGGAAATGCAGTTTAGACAGGGAGTTTTTAACTCATGCCTTTAAGATTAAAGAAATCTTGTATTCCCCCAAAATGTAAACTGTTTTCTTTCTTTTTTGTTTTAGAAACTGATGGGATAGAAGAAAACTAAGATAATAATCTTGGAATAATAATAGATACATCAACGGAAATATGATTTGAATAAGGGGATTTTTTAACTCTTGCCGTTAAGATTGAAAGAGAAAATCTTGTATTCCCCAAATGTAAAATGTTTTCTTTCTTTCTTTTTTGTTTTAGAAACTGATGGGATAGAGAAAACTAAGATAATAATCTTGTAATAATAATAGATACATCAACGGAAATGCAGTTTTTAGACAGGGAGTTTTTAACTCATGCCTTTAAGATTAAAAGAAGAAATCTTGTATTCCCCCAAAATATGAAACTGTTTCTTTCTTTTTGTTTTAGAAACTGATGGGATAGAGAGAAAACTAAGATAATAATCTTGGAGTAATAATAGATACATCAACGGAAATGCAGTTTAGACAGGGATTTTTTAACTCTTGCCGTTAAGATTGAAAGAAGAAATCTTGTATTCCCCCAAAATGTAAACTGTTTTCTTTCTTTTTTGTTTTAGAAACTGATGGGATAGAGAAAATAAGATAATAATCTTGTAATAATAATAGATACATCAACGGAAATGGATTGTTTAGGGAGTTTTTTAACTCATGCCTTTAAGATTAATCTTGTATTCCCCAAAATGTAAACTGTTTTCTTTCTTTTTTGTTTTAGAAACTGATGGGATAGAGAAAACTAAGATAATAATCTTGGAATAATAATAGATACATCAACGGAAGTAAGTTTAGACAGGGAGTTTTAACTCTTGCCGTTAAGATTAAAGAAGAAATCATATATTCCCCAAAATATAATCTGTTTTTGTTTTTGAAACTGATGGGATAGAGAAAACTAAGATAATAATCTTGTAATAATAATAGATACATCAACGGAAATGCAGTTTAGACAGGGAGTTTTTAACTCATGCCTTTAAGATTAAAAGAAGAAATCTTGTATTCCCCCAAAGTAAACTGTTTTCTTTCTTTTTTGTTTTAGGAAACTGATGGGATGAGGAAAACTAAGATAATAATCTTGTAATAATAATAGATACATCAACAAAATGCAGTTTAGACGAGGAGTTTTTAACTCATGCCTTTTAAATTAAAAGAGAAACTTGTATTCCCCAACCAAACTGTTTTCTTTCTTTTTTGTTTATTAGACAGATAGAGAAGAAAACTAGAATAATAATCTTGTAATAATAATAGATACATCAACGGAAATGCAGTTGAACAGAGTTTTGCTCTTACCGTTAAGATTAAAAGAAGAAATCATATATTCACAAAATATAATCTGTTTTTTGTTTTAGAAACTGATGGGATAGAGAGAAAACTAAGATAATAATCTTGTAATAATAATAGATACATCAACGGAAATGCAGTTTAGACAGGGAGTTTTTAACTCTCATGCCTTTAAGATTAAAAGAAGAAATCTTGTATTCCCCCAAAATGTAAACTGTTTTCTTTCTTTTTTGTTTTTTTTTTTTTTTTTTTAAAACTGATGGGATAGAGAGAAAACTAAGATAATAATCTTGTAATATTAATAGGTATCAACGATACAGTTTAGACAGGGAGTTTTTAACTCATGCCTTTAAGATTAAAAGAAGAAATCTTGTATTCCCCCAAAATGTAAACTGTTTTCTTTCTTTTTTTGTTTTAGAAACTGATGGGATAGAGAAAACTAAGATAATAATCTTGTAATAATAATAGATACATCAACTTGAAATGCAGTTTAGACAGGGAGTTTTTTAACTCACTGGTCTGAATTAAAAGAAGAAATCATATTTAAAATATAATCTGTTTTTTGTTTTAGAAACTGATGGGATAGAGAAAATATTAAGATAATAATCTTGTAATAATAATAGATACATCAACGAGAATGCAGTTTGAACAGGGAGTTTTTAACTCTTGCCCGTTAAGATTAAAAGAAGAGAATCATATATTCCCCAAATATAATCTGTTTTTTGTTTTAGAAACTGATGGGATAGAGGAAAACTAAGATAATAATCTTGTAAACAATAATAGATGCATCAACGGAAATGCAGTTTAGACAGGGTTTTTAACTCATGCCTTTAAGATTAAAGAAGAAATCTTGTATTTTGAAAGTATAAACTGTTTTCTCTTTTTTGTTTTGGCTTCTTGATGGGATGAAGGAAAACTAAGATAATAATCTTGTAATAATAATAGATACATCAACTTGAAGTACAGTTTAGACAGGGAGTTTTTAACTCATGCCTTTAAGATTAAAGAAGAAATCTTGTATTCCCCCAAAATGTAAACTGTTTTCTTTCTTTTTTGTTTTCCAAAGGCGATGGGATAGAGAGAAAACTAAGATAATAATCTTGTAATAATAATAGATACATCAGCAGTACAGTTTAGACAGGGGAGTTTTAACTCATGCCTTTAAAGATTAAAGAAAGAAATCTTGTATTCCCCCAAAATGTAAACTGTTTTCTTTCTTTTTTGTTTTAGAAACTGATGGGATAGAGAGAAAACTAAGATAATAATCTTGTAATAATAATAGATACATCCATTTGAGAAATGCAGTTTAGACAGGGAGTTTTTAACTCATGCCTTTAAGATTAAAAGAAGAAATCTTGTATTCCCCCAAAATGTAAACTGTTTTCTTTCTTTTTGTTTAGAAACTGATGGAGATGAGAAAACTAGATAATAAATACTTGTAATAATAATAGATACATCAGCAGGAAATGCAGTTTAGACAGGGAGTTTTAACTCATGCCTTTAAGATTAAAAGAAGAAATCTTGTATTCCCCAAAATGTAAACTGTTTTCTTTCTTTTTGTTTCAGAAACTGTTGATGGGATAGAAAACTAAGATAATAATCTTGTAATATTAATGAATGCAATAGCTTGAAATGCAGTTTAGACAGGGTTTAACTCTTGGGTAAGATTAAAGAAGAAATCATATATTCCCCAAAATATAATCTGTTTTTTGTTTTTAGAAACTGATGGGATAGGAAAACTAGATAATAATCTTAATAATAATAGATACATCAGCAGAAATGCAGTTTAGACAGAAGTTTTTATCTTGCCGTTAAGATTAAAAGAAGGAAATCGTATATTCACAAAATATCTTTTTATTTAAACATGATGGGATAGAGAAAACTAAGATAATAATGTGTAATAATAATAGATACATCAACAGTACAGTTGAACGTTTTAACTCATACCTTCGAATTAGGAAAATCTTGTATTCCCCCCAAAATGTAACCTGTTCTTTCTTTTTGTTTTAGAAACTGATGGGATAGAGAGAAAACTAGATAATAATCCTTGGAATAATGATAAATAACGAAATGCAGTTTAGACAGGAGTTTTAACTCTTACATTAAGATAAAAAGAAAATCTCTATATTCCCCAAATAATCTTTTGTTTTAAAACCGATGGGATAGAGAAAACAGATAATAATCTTGTAATAATAATAGATATCGCTTGCAGTAGGTTTAGACAGGGAGTTTTAATATTTGCCTTTAAGAATTAAAAGAAAATCTTATATTCCCCAAATAAACTGTTTTTATTTTCTTTTTTTGTTTTAGAAACTGATGGGATAGAGAGAAAACTAGATAATAATCTTGAATAATAATACAAATATCTTGAATGCAGTTTAGACAGGGAGTTTTTAACTCACAATTAAGATTAAGAAAATCATATATTCCCCAAAATATAATCTATTTTTTTGTTTTAAAGCTAGTGGGATGTAGAGAGAAAACTAAGATAATAATCTTGTAATAATATTAAGTTATCAACGGAAGTAGGATTTTAGACAGGAGTTTCAACTCTTTTTCCGTTAAGATTAAAAGAAGAAATCATGTATTCCCCAAAATATAATCTGTTTTTTGTTTTAGAAACTGATGGGATAGAGGAAAACTAAGATAATAATCTTGCAATAATAATAAGTATCTTTGAAGTAGGTTAGACAGGAGTTTTTTAACTCATACCTTTAAGATTAAAGAGAAAATCTTGTATTACCCAAAATGTAAACTGTTTTCTTTCTTTTTGTTTAAACTGATGGGATAGAGAGAAAGCAGATAATGATAGCAATAATAATAGATACATCAACGGAAATGCAGGTTAGACAGGAGTTTTAACTCATGCCTTTAAGATTAAAGAAAGAAAAATCTTGTAATTACAAAAATGTAAACTGTTTTCTTTCTTTTTTTGTTTTAGAAACTGATGGGATAGAGAAAACTAAGATAATAATCTTGCAATAATAATAGATACATCAACGGAAATGCGGTTAGACAGGGAGTTTTTAACTCATGTATTTTAAGATTGAAAATCTTGTATTTTAATGTAAACTGTTTTCTTTCTTTTTTGTTTTAAGTGGGACAAGAGAAAACTAGAATAATAATCATGTAATAATAACTGAACCTCGACGATACAGTTTAGACAGGTTTTTAACTCATGCCTTTAAGATAAAAAAATCTTGTATTCCACAAAATACTTATTTGTTTTCTTTCTTTTTTGTTTTAGAAGCCAGTGGACAGAGAAAACAGATAATAATCTTGTAATATACGTAGATACATCAACGGAAATGCAGTTGTTCAGGGAGTTTTTAACTCATGCCTTTAAGATTAAAAGAAAATCTTGTATTCCCAAAATATAAACTGTTTTCTTTCTTTTTTGTTTTAGAAACCGATGGGACAAGGAAAACTAAGATAATAATCTTGGAATAATAATAGATACGTCAACGGAAATGCAGTTTGAACAGAGGTTTAACTCTTGCGCAGTTAAGATTAAAAAAGAAGAAATCAACTATATTCCCCAAAGTATAATCTGTTTTGTTTTTAGAGGCTTGATGGGGACAGAGAAAACTAAGATGTCATCTTGTAATAATAATAGATACATCAACGGAAGTAAAGTTTGAACAGGGTTTTTAACTCATACCTTTAAGATTAAAAGAAGAGATGTTGTATTCCCCAAAATAAACCTGTTTCTTTCTTTTTTTGTTTTTAAAAACTGATGGGATAGAGAAAACTAAGAATAATAATCTTGGAGAATAATATGAATGCATCAACAAATGCGTTTAGACAGGAGTTTTTAACTCTTGCCGTTAAGATTAAAAGAAGAAATCATATATTCCCCAAAATATAATCTGTTTTTTGTTTTAGAAACTGATGGGATAGAGAGAAAACTAAGATAATAATCTTGTAATAATAATAGATACATCAACGGAAATGCAGTTTAGACAGGGAGTTTTTAACTCTTGCCGTTAAGATTAAAAGAAGAAATCATGTATTCCCCCAAAATATAATCTGTTTTTTGTTTTAGAAACTGATGGGATAGAGAGAAAACTAAGATAATAATCTTGTAATAATAATAGATACATCAACGGAAATGCAGTTTAGACAGGGAGTTTTTAACTCTTGCCGTTAAGATTAAAAGAAGAAATCATATATTCCCCAAAATATAATCTGTTTTTTGTTTTAGAAACTGATGGGATAGAGAGAAAACTAAGATAATAATCTTGTAATAATAATAGATACATCAACGGAAATGCAGTTTAGACAGGGATTTTTTAACTCTTGCCGTTAAGATTGAAAGAAGAAATTGTAGGGGATTTGGTAAGTGCTTGGTTGATGTGCTTCCGTATTTTACGGGTATTGCTCTCGAGATTAGTTCCCCCACAAATACAACACAATGTTTTACAATCGCGCAAAAGAAATGGGATAAGTCACAACGAACATTAAACAACAAACAATTTAATATGTATAAAATAAAATTAGCATGTGGAAACAAATAAAATACATGATGTGAAAAATTGCCTTTTGGAAAATATAGTTTGGCATGAAGTTAAATTTGTTTAAAGGTGTGTGTAAGTTTATATTAACGGGGTCCGTAAATAAGTCGTTCTTACTTACATTAAGTTTATCTCGGGTAGCGACAGCATGTCGCGTTGATGAAAGAAAGTTTGTCGGGTTTTTCCTTTCACGGCCATTTGTAGCTAGGTCATGAACTTTGGTGTGGAAGAATGACTTGGCCGGACAAAGTATCGGTTACATGCTGACTTAATGGCTAGCTTGGTGACTGAACTCCGCTTCCTAACTGTGTGTTATTTATATACCATAACAGGGGATCAAAGAATCTTCCTAACATTTAGGTGTGAAGACATTTATTGACCAATCAGATTTGTATTTTACTATTTTGTTTTGGGGCCTAAATATTTTTTGTTAATTGACTTCTGATCCTATTTTTCTAGAATGTTCTTATTCTATGTTTTTAGCTGATTGGTTGAGAAATATAAAAATGTAATTTAAATTCTAATGCCGTTTTGATCCAAAATTTCTATAATGTTTTTATGTATTTTCTTACGCTTATTTTAATAGAAAAAAAATGTGTATCCCATATACCCCCCCCCCCCCCGCAGATTGATAAATATGGAAATATTTATTAATATGTAATATAAGTTTTAAAATGTTTCGGCCAATGTACCTTTCTTCCAGCTTTTGTGGTGGTGTTTGTCGGTGTATTTGTCGGCGTGGAGGTTGGTTTGGACAATGTGGTATTTTTTGTACTTGTAGAGTGTTCAGCCGTACTTTCCTTTATTGGTAAGTCTAAGTACGCTGGTTTTAGTCTGTCTATGGAGACAGTATCAAATTTGCCTTTTATGGCGAGTTTAAAATATTTGTGGTGTCTTTCAACTACCTGGAAAGGTCCGGAGTAGGTAGGACATAAAGGTTTTTTGACTGCATCATTTCGAATAAAAACGTATTTGCAGTTGTGAAGGTCTTTTGGTGTGTAAAGTTCTTTAGTTTGTGTTCTTGTGGGTGTGTAAACTAAATCGTTCATTTTGTGTTTAAAATTTTTTACAAAAGTTGTAGTTGGTTGTAAGGAAGTGTTTTTTGTCACAAAATTGACCTGGTAGTGTTAAAGATGTTCCAAAAACCATTTCAGAAGCTGTACATCCCAGGTCTTCTTTGATAACATTCCTTATTGACAATAAAACAAGAGGCAAATTTTCAGACCATGTTCTGGAGTTGTTGTTATCTGTTAAATCTGTTTTAAGTTGTCTATGGAATCTTTCAATTAATCCATTTGCGCAGGGGTGATATGCTGTTGTTTTTATATGTTTGACTCCCAATAACTTTGTAAATTGATCGAAAAGCGTTGATTGAAATTGGGAGCCTCTGTCTGTTGTTATTACTGAAGGACAACCAAAGACTGCGATCCACTCTCGTAATATGGTTTTAGAGATAGTCTCTGCTGATATATCTCTAAGTGGGACGGCAACAGGCCATCTTGTAAATCTGTCAATGATAGTAAGTATATATTGACAGTCATTTGCTATTGGCAATGGTCCGACAATATCGATGTGTAGGTTTGTGAACCTACCGTCTGGTTTTTTGAATTGTCCTGGAGGAGACTTTGTGTGTCTGTTTGTTTTGCTCTTCTGACAATTCAAGCATGTTTGAGTCCAGTTTTTTATGTCAGTGCGCATATTAGGCCAAACAAAACGGTTGCTGATTAATTTTGCGGTTGCTCGGCGTCCAGGGTGTGAAAGGTTGTGGAAATGTGGAAATAACCTTTTTCTTAGTGATGGTGGTATATATGGTCTAGAGTGACCAGTTTGGACATCGCAAAGTATTGTTTTTGTTCCAAATGGAACAGGCTGTTCCTTCAGCTGGAGGGAAGTGTCGTTTAGTTTGTCTAATGTGGCATCTTTTTTTTGTTCATCTGCAATGAGCTCGAAGGTGAGATCTGCCGAATCAATAGATTGTATTGTAGAGCGTGAAAGTGTATCTGCCACAATATTGTCTGAACCTTTTATGTATCGGATATCCGAGGTAAATTGTGATATATAGTCCAGTTGTCGAGTATCTCTGGGCGTATATTTCTCGGTATTTACATGTAAGGCGTAAGTAAGTGGTTTGTGGTCAGTGAAAACGGTGAAATCTCGTCCTTCGAGTAAGTGACGAAAGTGCCTTATGGACAAGTAAATTGCCAGTAACTCCCTTGAGAAGGTGCTGTATTTTCGTTGTGCAGTGTTCAATTTCACTGAGAAAAAGGATATTGGTTTTTCCAAGCCATTTTGTTTTTGTTGTAGGACTGCTCCAATTGAGTCTCCTGACGCGTCTGTTGTTAGTGAAAGTGTTGTAGTGTTGTCATTAGAGATGTAGGAGAGCTTGGTAAAATCTGCTAATGCTTTTTTAGCCTTGTGAAAAGCAGTTAAAGCTTCTCCTTCAATTTGAATTTTTGCATTTTTATTTTTGTTGTTGTTGCAACATGTTTGTTAGCGGGGTTAATATTCTGGAACAACGTGGAATAAATCTACGGTAGTAATTTATCAAACCGAGAAATCTTCGAAGTTGTCGCAGTGATGTTGGTTGTGGGAAATTTTGTATGGCTGTGACTTTTTCTGGGATAGGTGTGATTCCCTGTTCGTCTATCATGTGGCCTAAAAAGTTTAATTTCGAGACAGCAAAATCACATTTGCTTATGTTGATTTTCAAACCGAAATGTCCTAGTCTCTCGAAAACTTGTAATAAATGGTCTTTATGTTCATTGATGTCATTGCTAGCAATGAGGACATCGTCGATATAAGCAAAAGCAAATGGTAACCCTCTCAATACCTCGTCAATGAGTCTCTGGAAAGTTTGGGCAGCATTACGTAGTCCAAATGGCATTCTGGTGAATTTGAAAAGTCCAAAAGGAGTTGTAATTGCTGTTTTTTCTATGTCTTCTTCGGCTACTGGAATTTGGTAGTAAGCTTTAACCAAATCTAGTTTTGTGAAGTTTCTGGTTCCTTGCAAGCCCATGGCGAAATCGTGTAGATGTGGGATTGGATACCTATCAGGAACTGTTTTTGCGTTGAGGTTCCTGAAATCCCCACAAGGTCGCCATGCACCTGTTTCTGGCTTCTGAACCATATGTAGCGGTGAGGAGTATGGACTACTAGAAGGACGTATAATGCCTAATTGTAACATGTGCTGAAATTCGTCTTTTGCTACTTTATATTTCTCTGGATGCAATCTGCGTGGTGATGCATGTGTGGGTGGTCCAGAGGTTGTGATATAATGTTTGGCTGTATGACGAACTTCATCAGAATGTTTAAAGGGCGTAGTAAGAGTTGGAAATTTTGTAATCAACTCTTGTAGTCCATTCGCATCTGGTAGTGCCGCACAGATTCCTGTTGACTTGTAGATTGAGGTGATTCCCTTTGCTGTTAGGTCTGAGTTGCAATCGACGAGAGATCGCGTAGCCATGTTCACTGAAACGTTGAAATGGGACAAAAAATCAGCTCCAAGAATCGGTGTTTTTACTTGGGCTATTGTGAAGATCCACGGAAAAGATCGGCGTAAACCCAAATTGAGCGTCAGTGCTATCTCTCCGTAGGTGTCAAGTCTTGATCCATTTGCTGCTTGCAGTGTGAATGAAGATAGTTGGTGGTTTTTTCTGGGATTTGTGCGCCGGTGTCGACTAAAAATAAATATCCGGTATTTTTGTCTCGGATGTAAAATAGACGACTTCCTTGTTTTATACCAGCAGCTAATGTCGTCTTTACTTGCTGCCGGTGTAACCGTTTCCCTGGTTTTGTGTTGAAGTGTGTGAGGTCGAATTGAAGTTGCATGGTTTTATGCACTTCCTTGCCTCACATCCAAATTTGAAATGATACCAACAGGTATCATAGGTGCGTCGCTCTCTAGAAAATGAGCTCGACCTACTTCGACTTCAGCGTCGTGAGGAGGTTCTGTAAGGACGGGAACGTTCGGATGCTTGAAACTTCACCAAACTTTGAACCTGCAGAGTTAGATTTGCCATGCCCTGCAGCAATTCAGTATACCTGTCTGGCGTGGTTGTTTGTGATGTTGTGTTTCTTGGTGTTGGTGTATTCCTTTGTGTTGCGTCATTTGTTGGGTTGTAAGATGTGGCGTAAACGTTCTGGTTTTGGTTATTGTCGTGTATTTTATCAGCTATTTCCGATATTCTATCCAAGTCTAAATCCTCAGGGAGTGATGCGGGTATCTGTGTTGTATGAGTGTGGAGTTTGTCTGTCCATAGTTTTTTTAACACCGTTTCGGACATGGTGCTGCTTCCCAACAAAGATTTCATTTTCCTCAAGAGTTGTGAGGGTGTCATATGTCCAAGGGTCAAATTATTAAATAGATCATGTAACTTTTTTCCATCCGATGTACCCATACGTCTTATAATGGCGTTCTTTAGTGTTCCGATCCTATTTTTCTAGAATATTTTTATTCTATGTTTTTAGCTGATTGGTTGAGAAATATAAAAATGTAATTTAAATTCTAATGCCGTTTTGATCCAAAATTCCTATAATGTTTTTATGTATTTTCTTATGCTTATTTTAATAGAAAAAAAAATGTGTATCCCATAAAATCATGTATTCCCCCTAAATGTAAAATGTTTTCTTTATTTTTTGTTTTAGATACTGATGGGATAGAGAGAAAACTAAGATAATAATCTTGTAATAATAATAGATACATCAACGGAAATGCAGGTTAGACAGGGATTTTTTAACTCTTGTCGTTAAGATTAAAAGTAGAACACATGTATTCCCCCAAAATGTAAAATGTTTTCCTTCTTTCTTTTTTGTTTTAGAAACTGATAGGATACAGAGAAGACTAAGATAATAATCTTGTAATAATAATAGATACATCAACGGAAATGCAGTTTAGACAGGGATTTTTTAACTCTTACCTTTAAGATTAAAAGAAGAAATCATATATTCCCCCAAAATATAACCTGTTTTTTGTTTTAGAAACTGATGGGATACAGTGAAATCTTAGAAAATCATCTTGTATTAATAATAGATACATCAACGGAAATGCAGTTTAGACAGGGATTTTTTAACTCATGCCGTTAAGATTAAAAGAAGAAATCATGTATTCCCCCAAAATGTAAAATGTTTTCTTTCTTTTTTGTTATAGATACTGATGGGATAGAGAGAAATCTAAGATAATAATCTTGTAATAATAATAGATACATCAACCTTTATAGAGAAACTTTCCTGCTCACCATCAGCATGCCTGATGCTAGTCTCCTGGAGAGCAACACGATGTGCCTCCTTGGCCTCAATTTTCAACCGACTTGAAGTGGAACAACTACGTCGAATCGATACCTGCATCTACTGATAGGAAAGTTGGGTCATTGTGTCGTGACAGAAAGTTTTTCTTGCCAGAGTCTATCTTGCACATTTAGAACTCTACCATTTGTCCGCGTTTTGAATACTGTTGCCATAGCTGATCGGGTGTTCATCTCGAGGCTTTAAAAAAATAAAAAAAAAAAGATATGCAATATAATCGATCTTGATTTGGTGTCTCGACTTCAGTCACTTTCTCGCCGACATGACGTGGCTTCCTACTGTGTTTTCTACAAATATTTTCACAGCATCTGCTCCGAGCTTTTTTCTCTGGTGTCCCGATCACATGAATTTAAGCTTGCTGCTAGATTGGCTTCCAAGTCCTACCCTTTTCCCGTTAAAATAGTTAAAATTAACCGACACTTATACTCCAAAAGTTTCTTTTAATGCATTTAATTGGAGTAGATAGACTAAACTATCGCCCGGTTCACACTCCACCCACGTCTATTGAACAGGTGTAGAGGCTCATCCCTTGTTTCCTGTTTAGGATGTGGTTTCCGGTTTTCTCTTTTCCAATCTTTTCACTTTTCTTCTTTTTTTTTTCAATTGGAGTAGATAGACTAAACTATCGCCCGGTTCACACTCCACCCACGTCTATTGAACAGGTGTAGAGGCTTATCCCTTGTTCCCTGTTTAGGATGTGGTTTCCGGCTTTCTCTCTTCGAATCTTTTCACTCTTGCGTAGCCCCCGGCACATCAGTGGCGTTACCGCCTTGCTCGGGGTGATATGATTAAAAAAAAAAAAAAAAGATTGAAAGGAGAAATCATGTATTCCCCAACAATGAAAAATATTTTCTTTCTTTTTTGTTTTAGAAACTGATGGGATAGAGAGAAATCTTAGGAAATAATCTTGTAATAATAATAGACACATCAACGGAAATGCAGGTTAGACAGGGATTTTTTAACTCTTGTCGTTAAGATTAAAAGAAGAAATCATGTATCTATTATTATTCCAAGATTATTATCTTAGTTTCCCACAAAATATAACGTTTTTTCAAATTTGAAGTAGCTCTCTATTCTGATTAGTTAAATTGAACAGACACATAATTTCTCTGTCTTCCCACATCCATAAATAACAAACGTATTGTTTCTTATATTCAAATGAATATCATTTTTCCAACAATGAGCTAACATTTTCTGACGACGATATAAAAATCTCGAAACAGATATTTCAGTGTCACAATGTAAACTATATTAATTTAAAAGAAAATGACACACACACACACACACACACACACACACACACACATATATATATATATATATATATATATATATATATATACACACACACATATGGCTGCTTGCTTATTTTTCAGTATACATGTCAACTAGGGTGGCTTTCAAATTGCTCTTGGTTGCATGCAGCGGCTCAGGCACATTTGTTTCTTCTACAGTCAAACTGAGATTTATACTGTAACTTTGCTGAGCAGACCACTGTGGGGCGAGTACATGATCTGGTCATGTCAGTTGTTGAACAAGACCACTATGCTTAAGCTCCCATTTTCTATGAATTGGGACTTCTTACTAGTGCAACCATTGACAGTTTCTTAGCTGTGGTATCATTTCACACTTGCACACTGGGATTGTCCTTGCAGGATGATAACATCAAGAAGTCTTTCCCGATAATAGTCAACTACTCATTCGCTAGGATGTCTGGCCAATCCCTGTTGCAGATGCCTGTTCAGGCATGTTTGTGTTTATTCAACACTACTACTATGTAATCAGAATTCATGGCAGTCTCAAAACAGGTGAAAATTAAGGAATCACTCATTCAATGATAATTCATATCTTTTCACCATCTCTGTCAATGCTCATAAAGAAAGTTTCAAAGCATAGAATATTTTATGAATTTACATACTATGGTGTCTTTGAACCATAAATTTGAACATTTTATAAAATTTTATGGAATTGTTGAAAGTTCTGTATAAGTTTTGAACATTTTTCCATCTTCATAAAATACATGGCAACTTATCTGTTAACAGTTTATCTGCAAAAATTTATTTTCTCTTTTGCTTGAGTCTTTGGAGCAGCTCGTACAAAGCTGAGGAAGTGAATGTGTTATGACTCACTACTACATAATATTATGTCTCTACTGATTCCAATTATACTCTAATAAACGTTCTTATCAGAACTCTCTTGGAACTCTGTCGCTTAAGTCTGTTCGAAATCTTCATTTAAGGTATCTTAGCTAGTCAATTTGTGTTACTAGGGTGTCTTATTCACATTTCTTTTTCATTTTTATATATTGTGAAAAACACTTTTTGCAAATTTTGAAAAATTTTGTGTCTTTTTTGTTATCAGTTCTTTTTTTTGTTTTTTTTTCTTGGTAACAACTTGACAAACACCAATTTAATTTTTCTTATGAACATCAATTCTGCTGGTGACATGCCTGTCGATGTATTAGGATTTAGCATTATCTGGTATATGCTCAAGAAGATTTGTAGTGCTTTTTCACTCAATTTTTATGAGCTGCTTTTTTCAAAGCTTTCTTAAAAGTGCACACACTATTCATTTTGTCCATATGACTTTGGGTGATATGGAGTAGTAGTTATATGTTCAACTGAGAACATTTTACAAAATTGTTTAAATTCATAAGCAGTGAATTATGTACTGTTATCTGAGACTATGACATCCAGTATGCCATATCTTGCAAACAGTTCATGTAAGAATTTCACTGCTTTTTCATAGAGAAATTTCAGGCCACTTAGTAAAGCTATCTACTATCACCAGATAATGCAATCCATTTATTGGACCTAGTTATTACTACTCATTGTACAGACATTAATAGGAGTAAGCATTCAATTTTGGATGTTTTTCTAAAAATTGTCTTTCTTACTTTCTTTGAGTTGTTTTTTTTTCTTTTTGAAATAAGTGAGTTCACTCAAAATAATATTATTTTCAATGCACATTGGAGTAGATAGACTAAACTAAACTATCGCCCAGTTTACACTCCACCCACGTCTATTGAACAGGTGAAGAGGCTCATCCCTTGTTTCCTGTTTAGGATCTAGTTTCCGGCTTTCTCTTTTCCAATCTTTTCTTTTTTTTTCTCAATTGGAGTAGATAGACTAAACTATCGCCCGGTTCACACTCCACCCACGTCTATTGAACAGGTGAAGAGGCTCATTCCTTGTTTCCTGTTTAGGATGCGGTTTCCAGCTTTCTCTTTTCCAGTCTTTTCACTCCTTTTTCTTTTTTTTTTTTCAATTGGAGTAGATAGACTAAACTATTGCTTGGTTCACACACCACCCACGTCTATTGAACAGGTGAAGAGGCTCATCCCTTGTTCCCTGTTTAGAATGTGATTTCCGGCTTTCTCTTTTCCAATCTTTTCTTTTTTTTCAATTGGAGTAGATAGACTAAACTATTGCCCGGTTCATACTCCACGCACATTGATTGAACAGGTGAAGAGGCTCATTCCTTGTTCCCTGTTTAGGATGTGGTTTCCGGCTTTCTCTTTTCCAATCTTTTCACTCTTGCTTGCTCGGGGTGATATGATTAAAAAAAAAAAAAATAATGTTGTAAAATCTGACTTGCAGTTGCATAAAAATTCGCAGACTGACACATCTACATTAAAAAACAATATCCCATCGATGGTAAAACCTGCTGGCAATACTGACTTAGCCATTGAAACTATGTTACTCTGGTTGGCAGCTGATAAGGGCAGGGCATTTATGTAGAAAATAGTTTTCAAAATTTCATATCTGTCTTTATAGTTACTGTTCTATCTTCTTGTAATGATGGTGCCCATGTTCTCTTGCTTACATTTCTTCAACAGGTCTTTATTGGAGATCTTCTCTGACCAAAATATTCTCAGTATTCATCGGAGGCATATGGTATAAAAGGATCAAAGTTTGGCGAGACCCGCCTTAGTCATTCTCCAGCACTCAGATCTGTAGAGGAGAGTAGATAAAACACAGCCCTGGTATAACATTTAGGGTACGTTAAGTTGATAATGGACCAAATACATTACTGGCTTTTGGATACTCCTTGAAACTTTACTGTTCAATAAGCATTTTCTCCATAGGGTGATACCAAGATCAACTAATAGACATGGTTGATGAGTTTGTTTAAGGTAAAACAAAAGTAAGAGTTTTAAAAAAATGTGTATGTATATACATATGCATATATGTGCCTGTACCTGTGTATATACTAGTTTATGTATGTTTGTGAGTATATGTTTGTCCATATGTCTATCTCTGTTCTCACTGTTTCATATTTGAATAACTTTACAATAATTAAGATCTTATGCTTTGCTAAACTTAGAATTTAAAATTCGTAATCTCTAACATTAATTCATTATATATATATATATATATGTATATATATATATTGAAAATAAGTTTTAATTTTTATTGTAATGTGAAACTATTAGCTGATTAGTAATACTGATTTCTATTTTAATCAAATATTAACATTAATGCCCCAATAAATTATTTTTAGAGTCTGTTCTTATTTTCCTAAGATTAGAAATTACTTTTACTTTGATTGGTCACCACAGACTATATAACAATGTCTCCCTAATTGAGGGGGAGTTGGCTAGTTTTAAACCTTTTAAAACTCTTCAACTTGAAATCAGCACCGTCACTTGATAAGTCACAAATAGTGTCAAAACAAAATAGCTACTTTTGTAGTGATATTATAACATATTTTGTTATAAATTCTAAATATATATCAGAACATTTAAATGACAAAGTTGAAAAATTAATTACATGAAATGCATTTAGTTCTCTAGAAGGACTTTATCAGACTAAATTAATCTTTTTATTGATGGAATTACATATGTGGAGGTATATATATGAGTTATGTACAGAGGGAGATATAAACACAAATGTCAGTCATAATTATGTCAGTCAGTCAAGGGCCATATGTGATACACACTTTGGGTGATCATGTCTCAAGAGAGACGTGACTGACTGGGCAGAAGATTATCCCGCAGTAGGTTGCCATTACTTTCTGCGATAGACTGGTTGCCGACCAAGGCTATAGAACCCAATCTGTCCTGTTATTTGACTCATAGCTAGAGGGGGAAGAGATGTATTATATTATTATGTAGTAATTAGTGGGGGTCAGTTTATTACTTCACAACAATAGAAAACCGACCCCCACTTTATGACCAGTAGAAGCCTTAATCATGTTTCCAACTATTATATTCAGTCAGTCATTTAAAAGCCATACATGATACACGCTTTGGGCGATCATGTCTCAAAAGAGACATGACTGACTGGGCAGAAGATTATCCCACAGTAGGTTGCCATTTTTTTCTGCAGTAGACTGGTTGCCAACCAAGGCTATAGAACCCAATCCATTCTATTATTTAACCCATAACTGGAGGGAAGAGATGGATTAATACCTTTCTCAAAAGTATTTGTGCACAAGTGAATGCAAGGAATTCAACTAGAATTTAAACTCAGCACCACGATTTGTCGAACTGAGTTGATATCTACTGCACCACAACATATAATTATGTATCAGAGGAAATGCAGAATTCAAAATTTTTTAGTTTAAATTTGTTTTTATGCAAATGAGATCAGTTTGATAGATACATCTGATGAAATAAAAATTTCAAGTTTAAAAATTTAAAATTCAGCATTTCCACATCATTTTATTTTACTATAGACAAAAATGGCAGTAAATTTTTCTCAATTGAATTAGGTTTCAATATGAGTGAAAGAAAAAGACATTGAAAACTCAATCAGAGCCCAAATGTTGGTGTACTAATGTTAAATTTGTCAAAAATGTTTTAAGATTTGATTTAATACTTTAAACCAACTTTTATAAGGTTTGAATAACTCATTTAAGTAACACACTAATCAATTTACTGTTTGAGATAGATTATGAAATAAGTAGTGAAGTAGTCATTTTAAGTAATGTGTTTAACTGATATAAGTGCTGCATTATCAGTTGTTTATATTTAGACTATCATGTCTTCAATGGAACAGAATATTTGCGCACTTTGCAACCTACCAAAATTTCAATTAGAGTGTAGTCAGTGACGATTCTACACGAGGGGGAGGCAAGACTCCGACCAGAATTTTGGGTGGCTTTTGGTTGTCCCCACCCTCGCCACTTTGATCAGTTTCATAATTTTTTTAAGCTTATAAGTCTGATTTTGATGAGATTTGATCTTCAGCACTTTTTCCCTTTGCATTTTCTTTTTCATTTAGCTTTTTAAGGACACATACAGAAATCAGAGCAGACAAAACACACTGTTCTGCTAGTATTTTTTTTTAATCATATCACCCCGAGCAAGGCGGTAACGCCACTGATGTGCAGGGGGCTACATGAGAGTGAAAAGATTTGGAAAGGAGAAAGCCGGAAACCACATCCTGAACAAGGAACAAGGGATGAGCCTCTACACCTGTACAATAGATGTGTTAGTATTAATGCTTTGATTTTGTTTTGCGATTAACCTCTCTTGTGTTCCAACAGCTTGAGAGTGGAAAAGAGGGCAAGAATAGATTAGAACTCCTTTACTATGAATGAAAAGTTATTCCATTTAATTTAGTGAAGTAACATACTTATAACTTATTCCTAAGTTGTGTATACGACAGTGGGGTGGAGTATGAAAATGATGACGCTGCTCGAGTTTTCCCCGCTCCTCCTCAGAAAAATCTCAGGTCCATAATTGCCCCGTGCCACTTTCAGAGTTCCTCAATTGCCATTGAGTGTAGTATTTATTTAATATGGATATATTAATTTGTGGTACAAAGCAAAAAGGGGTATCCTACACCCTAACCCAACTCACAAATCATTCACTAACAATTTTCTGAGTCACAAGAACCCTCTCCTTTTTCATTTAACATATACCACAATACCACATCTTCACATTCAGTACTAGGAGAACTGCATAACAGACATTTATATTCTGGATAATTGTGTACAAGACAATTCTATACTACGACATTTGTGTCCTTAGACAAATGAATCCCTGGATAACTGCATACCTTTGGTAATTTTTTGAAGCCATTAAAGGAATCAGAGCAGACAAAAAACTGTTTTGCTATAACATTTAGCTCTGGTATAATATTTAGGGCACGTTAAGTCGATTAGCAACCGACATAGCACAATTATAAGCTTCAGTGCGGAAACTACTCCACAACACTTATATATATATACTTCTTCCAAAAATCACAAAGTGTGCATGACTCATCAAGATCAGTCGAATATATTGCTTGCCACAACATACACTTCTTATAGTATCGCTTCAAGATTGCAATGACTCCTTGATCCATTGATTGTATAAGAAATGTGGTCTTCAGAGGGAAGTACACTGGTAACATTGTGGTGAAAATCTACAAAGTTTTTGTTATGGTGAAACACACCTATTCCTCAGATAATGGACTCTCCCTCCTATATTAATGTTATGGTGAAACACATCTATTCCTCAGATGATGGACTCTCCCTCCTATATTATTAATAAGAGTTAACAGGAAGTTAACTAAAGAAGTTCTTGGGAAGTTCATAGGAGTTCTATTAGAGTTCAGTATAACTACTAGGCAGTTGATATTAGTTGGTATTTAGCCAAATACTAAGGAGTCAGCTTTTCAGTGGAAGATAACCAAGTTCCTAACATTTAGGATGCATTAAGTTGATTAGCAACCGACGTAGCACGATTATAACCTTCAGTGCAAAAAACTACTCCACAACAAAATGTGAGCTTTTTCTTTTAAAATTTTTTTTATCTTGATTGCAGGTGTATACTTATCTTATGTGGTGGGACGTGCATTGTGGTGCAGTGGATATCAAGTTGGAATGAGAAATCAGAGAGCCGAGTTCAAATTCCAGTCAAATTCCTTGCATTCACTTATGCACAAATATCCTTGGGAAAGGTATTAATTCATCTCTTCCCTCCAGTTATGGGTTAAATAACAAGACAGATTGGGTTCTGTAGCCTTGATTGGCAATCGGTCTACCACAGAAAGTAATGGCAACCTACTGCGGGATAATCTTTTGCCGGTCAGTCATGTCTTTTTCGAGACATGATCGCCCAAGCGTGTATCACGTATAGCACTCAACTGACTGATTGGATGTGCGTTTTAGTGCAGTGGATATTGACTTGGAACAAGTTGGGCTGCAGAGTTTGAATTCCAGTTGAATTCCTTGCATTCACTTATTCACAAATACCCTTGGGAAAGATATTAATCTGACTCTTCCCTCCAGTTATGGGTTAAATAATTGGACAGACTGGTTTCTATACATTTCATGTCACATAAGGCCAAATGGGGGGGGATTGATCATCACTGACTATTCTACACTTAGTTCAGGACCTATTTATTACAATTTACTCATTATCACAAAAAAATTCATTGACATTCAATCCAACACACATCATAATACTGTAAATTCACAGGGATTCTACTAAAACACCCATGACATGAAAATATATTATCTAAATTTAATCTAAACTTATTTATAAATGGAACTTTGTCTGTGTGTGTGTGTCTGTGTTTGTTACCTATAGACTCTGAAATGGCTGAACCGATTTTCTTGAAAAGTTACACAGTTGTACTATAAGTGTCTTCTGCGAGTGTTCTTAGTTAGGTTTTGTGTCGAGGTACACCTGATAAATATCGAAAATTGATAATTGAAAAAAATCGGATTATAGAAGGAGTGGTTCGATTTTAATCAAATTTGATACACGCATAGACAAAGACATAAGAAACGATATTCAGAAGTTTCAAAGTTGCAGTTCTTACAATAGTGCAGAAAATCAATAATATTAACATATATAAAAGGCAAGATTTTTGTGTGTCAGTCTACGGTTTCGCTTTAACTGGAAACAACTATTGCTTTTTAGTCTTTCATGCCAACGTTCAAAGAGTGAGTTCCAGGACCATGGATTAGTTTTAAAGCTTTAATTACACACGAGCAATGCCAGGCTATACTGCTAGTTATAAAATAAAACAACTGTATACAGGAAACAAGACAAAAATGTTATTTCCAAATTTTATTTTTCTTTTCATTCTTGCACCAGTGACAACACAAATTATCAATATTCCCACCAACCCTCGAAGCAAGTCCATAGAATCTTCTAATGATGTTATAATGACATCATTATCACATGATCAAGATTTGCCTCCCTGTTTGTTTATTTCCCCACTTAGCTGCAAATAAAGATCAAATAACATCTTTGGAAGGTAAGAACGGAGATAAGTATGTGGGGAGGGAGGGGTAGTGTTTCAAAGTGTGAGAAAATATCACATTACACTAGACACACTTTCCAAGTTACCCCGCTTCTCTCCACAGTGTAACATCTCAGCACAGATTTAACAGACATCCTTCACTTGTTACATCACAGGCTTTTGTTGAGGCTTTGAAAGGGAAAATGTAACATTAGAATATTCACAGAGTCTGCTGACCTGTGATGTCATGGATGTATAATCATAATATAAAAATTGATGACATCACCAATCACCTAAAGTTACATCATTAATCTATTAATGGATTTAATGTTAGATATAAGTGGAAGCCACACTCCTACTTATATCTTTACTCATAAAACTCATGCCATTGAGAAGATCAATGTCACCATAATATCAACATGTAAAATCAAAAAATGATGTCATCAGGTGTGGTTGTTTGTCATGTGACTTATGACATCACAAGTAGTTTAAGTAATGCAAACATTTCTTTTTAAATTAACAACATTAAGAAAACATATCAGCTGTTGCACCACTAAATGGTCTACAGAGAGCAATGCCAATCAAAGGATATTTGAATTCAAATATGTGCCATCCATCAAAATGCCATGTGATAAGTCGGATCACAAAGGCATGACAACACAGCAATTTCACTAATTAAATGTCATATAGTCAAAATATTATGTCACCTCTTGACATTAAATATAATAAAATATTGCATTTCCTGTCAAGCTAATTATAGCTCAGTAGCTATCAATAAAAGACGGTGATGCCATGTGATGAGTAACATCATATTAGTTCAACAAAAGGAAGTCATGACATTGTCCCACATTCCTAACTCAAGGTCAGGTAATGTTAGATATATGCAAAATGTAAGAGTCAGGATGTTAAGTAAACTCCTGAACCTAAGTTTTAAAGCTATCCTTAATTAAAAACTGTGATTCACAGTGAGGGGAAGTCATGTGACCTCTGACCCTATATATCCAAGATCTGTTAACATTGCTAAATAGTGATGCCATAAATTTAGGATTTTATGTGACCTATGACAATCTGAAGCAGAAGTCAAGGAACACACACACACACAAAAAAAAATTGTTTTTAAATAACATGACCCCTGACTGCATGACCCCAAGACCAACTTTAAAAAAAAATTTTTTTTAAAAATTAAAAAAAATTAAAAATGGTGACATTCTGAAGTCGGGAGGTAAGGTGACCTGTGACATCACATGGTCAGGATGTCATGTGACCTGTGACATCACAAGGAAAGCTCAAGCAAAGAGCCGATCATTAAAAAAATGACAATAGGTCAGTTTTTCCATTCTTTTTTGATCAATAATTTATAATCAATCTATTTTCAATTTTACAAAAACATCATTTTTATAAGTTTTGCTTGTTTTTTTTTTATATTTCTGTTCAGGCTGAAAAAGACAGAGAAAAAAAAAAAAAGGAAAGAAAAAGTCAAAGTTAATAAGAAAATATGGAAAGAAAAAATTAATGAAAAAAACAGAAGATATGTTTTTGTATGCACCTATACAAAAGTAAGTGTACAAAGACGTGTGTGTGTGTGTGTGTGTGTGTGTGTGTGTGTGTGTGTGTGTGTATATATATATATATATATATTGTAATGGTTGTCACAATGGTTTATAAATTCATCGTATCACTACACAAAAATTTTTGTGTTTTGAAGCTGCTACGTGCTTCTCATCGGGTGATAAGTTGAAAAAAAAATCTTTTTTCAACTTATCACCTGATGAGAAGCATGTAGCAGCTTCGAAATGCGAAAATTTTTGTGTAGTGATACTATGAATTGATAAACCATTGTAACAACCATTACAATATAATGCTCTACATTTTATTGAGCACTCTTTATAAAAGTAAATGCATGAACAGTAGGTATAAAACCTACATGTTCTACAACTTTGTTACTATATATATATATATATATATATATATATATATATATATGAGTTTGTGTGTGCATGTGTAGAAATAAACAGAAATGTGAAAAATTATACTTAATTAAAATGGCAAATAAGATATTGAAGGAAGTGAATAGAAAAGAAATAAAGAAAAAAATAAATGGAAAATCATGATTAAAAATAAAAAACTTGAACACAAATTGTTATACATATCTACATACGTATTTACACATGTATATCAATGTATTCCATTATATGTTTTGTATTTATTCACATAAATGCGTACACACACACACAAATATATGCAAATATGTACAAATATATGCATGCAAATATGTAAAAAGAAATATGTATACAAATATATGTACAGATATATGCATACAAATGTATGTAAACAAAAATATGTATACAAATATATGCATATATGTACAATCTCCCCAAAAATATCTATATTTTTTTCATATTTAGGCATTAATGACAAAAAGATAATTAACATACATGTATTTACATCTACACATAAAACATATATGATGCAAAAAATGTGTGTGTAACTGAATTGATTTCGAAAAAAGAAAAAGAACAGATAAAAAGAAAGAAATAATTTTTAAAATTCTGGAAAAAGAGAAAAAAAAGAAAAGAAAACTAAAATGGAAAAAGAAATAACGATAGAAAAAAATAAATAAAAAAAAACATTTTAGTAAATATGTTTCTGTACATATGTGAATATCTAGTTTGTAAAACATTTAAATTTGGTCGAACATTTTATCTAAATTTGCCTACAAATGAACATTTAAATGAGCACACCCAGGGATTTTATATGTACAAAAAAATTATCATTATAAATCATGCACACACACACACACACACACACACACATACACCCAATCTGCATTATATATACCTGTGTGTATGTTTGTTTGTGTGTGTGTGTGTGTGCACATGTAAAATTTCAGATATGACTAAAATATATCTATAAAAGACCAATATGAATAAAGACAAAACGAAAACTTATCTTAGCTGATGCATTGCATCCTTTGATGGAATTTCCTGGGTGAATATTTATTACAGTTGCTTAAATACTTGTTGCAAAATAAAATCCTTGCATTTGCCTTGATAAAGTCCATGGAAGGATAAAATGTTGGCTAAGATAAGTTTTTTTGTCATATTGATTGTTTAATTACTTAGTTTCTGGTCATAATAAAATTAGACCAGTGCACATTTGTATTAAAAAGTCTTCAATACAATTATATTGTAGAACTTTTGAATATTTTTCATTTGTAAATGAGTTATTACGCAACCCAAGTTTAAAATAGCCTTAAAATACCACTCACGATAGAAACCTGAGTCATGTAATAACTCATTTACAAATGGAAAATATATATGTATGTGTGTGTGCGTGTGTTGATTTTTGATGATGTTTACTGCCAAGATCGTGGCTATTTCAGTGGTCTACTGATAAAAAGAAATTTTGGCAAGAAGAATTTTTGTTGTAAAGTGCTCAATATCGAGGTAGAGATAGAGCGTTAATACGATTAATGTGGAGAGGTTTGTTATTTAGACAAGCAGGGTCATGCTGACTTCAAAGTTTCATGAAGGCACCAGTGTGATAAAAAGGAAAGCACTGAGGGGGTGAAGACATCCCAATAGTGCCTTCATGAAACTTTGAAGTCAGCATGATTCTGCTCAGTTAAGTGACAAACATCTCCACATTAATCCTATATATATATATATATTTATGAATATAAAATAACAATAGGAAATACATATACAAGTACATTTGAATATACATATGCGTGTGTTTGTGTGTGTGAATATATATATATATATATATATATATATAGTGTATATCGAGGCAGCAGATAATTTTCTAAACATATACTGTTAAATATAAGAGATAACGAATGTCTATTATGCTTAATCATGAGCTGTTCTAAACATTGTATTTTGGCTTTAATTTCAGTTGAAAATAAAGACAAAAATTCTTCAACATTTGGATAACTTTTTATTAAGTTGGTTCTAAGCTTTCGGCTCACATGAGCCATCTTTAGAGAGGTTACAAGGACATTAACACAAAAACATTTACCATCAGCAACAATTTTATCTTGTGTTGACATAATCCGCTAAACACAAGATAAAAACATCGCTGATGGTGAATGTTTTTGTATTAATGTCCTTGTAACCTCTCTGAAGATGGCTCATGTGAGTCGAAAGCTTAGAACCAACTTAATAAAAAGTTATCCAAATGTTGGAGAATTTTTGTCTTTATTTTCACCTGAAATTAAGGCTAAAATACGATGTTTAGAACGGCTCATGATTAAACATAATAGACATTCATTGTCTATCATATTTAACAGTATATGCTTAGAAAAATTATATATAAAGTAAGAAAATATGAAACAAAGAAAAAATTGAAGAAATTGGTGTAGGGAGGGCCACAAGGAGGACGTCATTCTAATTACACTTGACTATGTTGTTTACAGGTTGAATGTTTATCAGGAAGTGGAGAAAAATCAGGCAGAGAGCGAGGAGGCGCTGTCATCATTGAAGGTGGAAGAGGAGGAGGAGGAGCAAAAGGTGTTCCACTCCCACGAGAAGGGTTAACTGAAAAAAAAAAAAAAAGAAAGAAAAAACTACAAATTAGATCAACAGTTAAGTTTGTATTGTACAAACATTAGATTTATGTTTTGACTAAAAAGCATGCATAGGAATGGTATACTATAAGTAACACCAGAAATTCAAGAAACACTGATGTGCCGAAAGCCAGAGTAAAAAATAATGGTAAGTGACATCAATCAATAAAATGTAAATGCAAATTCTACTCCAGCAGCTTCTTTTCTCCCACTTTCTGCCTGTGGAATTCTCTTTCGCATACTTGCTTTCCTGACAGTTACAATCTTCAAGAATTTAAATGTAAAGTCAATAGTCATCTCCTATCTCACTAAGCTGCATCCTCTCTCTCATGCTTCTTTCTCCATCCACTCCACTCTCATCAGTATTCTCATCCTTCTTTTACCCACTTCATGACACCCTCTATAACCTGTCACTCTTTCTCATAACTTTCCTCCTATGTAATTTCCTGCAAAACAGTGGCAATGAAATGCCTTGCTTGGGACGATATGATTATAAAAAAAATTCTATTATATTATGATGTGGATATAAAGTGGGGGAGCAATTATACATTGCAATCAATATATTAACTGATCCCTCACTTTATGGTCACAATCATCCTTCTCTTAGCCACTTCCTGACACCCCCGTATAACCTGTCACTATTTCTCATAACTTTCCTCCTATGTAATCTCCTGCAAAACAGTGGCAATGAAATGCCTTGCTTGTGATGATATGATTATAAAAAATATCTACCATGAAATCGTCTAGCTGTTCCAATCTATATATTAGTTGTACTCTGACACCTGTTAACAAGTTCTAATTCAGCCCTGGACATGATAGATGGTGCCAAGCAGATTGTGGGGGTCATTTAGCATCTTCTGATGGACTGCATCATGTGTGTACCAGGAACACCTGATGAAATGAATTACCGGTCAATGTGGACAGTTCAGTGATTGACCAAAAGTACTTAATCATCAGGACCAAAGGTATTTAATCATTAGGAACAAAGGTTGCTGGCTAGAATTGTTTGTATTAATAGACAAGCAACACTGTCTCAAATCAAATCAAGTACAGAAGGTACTAAATGCATATCCAGCAGTATTCTTTAACTTTAATTGTATAGGAGAATTGAAGACTCACCAGAGTGCTCCATCTCAAAACAATAGCCTTCTCACTTGAGATTGTGATGTAGTAAATTGGATCATGGAGGACTGGCAACATGTTGTATGCTACAATGAATCAGATCCAACTGCTTCAGGTAGAGTCCCCAGTTGATGATAAGGTACCATGCAGTTTGGTGAGGGTTTTATTATAGTGTTGGGTGTGTCCAACCTAAACAAGTGATGGACTAGTAACTACTGCACTGCACTGCATTACAAACATTTGCATCGATTAAAGGACTTGGAGCGTATTATGTAAACCTTTGACAAATTGTATGGCCACAACATGAAATTAATATAAGTTCAATCAAACATTAACGGGACAAACTAAAGCAGTCTTTTTGTACACAAGATTCTGCACCTCAGTATATCAGTGAATTGTAGGACAGTTATCAAGACTTTACAGGTTCAACATTTCTCCAGAGGTCTCCTTAGAAATGATATCATGTGAAGTTCTAATGAATGATTTGACCAACAAGTTCATCTGGCAATGGGGCTCAAGCATTTGTGGATATGATAGAAGGGTCTAATTGCATGCTAGGCTCTGAACCTATTGTGGACAGTTATCAAGACTTTACAGGTTCAACATTTCTCCAGAGGTCTCCTTACAAATGATATCATGTGAAGTTCTAATGAATGATTTGACCAACAAGTTCATCTGGCAATGGGGCTCAAGCATTTGTGGATATGATAGAAAGGTCTAATTGCATGCAAGGTCTTGAACTTACAAATATCAAACAGTTGTGGACAGTTATCAAGACTGTATGGTACAACGTCTCTCCAGATGTCTCCTGACTACTTTTAAAATTGATATCACGTCAAATTCCAATGAATGATGTGGCCACGAGTCTCACCTGGCCATTTTGTAGTAGTTTTCACATGTTCTAACATATTAATTAACAATAAATATTCATTGGCCTATTTTTATAATGAGCACTGTTTTAAATTAATGTTTTGAACATTGTAATTTTATTTGTTGTTCTTATATATATATATATATACATATATATATATATATAGTATTTTTATCTTTCATTCAGTAATGAATTAGGACACTCTAAATGCTGGCATATGTTTACATGGTATATCACATGCTAAAAGTCTGCCTCCTCCTCCTACCAAGCATCCATAGCTCAGAGGTAGAATCGCTGACTGAGACCAATTTGGTTGGGTTTCAATCCTGGGTAAATGCAATCAGATGTCTAACTGTACTGACGAGCTGTGATACTGCGAAACAGATCTGCCTGTGGATAACTATATATATATATATATATATATATATATATATATATATATATATATATATGAACAGAATGAGATTGATATGAACAAAATAAGATAGCGAGATAATAAATTAGAATGAGATTTTACTTTTTATTTTTTATTTTTTTTTACAATGTTATTCACACTGTACAAAATTCAAAACAGCTATTAAGAAAATATAGTTCAACATCTCACCAGAGGTCTGATCAGTTGTGGAATCCATGCCATTTTGAATAATTGCTCTTTACACAGCTAAAAGAACGCCTACAAAATAAGAGACACCCACTCACTCCATGACTTTTGGTATGTTGGTGTACACATGATCTCCTACTGACTTACTTGCTTTTTAAAGCTGAACACACATTGGAATTTACATTTTTTTTTTTTTTTTTAATCATATCACCCCGGGCAAGGTGGTAAGGCCACTGGTGTGCTGGGGGCTACGTAAGAGTGAAAAGATTGGAAAAGAGAAAGCCAGAAACCACATCCTAAACAGGGAACAAGGGATGAGCCTCTACACCTGTTCAATAGACGTGGGTGGAGTGTGAACCAGGCAATAGGTATCATGCTACACCATGTTCACAGCAGCTTCAAACTTAGTGTCCATACACAAGTGTAACTATATCTTTATATGCATTTCAGTCAGTTAAGTGCCATACATGATACATTCTTTGGGCGATCATGTCTGGAAAAAGACATGACTCACTGGGCAGAAGATTATCCTGCAGTAGGTTGACATTGCTTTCTGTGAGAGACTGGATGCCAGCCAAGGCTACAGAACCCAATCTGTCCTATTATTTGACTCATAGCTAGAGGGAGAAGAGATGTATTATATTATTAAGTAGTAATTAGTGGGGTATCAGCTTATTACTTCAGAACAATATATAACTGACCCCCCACTTTATGAACAGTAGATGCCTTAATCATGATTCTAACTACTATTATATTCAGTCAGTCAGTTAAGTGCCATACATGATACAAACTTTGGGCGATCATGTCTCGAAAGACATATGACTGACTGGGTAGAAGATTATCCCACTATAAGTTGCCATTGCTTTCTGCAGTAGACTGGTTGCCAGCCAAGACTATAGAACCCAATCTGTCCTGTTATTTAACCCATAACTGGAGGGAAGAGATGGATTAATACTTTTCCCAAGGGTATTTGTGCGTAAGTGAAAGTGAGGAATTCAACTGGAATTTAAATTTGGCTCCCCAATTTCTCAATCCAAGCTGATACCCACTGCATCACAATGCACATATATCTGTAAAACCAATTAAAAAAGGAATAACTGCACTCCTTACCTTTGGATGATGGAGGTGGTGGTGGTGGTGGTCGATTTCCAAATGAGAGCCGTGGTGGAGGCATTTGCCATGGAGGGAATGCATCACAGGCATCACTCATGTTGACAGGTGGAGGCGGAGGGCCACGCTTTTTCATTGGCGGAGGTGGCCTGAAGTTGGGTGGGGATGGTCTAGGTGACCGAAAGTTGGGTGATGGTGATTTCATTTGTGGTTTTGACTGATCATCTCTGTAAGAAAGAAACAGACATTAAATTCAGAATATTTAAAAAATAAAGTTTCATATATATATATATATATATATATATATATACATACTGTAATGGTTGTTACAATGTTTTTAAATTCATAGTATCACTTTTTGAGTGAGACTCCGAAATTTGTTTTTTCTATTGTCGGTTGTGGAATAAAAATAACGCTCTACATTTGTATCGAGCACTCTTTATAAAAGTAAATGCATGAACAAAAAGATAAATAAACCTACGAGTTCAACAACTTAGTTACAATATACAGCTCCCATCTAGGTAGAGCACTATCCACATTTATTTTTATTCCACAACCGACAATGGAAAAAACAAATTTCGGAGTCTCACTCAAAAAGTCATACTATGAAGTTAAAAACATTGTAACAACCATTACAGTATAACGCTCTACATTTGTATCGAGCACTCTTTATAAAAGTAAATGCATGAACAAAAAGGTAAATAAACCTACGAGTTCAACAACTTAGTTACAAATATATATATATATATATATATATATATATATTCCTGTCTTTCTCTCATTCTGCAGATAATCACTTTCTGACCCTGATGAGCACTGTTACACAAAATTCTGGAGACACCCAAGAGATAAGTCAATTAAACATTTATTAATTTATTGACTATTGTTGCCCTAGTTAACTATTGAGACTTAAAATATGTTACATTCTAGTAAATTTTATGTATTTTGGTAAATGCGATTGATTTTTATAATATATACAGGGTGGGATGGATGAATTGTCATCTAAATGAGGTCAAAATGAAAATAAAACTGACATTTGATTTTAACATTTATATTTAACAAAATTACACAAAAATATCTTGAATAAATTAAGAGTAAATTTATTCAATAAAATTGCTATTGGCTTGCATAACAGACTTGAAATGACCTTAGAATTTTAACTAATAAATCAAGGGGGATGCAGTCTAGCGAGTTAAGTAGCCAGACGTAAGGCGTTATGTGATCACAGAAATTGTCTGGAAAACATGAATGGGTTTTCCTCTTTGTGTGGCATGGTGCAGAGTCTTGTTGCCAGACACACAATCTTCAAACAGACACTTTTTTAACTCAAGTAAGGCATTTGATGTAAACCCCCTCATGTTGTGTCTGGGACCCTGTGGGAAGATGAATGGAGGTATATATATTTTCTCACAGTACCCAACTGACCCTACTATACTGTGCAGTTGACAAAATCAATAACAAACAATATATATGAACAAAATTGAAAATATGAAATGGTGACAATTTGTTCATCACATATAAAGTCTTCAGAATTTTACTGTTTGTAATTAAATCACTTTAATGGACATTGAGAGTTATGCAAAGACTGCTTACACATATGTATGTGTGTTTGTGTGTGTGTGCATGTGTGTTTGCGTGTATGTGTGCATGTGTGTGTATATATCCCCAACTCATACCTTGCTTTTTATAATCTTACTACCGTTTTATTCCTTTCTGGTTTAAGCTTTTGTCTTGCAACACATTCATACGTTTTTTTAAAATGTAATAACCTCCCACCCCA
The DNA here is from genome assembly GCA_037127315.1 of Ascarosepion bandense. Lineage (NCBI taxonomy): Eukaryota > Metazoa > Mollusca > Cephalopoda > Sepiida > Sepiidae > Ascarosepion > Ascarosepion bandense. Next base: position 128,427 of record JBBBDQ010002444.1, on the reverse strand, counting down.
CTTTATTTAACTCATTTGATGACTTTCTTTATTTTTAGTTTTATCTTATTTATTTTTTGAAAATCTCCTTATCTATATATCAGAACTTTTTTGATGCACAAAAAATAAATGAGAAAGAAAAAATCTTTTCAAAATCAGAGACTGATCAATTTCATAAATTTTTGAAGTTTATAAAAGTGGAGATGACAAAAATGAGAAACCAGCCAAAAACAGGGGGAAGCTTAACCCCTTCTGGCACCCTGTAAGATCACTTATACACACACACACACACACACACACAAATTCTACTCCAGCAGCTTCTTTTCTTGCCTGTGGAATTCCCTTCCGTTTACTTGCTTCCCCAACAGCCACAATCTCCAAGAATTTAAATGTAAAGTCAATAGTCATCTCCTATCTCACTAACCTGCATCCTCTCTCTCATGCTCCTTTCTCTGTCCATTCCACTGTCATCAGTATTTTTATCCTTCTCTTACCCACTTCCTGACACCCCCTATAACCTGTCACTCTTTCTCATAACTTTCCTCGTATGTAACCCCCTGCAAAACAGTGGCAGTAAAATACCTTGCTTGGGGCGATATGATTATAAAAAAAAATACACACACACACACACACATATATATGATGAACAGTAACCCTTTGTTTAAATATGTTCTATTAGATAGGACAGACATGAAATTTTACTGTTGTTTAAAGGCTATCTATGTGTCTCTCCCTTTTTTTCTAAATTTAAATCAATTACCAACAGTAGAACCAGTTATTAAACAAAAAGACCATAAGGACAACTTCATGACCAAACCAACATGCAGGTTACTAAACCCCACAAAAACAATATTAAGAAAAATAAGTAAAAAAAATATGGCCAAAACTATGAAACATGCTAAACATAAAACAATGGAAAAATGCAAAAGTTCAGCAAATAAAGAAAACTGCTCTTTCATACAACTTGACATAAAAGACTTCTATTCCTGTAGCAATGAACAATGTACAAAACTTAGCAAAATAATATATTAATATCACCAATGAAGACAGGAATATAATTAAACATTGCTGAAAATAATTATTATACCACAATAACAAAATATGAACAACAAAGTATAATAATAATAATAATAATAATAATAAAAAACCAGAAAGAGAAAACTTGTCTATTAATTGATATGGCTTGTCCAGCGGATTGTAACATAGCAACCAAGGAATTTGAAAAACTGTAAAAATATAAAGACCTGGAAATTGAAATGGAAAAAATGTGGAAATTGAAAACAAGAGTTGTGCCAGTGATAGTAGGTGCACTTGGAATGATAAAAAATGGAACAAAACAACACATTGAAAGAATCCCTGGAAACCCAAGCTTAAGAGATATACAAAAAATTGTCTTATTAAGTACAGCCCACACACTAAGGAAAACTTTATCTATGTAATGCTAGGGATGATATGGAAGATAAAAAAACATGAAATGGGGCCATAACAACACGCCACGACCTGCCTTAGGTCTTCCCGTAGACTTGGTTGGTAGTGAGACCAAAGCAGAAATCGAAATATGATGAAAAATGACACAATAATAATAATAATAACTTAGACATAATGGGTAGCCATTATAGTGTATATGAACTCATAATCATATACATTATCAAAAATAACAAAAATTATAGGTTTATACAGGGATGCTAGTCTAATAATAATAAACTGTAATGGCAAACTACAAAATGATAAGGAAACAAATAATAAAACCCCACAAAACCCTAGGATTTATAATAGTTACAAAATCCAAGCAAAAAGTAGTAAAATGCCTAAATACAAAAGAAAAAATATATGAATCAGAACTAAGAAAAAGCAGATATTTAAACAGACTAAAATACAAAAAGGAAACAATTCAAATAAAAACAACATTAAAAGAAACATAATTTGCTCCAACACCACCCTTACAACAACACAATAAAAACAAGAATATTTTTCAAAGGGATTGAAAAATGCTTCCCTAAAAACAATAAACTATCAAAAATCATCAACGAAAATAGAATGAAAAAAATCAGTTACATGGATAATATGAAGAAATTAGCAACCAAGCACAAAAAAAAACAAAAAAAAAACAAAAAAAACAACAAAACCAATAACAATCACAACCAACAAAATAACACCAATTAGACTAATGGATATATATCCCACAGTTTAATATTTACTTTTTTGTTATGTATGTATCTATGGGCAATAATAAGTATGTTTCAATCCTTATATAATACGTTGGACTCTATTGAGAGAGTGGTGTTTTCTTATTGTCTAGCAGTTCTCTACTAGCAGTGGTTATTTACTTCACACAGCTTGTGAGTCTTGTATTTGATGATATTATGAATATTACTATTTATTTCCAAACTCTGTTTGGATTATTACTCACGCAGTAATTTTTTAAATTACAACATTTTGGCAATGAAGATTTGGCTGTTGGAATTTTATGAGGAACATTTGGCCAAATACAATATTTTGGCTGAAGAAGATTTTTGTGATGACGTTTTGGTGTCTAAAATTTTTGCTGATGAACATTCTGGTGATGAAGATTTTTGTGAAGAAGTTTTGGTGTCAAACATTTTGGTGTTGAAGATTTTACTGATGAACATTCTGGCGATAAAATCTTTTGGTGATAAAGATTTTGAGCTGATCTCAAGAAAAAGATCACCAAAACAACATTTCTGTGATGAAGGTTTTGGTCAAACACAACTAAATATTTATGGATACAATATTCTATGAACAAAGTATCAGCAAAACTAATGGGAAAAAGTTATATTGATATCTTTTGTGAACAAGGATTTTACGTAAAATTCAACAAGGATACATTAATAAAAATAAGAAAAAAAAGTACCAAAGCTACAAAGTATTTTTGAGCAACAAGGATTTACCAAGGACTACATAGATATCAACCAGTTGTTTGAATTACAACATTGAAAATATAAAGGTGATAGAGGAATTTAATTATATTCCAGAGAAACATTTTCAGCCTATTTCCATAGATATGAAAACCTTTACAAAACAGAATGTGCAAAGTGGTCTAACCACAAAAAGGTCAGACTTTGTATCTTTGTATCGTGATTGGGCTGCAAATGTTCTAACTACTTGGCCAGAAGTGTGTGTGTGTGTGTGTGTGTGTGTGTGTGTGCATAATTTTTACAAAATAGATTATAGTTTTTACAAATACAAAGGGTACAAAGGAAGCTTCAAGAAATGCAGATTTTGGAAAATGAGGTAGATTAAAAACTTTTCTGTATCAAATGTCTAGATTTAATTACTATCAAATTCAATAAAGCCAAATGGGAAGCATTATTCAGCAAGAAAACTCTAGAAAATTTTGCAAATCAATTTGGACACAATCATTTATTGTATCTTCTCTATAAACTGCAGAAATATATTTTTCAAATCTGAATTGCCTATTATGCTGGAAAAGGTTACTTCCTATTATGCTGGAAAAGGTTACTCCCTTTTATGCTGGAAAAGGTTACTCCCTTTTATGCTGGAAAAGGTTACTCCCTTTTATGCTGGAAAAGGTTACTCCCTTTTATGCTGGAAAAGTTACTCAATGGATAGCGTGTTAAAAGCAGAGAAAATGAGAATGGAAACTCAAAGTGGAACACATTAAGAGATGCTTTAGTAACATCAGCAATCAAAAGATCAACCTAAAGAAAAATAAACTTTGGGGAAAAAAAGGATGGGTCACAGAAGAAATTCTTGAGTTTGAGTTTTGTTTAACAGCATATCAACCTCTTTGGGTTATTTTCATGCCAAAAAGTTGAGGTTTTCAGATTTTTTTTTTCAATGTTCAGTTATAGTGAGAAGATTGATGAGTCATATTTTAATGAAAATTGTTTTTATTCTTTTTTTTTTTTAGAAAACGGAAGATGTCTTCTAGTTTTGTATACAAAAATGTTTTGCTGAGAATTTTTTCCTTTCAAAGATGTGTTATGGTAATAATTTTTTATTAAAAAATGTATATTATACTTTTATGTCAATTTATTTTTTTCAAAAACTGTATTGTTGGTATTATTTTTCCTTCAAAAATTGTATATTTTTCTATAAAAGTCTATTTTTATACTTTCACAGTGTTTTGACCCTAGTTTGGGACTTAAATATTTGCCCATAGCTGAGACACTAACAGGTGCTACCACCCTGGGTCGAGGTGGACCTGGGAACAACAGCAATTAAGAGGTGGTTCCATGCTTGCTCTTCACAACCTCCCAATCGGAGGCCTTGCTGCCGGATGCAGTTTACAGTCATACCCAGGACCGGATGACAGAAGAAATTCATGACATGATGAAAAAGATACAAAAAAAAAAATGACAATGTATGATACAGAATATAGGACACGGCACAATGAAATTAAGAACAAATGCAGTCAAGCTAAAGAGGAATAGCTCAATGATTGATTGACTGTTTATTTGTTTTACCAACTTATCAAACTATATGAGTCATTTAATGATGAAACCAGATTTTTTTTATTCAGAAATGTTTCAAGTGGTGGTGAGATTTTAAAACTGTTTTCAAAACATCACAAGTTGTATAGTTTTGGGAATATTTCAAACATAAGTTCTACGGTTCAAAGTCCAAGCTCTATTTTCTATAGGAGATGGAAGGATTTAATTTTCTTCAAATATCCTATTATTTTGGCAATAAGTACATTTTTTAAGAGCATGTTAAGATTTTATGCTTGGTAACAGTTGCTATGTATTTTCTTGTGCTTCTTGCATTCTATTAAGATATGCTTAAAAAAGTCACAAAGTGGTTGCAGTGGGTACACTGAGGCGCAGTTTAGCAAAACTGGTTTGAATTTATGCTTATCTAATTCTTTGAAAATACTGCAAGTATGATGGCATATCATCATCACAATAAATGGTGTCAAATATCAGATGGAAATCTGCTGACATTTTTAAAGTTGGACTGTTTCTTACTTCAGTAATAGATAACGTGTGCTAGTAGAATATAAAATGTGTGTTTGTGTTTCTAGCATATAAAATGTGCGTTAGTAGGATATAAATCATTTGCTAGTAGAATATAAAATGTGTTTTATTAGGATGTAAAATGTGTTACTAGTTTATAAAATGTGTGATAATAGGATACAAAATGAGTGCTAGTAGGATATAAATTGTGAGTTATTAGGATATAGTGTGCTAGTAGAATATAAAATTTGTATTACTAGGATATAAAATGTGTGCTAGTAGGATTTAAAATGTATGTTACTAGGATATAAAATGTGTGCTATTAGAATATAAAATGTGTGTTATTAGAATAAAAAATATGTGCTTGTGTTACTAGGATATAAAATGTGTGCCAGTAGCATATAAAATGTGAGCTTGTGTTATTAGGATATAAAATGTGTGCCAGTAGCATATAAAATGTGTATTACTAGAATATAAAATGTTAGCTAGTAGGATATAAAATGTGTGTTATTAGGATATAAAATGTGTGTTATTAAGATACAACATGCGTGTTACTATTATTAAGAATGTGTGTTACTAAGATATAAAATGTGTTACTAGAATATAATATGTGTGCTTGTGTTACTTGGATATAAAATGTGTGCTAGTAGGATATAAAAAGTGTATTACTAGGATATAAAATGTGTGTTTATTGGATACAAAATGTGTGCTAGCAGGATATAAAGTGTGTATTATTAGAATATAAAATGTGTGTTATTAAGATATAAAATGTGTATGAGTAGGATATAAAATGTGTTACTAGGATATAAAATGTGTGCTAGTAGCATATAAAATGTGAGCTACTTGGATATAAAATGAGTGTTACTAGAATATAAAATGTGTGCTAGTAGGATATAAAATGTGTGTTATTTGGATATAGAATGTGTGCTAGTAGGATATAAAATCTGAAAAGAAATGTAGAAATGAAACAAAGTAGAAAAGTTTTTTTTTAATGACAATGTGTTTAGCACCATATCATGACCTTTATGGGTTATTTAATGGCAGTATCAAAATATTTTTAACGTAATTTTATGTTTTTAACCAGTAACCACAATGGAAACACATTAAATACTGGTTAAGTACACCTACTATTCATTTTGAGGTTCTCGACAAAATCCAAAGAAGGGTCTGCAACAGAATTTATCCTGACCTGCCATCTCAACTTCATTCACTTTCTCACCAACATAATGTGGCTTCCCTTCATCTTTTCTATAAATATTTTTATGGCAACTGCTCTAATAAGCCTTTTCCCTGGTTCCCTGGTATTTATGTGTGCTACAAGATTGGCATCTAAGTCCCCCTTTTAACTGTCAAAATAGTTAAATGTAACCCCACACTTCTACTCTAATAGTCTCTTTTCCTGCACGTCCTCCAGTCTCCAAAAATTTAAATGCAATGCCAATTGCCACCTTCTGTCTACTTGAGTCTCATTTATCTTTTATCCTTCCTGCCTGTGGAACTCCTTTCCCTGATAGCTACTATTTTTAAAAGTTTAAATGCAATGGCAATTGCCACCTTCTATCTACCTGAATCTCAGCCATATCTTATTTTTCTTCAACTTTCCCTGTACCTTGTTTTTTTCTCTCACTATTTGCACATAGTTGGGACCTTAACTGGTCCTACTATCCAGGATCAGGGTGAACCTGAAAACAGTAGCAGTTAAGTGATGGTTAAACTCTCCTCAAAACCTCCAATCTCCCAATCAGAAGCCTTACTGCATTTAAGTAGTTTATTATCATACTGAGTGCAACTTCAAGTTAAAAGTGAATACTAGACTAAATGCACATTTAGTTTGATGTTGGGCCACAATATCCACACTTGCCCATTCCAGTTTCTATCTTCTAATTAACAAGCATATTAACTGAACCTCCTGAATAATCATCAAACTAGCATTGTATACAGTAATTTTTTTATTTAAAAAATTTGAACACCATTTTATCAAAACAGTATCTAGAATTGTTGATATGATGTCAGATCTTTTGCTTTTATGGTACATCACAATATGAGAAAAGACAGAAAAAACTTATTCATCAGTCTGGTTAATACTCTTTTTTAGAAATATTACGGGATATCACAATATGAGAAATGACAGAGAATATTTATTTATCAGCCTGGTTAATACTTTTCTTTTGTGGGAAAAAAATTTTTTTTGACTGTGTATACTTGGAAGTCAGTTAAGTGCCATACATGATACATGCTTGGGCGATCATGTCTCGAAAGAGACATGACTGACTGGGCAGAAGATTATCCCACAGTAGGTTGCCATTGCTTTCTGTGGTAGACTGGTTGCCAACCAAGGCTATAGAACCCAATCTGTCCTGCTATTTAACCCATAACTGGAAGGAAGAGATGGATTAATACCTTTCCCAAGGGTATTTGCGCGTATGTGCATTGTGGTACAGTGGATATTGGCTTGGAATGAGAAACCGAGGAGCCAAGTTCGAATTCCAGTTGAATCCATTGTATTCACTTACGTGCAAATACCCTTGGGAAAGGTATTAATCCATCTCTTCCTTCCAGTTATGGGTTAAATAGCAGGACAGATTGGGTTCTATAGCCTTGGTTGGCAACCAGTCTACCACAGAAAGCAATGGCAACCTACTGTGGGATAATCTTCTGCCCAGTCAGTCATGTCTCTTTCGAGTCATGATCGCCCAAACGTGTATCACGTATGGCACTTAACTGAGTGATACTTGGAAGTTTTTCTCTCTAAATAAAGATATTGGGTGTATACATTATTTGATATTTACCTTGTAGGGGGCAACAAATCTTTTCTTCCAGCTGGATGATCACCAGGTGGAAATCGAGGAAGTAGTGGAGGAGGACCATTTACCATTTCTGTAAAAATAAAAAAGATACCATCACATATAATATTAATATATAGAAAAATAAAAATTATGTACACTCATGAAATGTGTTTCAAAACAACCAAAATCTCTCAGAACAAATCATACAGTTTGACCCAAAGTCATGTCCCAAACCATCAAGCATATTATAACCTTGAATTGTCTTAATTTACTAATTTTTAATGTTTTAACTTCATATTCTAAAATGTTGAATTGGACAAATTTTGTTGAAAATGTTTATAAAAATGTTGGATAAAAAAAACTTAATGTGCCAAGTAATTTTTTTTCACAATCATTTCATCATAAGCAAAGCAGCACTGTCACTGGTGAACAAGGGGTTACATTAAGAAAAAGAACAAAAAAAAAAAAAAAAAGGTCCAGGGAATATCAAAGAAAAGATAAAAGATGGATGGGATTTGGGGAGATAGAAGATGGTAATTGACATTGCATTTAAACTTTTGCAGATTGTAGCTATCAGGGAAGCAAGCAAATGAAAAGGAACTGTTAGAGTAGCAGTTGCAGTTATATCTAATTATTTTAACAGTAAAAGGGTGGGACCTACATGCCAGTCTAGTAGCATGAGTAAATACATGTGGTCAGGGAACCAAGGGAAAAAAACTTATCAAAGCAGTTGCCATGAAAATACTTGCAGAAAAGACAGTAGGAAACTATCTACACCATGTTGCTGAAAAAGTTATTTAAGGCGGATCGATTATAATGCTAATCCTCCTTGGGTTTTTGTCAAGAACCTCAAGATGAATAGCAGGAGCACTTGACCAAATATGTCAACAGTATTCAATGCACAGATGAATGGTAGATTTATAAATAGGTAAGATTGATTCTGATGAGGAAAGCTTTCTGGCCCAACACAGAGATTCAACCATCCAACAACTATAGATTTGATGTAGTCATTCCACTTCAGGCTGGTTGAAAAAGAATCTTAAGATGAATAGCAGAAAAATGTGACCAAATATGGCAACAGTATTCAATGCACAGATGAATGGTAGATTTATAAATAGGCAAGATTGATTTTGATGAGGAAAGCTTTCTGGCCCAACACAGAAACCCAACATTCCAAGCTGTAGATATAACTATTGATTCGATGTAGTCATTCCACTTCAGGTTGATTGAAAAAGAATCTCAAGATGAATCGCAGGGGCACCTGACCAGATATGTCAACAGTATTCAATGCACAGATGAATGGTAGATTTATAAATGTGAAAAATGGAGTCTGATTGGACAAACTTCCTAGCCAGACACAGTGACCCAAACTTTCTAGGAGTAGATGCAGCTATGGATTCAATGTAGTCATTCCACTTGAGGTCAATTTAGAGAGTGAGGCCAAGGAGGCGCAGTGTGTTGCTCTCTAGGAGACTAGTGTCATCCATTCTGATGTTAGTTAGAAAAGTTTCTCTACATTGGTAAAAAAGGAGAGCCGCTTCTTTTTTGGAGGCATTAAAATTTACAAGCCATTTTCTAGCCCATTTCAATTACAGATTGGAGTTCCTACTGAATCAGCCATGGCAGATTTCTTGAGAGGAAGAGGAAATTGTGTTGTCATCTGCATTGCTGCCCTTCTGTAAGTGAGAAAAGTAATCACAGGGTTTATGATTCTAGCATGATATGGTCAAAAGGAAATAATTCTAATGACATTACTCAAACAGATGGATTGCTAGCTGAACTATTAAAAGTAATCTTTTCAAACACCTTTAATTCTATTTTTCAAAGAATACCTTTTTGTCGTTTCAGTTTTATAGTTTTAAATCTTGACTTTGAACTCATTTTCTTTATTATTCACAATGTTAAATGAGTTTATATATATATATAAAAAACTCATTTAACATTAACTGGTCTAGTTTTATTATGACCAAAAACTAAGTAATTATATATATATATATATATATATATATATATATTGTTTAATTACTTAGTTTTTGGTCATAATAAAACTAGACCAGTGTACATTTGTATATTTGTATTAAAAAGTGTTCAATACAATTATATTGTAGAACTTTTGAATATTTTCCATTTGTAAACGAGTTATTACAAAAAATAGGTTTCTACCATAAGTGGTGTCTTCAGGCAATTTTCAATAACTGATTTTACTGTTTACCATTTTTTTTTTATAAGAACGCTCACATAAGTGTTTTTTTTTAAAGCTCAAGTGGCAGGGAATTGTTGAATGTCCAATTTTTAAAATTACAAGGAATTATAACGTTTTCATATATATTACATATAAAAAAAAATACAAATTTTTTTAAATCGGATGACCATTTTGATGAGTAAATTTAACACTTGTCTCATCAGTGAGAACAAAACATTATCGGAAAATAAATTTTTTTGGTCATGTGTGTGTAAAAAATAAGTAAGGAAAAATTTAAAAAAAACCCATAATCTTCCAAACTATCTGGAAAAAGTTGTCTGGTGTTTTAGAAAAGTTTTAAACTTAAACTAAAACACCAGACAACTTCTTTCTATAAAATTTTTGGAATTGAAGGAGAAAGTCCTAAGCCCATATGTAGTTTGGATTATGGGTTCTGCACGTACTCCTAATAGCCTTAGAGATAGGGGTAACTTATGTTTAGGAGAAAAAAAATAAAATAATAAAATACCGTAATCAAAACCAAGTATTGAATCAGAGGAATGAATTAGCAGTTGAATGTTGGCATTCAATTCAAATTTCCATAACAGGTTCAATTAGCTGTTATATTTCCATATATTCACTTCCCTCTAATTCTTCCAATGCTGAAAATATAATTAACTTTGATTCTTCCCCGTCTATAACCTCTATATACTTACTATTTATAAACTCTCCTCTCTCTATGATCTCCCTTTCCTTTTATCCATTACTTGTTTATCTATGTTTTAATGTTATTCTTAAACCCACATTTTTCTTTTTAATTCTTTACATAACCCAAATTAATGTCATAAGGTTAATATTCTGTATTTTTTTAATATTTTCTTGTCATTTAGGTTGACCCCTTTTTGTATTGCCCTATTTTTATTGGCTTGATCATTTAACTATGGTGGCATATTCCTGAAATTTCAGGATATTTGAGAATTGAAGGAGCAAGACCTAGGCCCACAGATAGTTTGAAAGATTATAATTTCTGCACGTACTCCTAATAGCCTTAGAGATAGGGGTAACTTATGTTTAAAAGAAAAAAATAAAATAATTAAATACCGTAATCAAAACCAAGTATTGAATCAGAGGAATGAATTAGCAGTTGAATGTTGGCATTCAATTCAAATTTCCATAACAGGTTCAATTAGCTGTTATATTTCCATATATTCACTTCCCTCTAATTCTTCCAATGCTGAAAATATAATTAACTTTGATTCTTCCCCGTCTATAACCTTTATACATCTTCTGTTTATTTGTGACACTATCTCCTGTGGGTGTGTTTTCTTTTGTTTGGTTTAATACAGCGGAGAGAGAGAAATTAATATTAGTAGTATTATTAATTGTGCTCTATTGTAATTCGCGATGTGAGATTATGTAAAAAACTATTTTAATACTATCATATACTTGTAAAATCCGGGGAATAGAAAAATTAACTATTTTAAAATTATTATATACTAGTACAATCTGGCGAATAGATAAATTAAATGACAATTCAAGGGAAAGAGAGAAATATAATTTTCTTTCTTTTTCATTATAGTTTTCTTTCTGTATCATATACGATACAGATTATTTTGCGCTAGGTGGAAATTTGGCAAAATGGTCGCAGTCATAATGTCAGGATTTACTTGATGAGGTCAAGTAAGGTTAGATCTCCCAACAGATGTTCCCTGAGAACAGAAATTTGTGGGAATTGAAAAATTGAAATATGATGTAATCGAAAGGAAGTGAGCTGTTGATATTTCATTCGTCGAGCCATTTTTTGTTGACTAAATGAATTTAACATAATAAAAATTACTTATTTTGTTTTACTGAAATTAGAAATATAAAAACTATTACGCTCCCAGATCAGAAATTTTCGAAGTATATTTAAAAATGCAGAACTATAAAAACTATTACGCTCTCAGTTCAAAAATTTCCAAAGAATATTTAAAAATGTAGACATTTAATTTAGAGGAAAAAGTAACATTAATGCCACACGAATTACAGACACTTGATTTCCTGCATGAATTATTTAGCGAAAAAAAAAAAAAAAGCTTCATTTTTTATATTTTATTTTCTGAAGTATAAAATATTAAATCTGAAAAAAAAAAAAAAAAAAGACTTAAATAATTAAATTAACAATTGGCACTTTTTTTTTTTTCACTTTTTTAAAAAAATATTTCTTCTGTTTCAAAATTACGAGGAAAAATATTCACATTTTTTTTGACCAAATGAATTTTTAAAACGTTGGAATACAAATTAAATATAAAGGCTCATTTTTTTTTTTAATAAAAAATATTTTAGTGACATTTGACACGTGTGATTTGATTTCTGTGATGTAATTCAGCAACCATCTTAGATCTTAGATGTTTTACAGAGCAAATATAAACAATTGGTTCCATTGGCCAAAAAGTGCGAAAAGGAAAATTGCTGAACTTAAACTCAAAAAGTATGTGTTGACCTGGCTTCCCTGTAGATATGTGTCCCTAGAAAGTTTGAATGGCATAGCTTAAAAAATGTAGGCGTGCATAGCTTACAGTCACACACAGACTCACAGATTGCCTTTTATATAGATAGAAAAATATTTGATCTGTTTGTATATATATATATAGAAAAATATTTAATCTTTTTGTAGATCATTTTTAATATTTTATAATCTTTAATATTATATTACTAGGATCCACTTTGATTATTTAACACAAAAGCTTTGATTGAATATTACCTACAGTGGAAATTTTAAATAATAGTTCATATATATATATATATATATATATATATATATATGCTGTTAAATATAAGAGATAATGAATGTCTATTATGTTTAATCATGAGCCGTTCTAAACGTCGTATTTTTGCTTTAATTTCAGTTGAAAATAAAGACAAAAATTCTCCAACATTTGGATAATTATTTATTAGTTTTCTTCTAAGCTTTCGGCTCACATGAGCCATCTTCAGAGAGGTCGTTCAAACTGAAATATTATAAAATCCACCATCACCGACGATTTTATTTTGTGTTGACATAAAACTTTGCTTGGCAACGGCAATAGTTACCAAAAATAATAAACGCAGTTTTTAAGTTTGCAATGCGGTTTTATGACGTCACACCGCGGGATAGTGCGAAATGACAATAAAATCATGTAGTCAAATGCAATGTAATATGTTATTTCCTGTTTTAAAGTTGATTTTATTGGGTGTTGGTTGTTTTGATTTGATGTACACGGCCTCCAATATCTGCAGGTTCCTCTTACTGTGTGTATGAGTAAGGATCACTGTATTGTTGACCAAAATCTGTCTGATATTACCTACATGTATATGTTTTTCAGAGAAATGTTGTTTAATAGTACTCTGATCAGAAAGATGACATGTAAGTCTACGGGAGAACGTGGTTCTAGTAAAACCAATATATGTACCAGGTTTCTGATTAGTATCAGAGATGCAATCTCTGAATGGGCATGTAAATTGGTACGCTACATTGGTTTTTTGTAGAGAATTTAGTTTAGTGCTTGTTGGGTTATTATAGACTATGAGGTCAATTGTTTTAAACTTTTTATAATATATAATGAGTTTAATTTGATTATTACTTTCCACTGGTTTAACATTTCTACGTATTTTGTTTTTGAGAGTTTTTTCATCTTGTTTATAATTATTATGTATTTGGTTGCAATAGTATAAGTTAATAGTATTATGTTTATTTTGATATAAACCATTATTATTAATATTATCATTATTGTTGGAATACATCTTAATTTGTTGATCAATAACGGAGTTAGGAAATCCATTATTGACTCGTGTTTGCTTAATGTTGTGTAAATCTTTATAAAATATAGATTTGGAAGAAGATATCATTTGTGTGCATTGAAGTAAGTTTTTTATAACAGCTAACTTATATCGTTAGGAACCTGCAGATATTGGAGGCCATGTACATCAAATCAAAACAACCAACACTCAATAAAATCAACTTTAAAACAGGAAATAACATATTACATTGCATTTGACTACATGGTTTTATTGTCATTTCGCGCTATCCCACAGTGTGACATCATAAAACCACATCGCAAACTTAAAAACTGCGTTTATTATTTTTGGCAACTATTGCCGTTGCCAAGCGGAGTTTTATGTCAACACAAAATAAAATCGTCGGTGATGGTGGATTTTATAATATTTCAGTTTGAATGACCTCTCTGAAGATGGCTCATGTGAGCTGAAAGCTTAGAAGAAAACTAATAAATAATTATCCAAATGTTGAAGAATTTTTGTCTTTATTTTCAACTGAAATTAAAGCAAAAATATGACGTTTAGAACGGCTCATGAATAAACATAATAGACATTCATTGTCTCTTATATTTAACAGCATATGTTTAGAAAATTACTTGCTGCCTCGATATACTAAATATATATATATATATGTGCTGGGTAGCACACATTTTCGTCATAAAAATTTATCGTGAAATAATCAGGCCAGTAGATATAAATATGAAATACTGTTTAATTAAAAACAGAATATCTACTTAAATACGAGTATCGGTAAAAATAATGTTCAAAATAATTCATTACAAATTGTCGGTTGCTTATAACCAAGTTTTGTTAAATTTCGTTAATTTCCGTAACATGTTTACATTTGTTTGACATTACGATACATTACAGAGCAGATATGGTTTGTTTACGATAGATCGAAAATTGTGTTATATAAGCATGATAAAAACCTCGTCTGATCAAGAGGCTATCCATGGTCGAGTGGTCAAGACAGAACCAGATCAAATGGTATGCTTCCCCTATGTAATAGGGGTCGCAGGTTCGAATCCTGCTGGGTAGCACACATTTTCGTCATAAAAATTTATCGTGAAATAATCAGGCCAGTAGATATAAATATAAAATACTGTTTAATTAAAAACAGAATATCTACTTAAATACGAGTATCGTTAAAAATAATGTTCAAAATAATTCATTATATATATATATATATATATATATATATATATATATATATATGCAGGTGTGTGTGTGTAAGTCCAAATGAAGAGAACCAATAGACTAAGAATCCAGACTTCTCTGGCATTTACTTTTTAAAAAAGTACTCAATACAAAATATATTGTAGATGATAGTATGATTATGATTAAATTTGTTTTTTATTTAAAATTAATTTAATTTACATTGCAACATGGAAATTTCTGTTTCGAGATTTAAAGTTTTTTTACTTTTTTTGCCTGATGATGATATAAGAAAACTTTAAATCTTGAAAGACAGAAGTTTCCATATTGCAATGTAAATTAAATTAATTCTAAATAAAAAAAACAAATTAAATCATAATTGTATCACACTCTAAAATCTGTTGCATTGAGCACCTTTTAAAAAGTAGATGAAGAGAACAAATAGGTTTTATCTACATAATAGTATAGAAATTTTTTTTTATACTCATATTGCCCCAAGCAAGGCATTTTACTGCCACTGTTTTACAGGAGGTTACATAGGAGGAAACTTATGAGAAAGAGTGACAGGTTATAGAGGGTGCAGGAAGTGGGTAAGAGAAGGATGAGTGTAGCCATAAAGTGGGGGACTGATTTATATACTGATTGTAATGTAGAATTGACCCCCACTTTACATTCACATTATAATAGTATAGAATTTTATTTTTTTATAATCATATTGCCCCAAGCAAGGCATTTTACTGCCACTGTTATGCAAGAGGTTACATAGGAGGAAAGTTATGAGAAAGAGTGACAGGTTATAAGGGGTGTCAGGAAGTGGGTAAGAGAAGGATGAGAATACTGATGAGAGTGGAGTGGACGGAGAAAGGAGCATGAGAGAGAGAGGATGCAGGTTAGTGAGATAGGACATGCCTACTGACTTTACATTTAAATTCTTGGAGATTATATCCTCTTATTTGTAGTGTTTTTCATAGTTCCACTAGGCGTATTTTATGAAGGGTTTAGTCAGCTACTATTGTGCAAAAACATAAGTACACACATTTTTAAATTTCTGTTTGCATACCTATGTACATATATACAGTGGAATGTAGCTTTTCCCAAACGTAGATTCATTATCCAAACTTCAACCTGCTGAAATATTTTAATACTAGCAGTATAGCTCGGCGTTGCTCAGGTGTAATGAAAGCTTTAAAACTAATCCATGGTCCTGGAGCTCAGACTCAGACTCAGACTAAAGAATATTTGTGTGAAGTTTGGTGAGAATCAGATAAAAATTGTGGATTTCTATAAAGGACATACAGACACATAAACAAAACACATACACAAACAGCTTGCCTTTTATATATATATATATATATATATATATATATATATATATATTATCAATTTTCTGCACTATTGTAAGAACTGCAACCTTGAGACTTCTGAATATCGTTTCTTATGTCTTTGTCTATGAGTGTATGAAATTTGATTAAAATCGGACCATTCCTTCTATAACCCAATTATTTTGATTCTCGATTTTTGATATTTATTGGGGGTACCTTGACACAAAACCTAGCTAAGAACACTTGCAGACACTTATAGTACAACTGTGTAAATTTTCAAGAAAATTGGTTCAGCCGTTTCGGAGTCTATAGTTAATGGACACACAAACACACACACAGACACATACAAAGTTCCATTTATAAATAAGTTTAGATAACTTAGTAACATATTAATACAAATTAAAAGAAAATAAAAGTGTCTAAAAGAATGACAATAATTATAATGATGATGGTTCAGTGTTTTGCTTTTTTTACAAATGATAAAGTTTATTGGAACCCACACTGGAACAGACACACACCCAGCAATGATCATCAACATAGAGACAGAAAATAACCGGAAAGTATAAACCACAGTAGATAATAAGAAAAATCACCAATTACGGTCCCTATTATATGAAATTGATTGTTTGTAATTTCTCATGTAGTCGAATAAAGTAGGAGGTAAATACAATTGATGTATCTTTGTCAAATGCTATTGTTGGCAAAGAAATACAATGAAACACTAAAACCAACAATCAAATATTTTCCTTGCAAAACTTGATTACCACTTCAAGGAAATTTATATAAACTTAGCCTCTCCACCAAACTCAGTGTATATTTTGGCCATCAGTTGAATTCATTGCATTCACTTAGGCGCAAATACCCTTGGGAAAGGTATTAATCCGTCTCTTCCTTCCAGTTATGGGTTAAATAACAGGACAGATTGGGTTCTATAGCCTTGGCTGGCAACCAATCTACTGCAGAAAGCAATGGCTACCTACTGTGGGATAATCTTCTACCCAGTCAGTCATGTCTCTTTCAGGACATGATCGCCCAAGTGTGTTTACGTATGGTACTTAACTGACTGACTGATATAATGATGCCACAATACCTGAAATTTTCAAACCTATATTTTCATTAATTAAACTGTAAATAATATTTTATTTGTAAAATAAAATATCAATAATTTTTATGATATATTGTACTTTTTATACATTTTTTGATTAAATAAAAGTAAAATCTTTAAATCTTTAACATGTTTCTGTTTCTCTTTTTAACATATTTTTCTGTAACATGTTTGTTTTTTTCTTCTCATGTTTATTTTTCATCCACACGTTTCTTTTTCTATTGTAACGTTTCTCTTTCTTCTTTAGCAAGTTTATTTTACTTGTTAGGCATGATTATTTTCCTCTTTTAACATGTTTCTTTTTCTCCTTTAAAATGGTTCGATTTTTGTTCTTCTTTAGCAAGTTTATTTTACTTCTTAGGCATGATTATTTTCCTCTTTTAACATGTTTCTTTTTCTCCTTTAACATTCTTCGATTTTTGTTCTTCTTTAGCAAGTTTATTTTACTTCTTAGGCATGATTATTTTCCTCTTTTAACATGTTTCTTTTTCTCCTTTAAAATGGTTCAATTTTTGTTCTTCTTTAGCAAGTTTATTTTACTTCTTAGGCATGATTATTTTCCTCTTTTAACATGTTTCTTTTTCTCCTTTAAAATGGTTCGATTTTTGTTCTTCTTTAGCAAGTTTATTTTACTTCTTAGGCATGATTATTTTCCTCTTTTAACATGTTTCTTTTTCTCCTTTAACATGGTTCGATTTTTGTTCTTCTTTAGCAAGTTTATTTTACTTCTTAGGCATGATTATTTTCCTCTTTTAACATGTTTCTTTTTCTCCTTTAAAATGGTTCGATTTTTGTTCTTCTTTAGCAAGTTTATTTTACTTCTTAGGCATGATTATTTTCCTCTTAACATGTTTCTTTTTCTCCTTTAAAATGGTTCGATTTTTGTTCTTCTTTAGCAAGTTTATTTTACTTCTTAGGCATGATTATTTTCCTCTTTTAACATGTTTCTTTTTCTCCTTTAACATGGTTCGATTTTTGTTCTTCTTTAGCAAGTTTATTTTACTTCTTAGGCATGATTATTTTCCTCTTTTAACATGTTTCTTTTTCTCCTTTAAAATGGTTCGATTTTTGTTCTTCTTTAGCAAGTTTATTTTACTTCTTAGGCATGATTATTTTCCTCTTTTAACATGTTTCTTTTTCTCCTTTAAAATGGTTCGATTTTTGTTCTTCTTTAGCAAGTTTATTTTACTTCTTAGGCATGATTATTTTCCTCTTTTAACATGTTTCTTTTTCTCCTTTAAAATGGTTCGATTTTTGTTCTTCTTTAGCAAGTTTATTTTACTTCTTAGGCATGATTATTTTCCTCTTTTAACATGTTTCTTTTTCTCCTTTAACATGGTTCGATTTTTGTTCTTCTTTAGCAAGTTTATTTTACTTCTTAGGCATGATTATTTTCCTCTTTTAACATGTTTCTTTTTCTCCTTTAAAATGGTTCGATTTTTGTTCTTCTTTAGCAAGTTTATTTTACTTCTTAGGCATGATTATTTTCCTCTTTTAACATGTTTCTTTTTCTCCTTTAACATGGTTCGATTTTTGTTCTTCTTTAGCAAGTTTATTTTACTTCTTAGGCATGATTATTTTCCTCTTTTAACATGTTTCTTTTTCTCCTTTAAAATGGTTCGATTTTTGTTCTTCTTTAGCAAGTTTATTTTACTTCTTAGGCATGATTATTTTCCTCTTTTAACATGTTTCTTTTTCTCCTTTAACATGGTTCGATTTTTGTTCTTCTTTAGCAAGTTTATTTTACTTCTTAGGCATGATTATTTTCCTCTTTTAACATGTTTCTTTTTCTCCTTTAAAATGGTTCGATTTTGTTCTTCTTTAGCAAGTTTATTTTACTTCTTAGGCATGATTATTTTCCTCTTTTAACATGTTTCTTTTTCTCCTTTAAAATGGTTCGATTTTTCTTTTCACAAGGTTTTTCTTTCATATGCTTCTTTTTCTTCTTTCACATATTTTCTCATTTAACATTTTTTTTTATTTAGCATGATTCTTTTTATATTTTCACATTTTTTCTTATTTAACATGTTTTTTATATTTTATTTTTTACTTATTTAACGTTTTTTATCTTTTAATATTCTTTCTTATTTAATGTTTCTTTTTATTTAACATTTTCCTTATTTAATGTGTTTCTTTTTTTAACATTTTTTTATTTTTTAACATTTTTCCTTAACATGTTTCTTTTTATCTTTCTTTTTTCACGTTTCTTTTTCTCCTTTAGCAGATTGCTTTTTCTCTTATAACATATTTTCCTTTAACAATTTTTCTTATTTAGCATGTTTCTTTTCTGCTTTCAAATTCTTCTTTTTCTGCTCTATTGTTTCTTTTTTTTCCTTTCACAAGTTTATTTTTCTTCTTTCACGTGCTTCCTTTTCTTTTTAGCATATTTCTTTTTATTCTTTATGACAAAATCTAACCTGCTTGTTCTTCCTACATAATCACTATTCTGTTTTCTCAAATACATTTTTTTTTACTCATCTTTACACAATACAAACTCCAAGTAGCACTCAAGGTAGACGGTTATAGTGTGAATTTTTATTAACTTAAGATTATGACAGGCGTTGGAAGTATAGAGCTGAAGCAGACATTAGAAGGAACAGAAAATTCAATCCTAAACAAGAAACAAAGGGAAAAATCTCTACTCTTTTATTTTACAAATCCATATACAATAAAATATTTAAATCTAGTGGGCAATAGAATTATACGAGAAATAAGACAGAAATCTTTTATGTATTCAAAATAATTACTTACCTAAATGCCCTGATCCTCTTGTTGGCAATGGCCGGATAATGGAGCCAGGCATTGGTCTACGCTCCAGGTCTGTTAATCTATGGTAGTGTTAAAATACAAAATATAAAAAATAAATATTTTTTTTATTTATACTACATGGTGAGAGAAAGAATGCAAATAAAATGATATACAAATGTATGCATGTGTGTTTGTACTGATATTGAAAATAAAACATCTTCAATGTATTTCATGTCTGGAACATTTTTAAAAACTTTCATACAAAAGGTAATTGTTAACAGTTACCTCCCTTAGAAAGTATATACTTCGGTGGTGTAATAATTTGTTAAACAAATCCATACAGGTACTTGCATATTTAACACCAGTTTACTGAGTCTTACATGGTACAAAAAAAAATTTCATTGATTTTACTCAATAAATTTTCAATAATTTTCTCTTGAAAATTATTTAAATCACGCAGTGCAATAAAAAGTGTCAGAAAATACAGACGTTTCAATGCCAACCTAATTTCAGGTTTATTATGCTTGCAATAGCATAAGAAAATTTTCAAACATGCATCCAGGGAGATGGAGATGAACCTATCTTAGAATTCAATAAATAAGTAAAACATAAAATCAATGAATCTAAAAGATTTTTAGTGCAGTTTCTTGTGGTTCTCAAACTTTTTTTCTGGGCTGTATTTTTGGAATTAAAATTTACTAAAATCTCAGCAAACTATGTGCTAAAAGTATATTTAAAATTAAAACAAACAAAAAAAAAAACAGAGAGAGGATTAAAGAGATATAATTGTAGATTTGAAGTCAGAACATTATCCTTGATAACTCTCTTCTCCAATTTGCAGACCCTAGTTATTATGTTCTTAACACTTGATATAACTTAAAAATATTACAATGATATAATCGGTTAGTAATTATTTATAACTATTTATACTGGGACACATGCATGCAATTACAAACAATCCATAATAATATTTTAAATTTTGAAATTATATTAATTTTTGGCATATGAATTTTTAAAAACTGTTTTTAAATTTTTGATTGTCTTTAACTTATTCAGCCTCACCTGCTATACTCTTTTTTTTTTTTATAAGCGTTTCACCCTGAGCAAGGCATGTCACTGCCACTACTGCGCAGGGGGCTACATAGAGTGGAGAAAGGATGATTAAATATAGGAAATGTCAGAGGGTGGGTGATAGGCGGGTAGGGATACTGAGAATGGTTAAATATAGGAAATGTCAGAGGGTGGGTGATAGGCGGGTAAGGATACCGAGAATGAGGGTTGGGTAGATGAGAGTGTTCTGAGAATAATTGGGAGTTAGTGTGATAGGAGGTGTCTATTGACCCTACATTTAAACACCTGGAGATTGTAGCTGTCGGGAAAGCAGACTTGTGGAAGGGAGTTCCACAGGCGGGAAGCATGAGAAAAGAAGCTGTTGGAGTAGAATTTACGGTTACATCTTATCTGTTTAACTGTAAAAGGGTGGGATCTAGTTGCTAATCTAGTATCTCGTGTAAATTCCTGCTTAGGCAGCACCAGTGCTCTAAGTTCATCGGAGCAGAAGCCATGAAAGTACTTGTAGAAGAGGCACAGGGATGCCACATCACACCAGTGAGAGAGTGGTTGCAGCCGGTCACTATCAACCACGTTACAGATCCTCCTTTGTATTTTGTCAAGAAGCCCACGGAGAGCATTAGGGGCACCCGACCAGATATGGCAGCAATATTCAATACACGGGTGGATGGTAGATTTGTATATGTGCAGAATAGATTCAGGTGGGAAAAACTTCCGGGCACTGCACAGAGAGCCGACTTTCATAGCAGCAGATTTGGCAATGGATTCGATATAGTCATTCCATCTGAGGTCCGCCGAAAGTGTAAGGCCAAGGAGGCGTAGTATTTTACTCTCTGGGAGGCTAGCCTGTCCCATGCTAATGGGAGGTAGATACGATTGTCTATGGTGGTTAGTTGATAACAGCTTCGTTTTAGAAGCATTGAAATTTACTAGCCATTTCCTACCCCAGGCCACTACGGATTGGAGGTCCTTTTCAAGAACGGCAGCGAGGTTCGCTTTGTCGCCCACACCTGGTTTTTGATCCATACGAGAGTAGATTGTTGTGTCATCGGCATACATGCCTACTTGGGATCTAATGGTGTCGAGGAGATCATTAATATACATCAGAAAGAGCGTGGGACCTAGTATAGAACCTTGAGGGACGCCTGCGTTCGTATGGTAGTTTTGGGAGGCATGCCCATTTAATACCACCTTCAATGTGTGGTTAGAGAGGAATGACTGGATGAGGTCAAACAGATGTCCAGTTATCCCGTAGCTCCGCAGTTTGCACAAGAGGCCAGCGTGCCAGACCCTGTCGAACGCTTTGGAGATATCCAAGGCAACGGTTTGGGCTTTGTCATTCTTGTCAAGTACCCGGTATATGTACTTGGTAATGGTCGTTAGCATATCAGCAGTAGACCTGGTGAAGCGAAACCCGTACTGTTTGTCAGAGAGAAGCCTGTGGGCTGTGAGATGCTGAATCACCTCAGCATTGATAATGGCTTTGAAAACTTTGCCAAAGATCGGAAGGAGACTAATAGGACGGTAATTGGCAGGGTCTGAGGGTTTGCCAGAATTCTTAAATATAGGAAATACACAGGAGGACTTCCAACAGAAAAACAGGAAGCAGATAGGCAGAGGTTACAGAGTTTAGAAAGGACAGAGGAGAGTTCTGGGGCACATTTCTTCGGTACTATGACTAGGATTCCGTCACCGCCGCTCGCTTTCTTCTGCTGCAGCTATGAGGAACCACTGCAGTAGATGTGTATACACAGAAACATGAGCTGCCAGCCATCCTTATCATCACTGTATAAATGAATAATAATAATAAAAACAAAGAAGAAAACCGGCATGATATTTAACTTACTTTTGTCTCAACATGGTACATTCCATACGAGCTTCCTTTAGCTCCCTTTCAGCTGCTCTTGTTGCCAACTACCAACAAATAATAAAAAAAGAAGCTCACAAAAATTTTTTAAAAATAAGAAACTACAAAATATATGATGAAAAATAGAATCTCCTCTTTTTGTAATTTGAAATAAATAACTTAAATAACTTACCCAGTTTTCATGGGCTTTTTTCTCATTTGCTGCAATCTGGAAAGGAAAAAATAATAAAAAAACATAATTCTCTCAGGAAAGACCTGGCTACATTCTGCATTATTCTTTGTCCTAGTGATAAATGACAAAAGTTTTGTCGTCAATTGATGCATATGAGATTTTGACAGTGTAACTATAGCTAGAAAAGTGATTTTGTTGCTTGAACTTGTTTAGTGGGACACATCAACCTCGTGCCTTTTGGTGACACATGGCGCAGTGGATAAAAACATTGGATGGATCCAGTGACTTGACCCCAAAGAGTTGTGAGTTTAATACCTGGCCACAACAGAGATGAACAAAAAACTTAAAGAGTTGAATTTAAGGAATACATTTGATACTGGGAACAGTATGACTCATGAAATGAGAACAATCTATCCCAGTGAATGAAATAAATGGTTCAGTTTAAAATTCCAATCATCTGAAGAAGACCAGTGTCTACAATAGCCAAAACATCATGAATCTGACAACAAAGATGAGGATAATAGTCCAGACAATGTAAATAGTGTAAATGATGTGTCCTTAAGAACAATCTACCCCAGTGAATGAAATAAAGGGTTCAGTTTGAAATTCCAATCATCTGAAGAAGGCCAGAGTCTACAATGGCCAAAACATCATGAATCTGATAACAAAGATGAGGATAATAGTCAGGACAATGTAAATAGTGTAAATGATGTGTCCTTAAGAACAATCTATCCCAGTGAATGAAATAAAGGGTTCAGTTTGAAATTCCAATCATCCGAAGAAGGCCAGAGTCTACAATGGCCAAAACATCATGAATCTGATAACAAAGATGAGGATAATAGTCAGGACAATGTAAATAGTGTAAATGATGTGTCCTTAAGAACAATCTATCCCAGTGAATGAAATAAAGGGTTCAGTTTGAAATTCCAATCATCCAAAGAAGACCAGAGTCTACAATGGCCAAAACATCATGAATCTGATAACAAAGATGAGGATAATAGTCAGGACAATGTAAATAGTGTAAATGATGTGTCCTTAAGAACAATCTACCCCAGTGAATGAAATAAAGGGTTCAGTTTGAAATTCCAATCATCCGAAGAAGGCCAGAGTCTACAATGGCCAAAACATCATGAATCTGATAACAAAGATGAGGATAATAGTCAGGACAATGTAAATAGTGTAAATGATGTGTCCTTAAGAACAATCTACCCCAGTGAATGAAATAAAGGGTTCAGTTTGAAATTCCAATCATCCGAAGAAGGCCAGAGTCTACAATGGCCAAAACATCATGAATCTGATAACAAAGATGAGGATAATAGTCAGGACAATGTAAATAGTGTAAATGATGTGTCCTTAAGAACAATCTACCCCAGTGAATGAAATAAAGGGTTCAGTTTAAAATTCCAATCATCCGAAGAAGGCCAGAGTCTACAATGGCCAAAACATCATGAATCTGACAACAAAGATGAGGATAATAGTCAGGACAATGTAAATAGTGTAAATGATGTGTCCTTAAGAACAATCTACCCCAGTGAATGAAATAAAGGGTTCAGTTTAAAATTCCAATCATCCGAAGAAGGCCAGAGTCTACAATGGCCAAAACATCATGAATCTGACAACAAAGATGAGGATAATAGTCAGGACAATGTAAATAGTGTAAATGATGTGTCCTTAAGAACAATCTACCCCAGTGAATGAAATAAAGGGTTCAGTTTGAAATTCCAATCATCCAAAGAAGGCCAGAGTCTACAATGGCCAAAACATCATGAATCTGATAATAAAGATGAGGATAATAGTCAGGACAATGTAAATAGTGTAAATGATGTGTCCTTAAGAACAATCTACCCCAGTGAATGAAATAAAGGGTTCAGTTTGAAATTCCAATCATCGAAGAAAGGCCAGAGTCTACAATGGCCAAAACATCATGAATCTGATAACAAAGATGAGGATAATAGTCAGGACAATGTAAATAGTGTAAATGATGTGTCCTTAAGAACAATGCTAGTGAATGAAATAAAGGGTTCAGTTTAAAAAATTCAATCATCCGAAGAAGGCCAGAGTCTACAATGGCCAAAACATCATGAATCTGACAACAAAGATGAGGATAATAATTAGGACAATGTAAATAGTGTAAATGATGTGTCCTTAAAGACAATCTACCCCAGTGAATGAAATAAGGAGTTCCGGTTTAAAATTCCAATCATCCGAAGAAGGCCAGAGTCTACAATGGCCAAAACATCATGAATCTGACAACAAAGATGAGGATAATAGTCAGGACAATGTAAATAGTGTAAATGATGTGTCCTTAAGAACAATCTACCCCAGTGAATGAAATAAAGGGTTCAGTTTTGAAATTCCAATCATCCGAAGAAGGCCAGAGTCTACAATGATGGCCAAAACATCATGAATCTGATAACAAAGATGAGGATAATAGTCAGGACAATGTAAATAGTGTAAATGATGTGTCCTTAAGAACAATCTGCAGTGAATGAAATAAAGGGTTCAGTTTGAAATTCCAATCATCCGAGAAAGAAGACAGAGTCTACAATAGCCCAAAAACATCGTGAATCTGATAACAAAGATGAGGATAATAATTGGACAATGTAAATAGTGTAAATGATGTGTCCTTAAGAACAATCTACCCCAGTGAATGAAATAAAGGGTTCAGTTTAAAATTCCAATCATCCGAAGAAGGCCAAAAGGAGTCTACAATGGCCAAACATCATGAATCTGACAACAAAGATGAGGATAATAGTCAGGACAATGTAAATAGTGTAAATGATGTGTCATAGAACAAATACTAGTGAATGAAATAAAGGGTTCAGTTTGAAATTCCAATCATCAAGAGAAGACCAGAGTCTACAATGGCCAAAACATCCATGAATCTGATAACAAAGATGAGGATAATAGTCAGGACAATGTAAATAGTGTAAATGATGTGTCATAGAACAATCTACCTAAGTGAATGAAATAAAGGGTTCAGTTCAAAATTCCAATCATCCGAAGAAGGCCAGAGTCTACAATGGCCAAAACATCATGAATCTGACAACAAAGATGAGGATAATAGTCAGGACAATGTAAATAGTGTAAATGATGTGTCCTTAGAACAATCTACCCCAGTGAATGAAATAAAGGGTTCAGTTTAAATTCCAATCATCAAAGAAGAGGCCAGAGTCTACAATGGCCAAAACATCATGAATCTGACAACAAAATCAGGATAATAGTCAGGACAATGTAAAATAAGTGTAAATGATGTGTCCTTAAGAACAATCTACCCAAGTGAATGAAATAAAGGGTTCAGTTGAAATTCCAATCATCCATAGAAGGCCAAGAGTCTACAATGGCCTGAGAAACATCATGAATCTGATAACAAAGATAGGGATAATAGTCAGGACAATGTAAATAAGTGTAAATGATGTGTCCTTAGACAATCTACCCCAGTGAATGAAATAAAGGGTTCAGTTTGAAATTCCAATCATCAGAAAGACAGAGTCTACAATGGCCAAAACATCATGAATCTGATAACAAAGATGAGGATAATAGTCAGGACAATGTAAATAGTGTAAATGATGTGTCCTTAAGAACAATCTACCCAAGTGAATGAAATAAAGGGTTCAGTTTTGAAATTTCAATCATAGAAAGGCCAGATCACAATGGCCAAAACATCATGAATCTGATAACAAAGATGAGGATAATAGTCAGGACAATGTAAATAGTGTAAATGATGTGTCCTTAAAGAACAATCTACAGTAGAATGAAATAAAGGGGTTCAGTTTAAAATTCCAATCATCCGAAAGAAGGCCAGAGTCTACAATGGCCAAAACATCATGAATCTGACAACAAGGATGAGATAATAGTCAGGACAATGTAAATAGTGTAAATGATGTGTCCTTGAACAATCTACCCCAGTGAATGAAATAAAGGGTTCAGTTTAAAATTCCAATCATCCGAAGAAAGGCCAGAGTCTACAATGGCAGAAACATCATGAATCTGACAACAAAGATGAGGATAATAGTCAGGACAATGTAAATAGTGTAAATGATGTGTCCTTAAGAACAATCTACCCCAGTGAATGAAATAAAGGGTTCAGTTTGAAATTCCAATCATCCGAAGAAGGCCAGAGTCTACAATGGCCAAAACATCATGAATCTGATAACAAAGATGAGGATAATAGTCAGGACAATGTAAATAGTGTAAATGATGTGTCCTTAAGAACAATCTGCAGTGAATGGAAATAAAGGGTTCAGTTTGGGAATTCCAATCATCCGAAGGCCAGAGTCTACAATGGCCAAAACATCATGAATCTGATAACAAAGATGAGGATAATAGTCAGGACAATGTAAATAGTGTAAATGATGTGTCCTTAAGAACAATCTACCCCAGTGAATGAAATAAAGGGTTCAGTTTAAAATTCCAATCATCCGAAAGGCCAGAGTCTACAATGGCCAAAACATCATGAATCTGACAACAAAGATGAGGATAATGATCAGGACAATGTAAATAGTGTAAATGATGTGTCCTTAAGAACAATCTACCCCAGTGAATGAAATAAAGGGTTCAGTTTAAAATTCCAATCATCCGAAGAAGGCCAGGAGTACAATGGCCAAAACATGTGAATCTGACAACAGATGAGGATAATAGTCCAGACAATGTAAATAGTGTAAATGATGTGTCATAGAACAATCTACCCCAGTTGATTAAACAAACGATTCAGTTCAAAATTCCAATTGTCTGAAAAGGTCAGAGTCTACAATGGCTAAAACATCATAAATCTAACAACAAAGATGAGGATAATAGTCCAGACAATGATGTGTCCTTAGCAACAATCTATCCCAGTGAATGAAATAAAAAGTCTAGTTTGAAATTCCGATCATCTGAAGAAGGCCAGAATCTACAATAGTCAAAACATCATGAATCTGACAACAAAGATGAGGGTAAATATTCAAATATTGTAAATCGTGTAAATAATTACAATACTTCATCTCAGAAATAAAGACAATCTAGATTTTTCTTTTCCTTTTTTCTGACATATGATCCGATGATATAAATGAATACAATAACACTTATCTGATAATCAATGAGTAGAAGCAGAAGTAGCAGAGAAAAAGTCTTTCATTTAAACATTTGTTGTATTAAATAATATCTACATAGAAGCAAAGAAATACAAAAAGAATGGAAGACCTAAGATGTACTCTTCACTCATCAGCCAAACAAACCACTTAAGCAAAAGTAGTCACACTGTTGGATTGGGAAGGGGAAAATAACCAATCCAATCTGTTAATGACTATGCTTGTTTGGAGCAGAGCAGCAATTGGGTAGGTGTCAAAAGGATCTGAGGGTCATGTTATAGTGACAGAGATGTCAAGTAAATTTTAAGATGATCAAAAAACCATGAGAAAGAGAATATTTAAACTCACTTTAGAACTTACCCATTGTCTTAGGAGATTGATCTCTGCGAAGAATATTTTAGTACACTGATGTGTTGTTTTTTGGTCTTTAACCACAACTCAGTTAAGTGCCATATGTGATACATGCTTTGGGCAATCATGTCTTGAAAGAGATATAACTGACTGGGCAGAAGATTATCCTGCAGCATGTTGCCATTGTGTTGTGCATTGTGGTGCAGTGGATATCGACTCGGAACGACAAATCAGAGAGCTGAGTTTAAATTCCAGTTGAATTCCTTGTATTTACTTATGCACAAATACCCTTGGGAAAGGTATTAATCCATCTCTTCCCTCCAGTTATGGGTTAAATAATAGGACAGATTGGGTTCTATAGCCTTGGTTGGCAACCAGTCTACAGCAGAAAGCAATGGCAACTTACTGTGGGATAATCTTCAGCCCAGTCAGTCATCTTTTGAGACATGAAAAAATGCCAAAGCATGAATCACGTATGGCACTTAACTGACTGATTGAATATAATAGTTGGAATAATGATTAAGGCTTCTACTGGTCATAAAGTGGGTGATCAGTTTATTACTTCATAACAATAGGAAACCGATCCCCCACTAATTACTACATAATAATATAATACATCTCTTTCTCCTCTAGCTATGAGTCAAATAACAGGACAGATTGGGTTCTATAGCCTTGGTTGGCAACCAGTCTACAGCAGAAAGCAATGGTAACTTACTGTGGGATAATCTTCAGCCAAGTCAGTCGTCTTTTGAGACATGAAAAAATACCAAGGCATGAATCACGTATGGCATTTAACTGATTGACTGAATATAATAGTTGGAATAATGATTAAGGCTTCTACTGGTTATAAAGTGGGGGATCAGTTTTCTATTGTTATGAAGTAATAAACTGATCCCCCACTAATTACTACATAATAATATAACACATCTCTTCCCCCTCTAGCTATGAGTCAAATAATAGGACAGATTGGGTTCTATAGCCTTGGTTGGCAACCAGTCTACAGCAGAAAGCAATGGCAACCTACTGTGGGATAATCTTCAGCCCAGTCAGTCATGTCTCTTTCGAGACATGATCACCCAAGCATGTATCACGTATGGCACTTAACTGACTGACTGAATATAATAGTTAAATAATGATTAAGGCTTATACTGGTCATAAAGTGGGGGATCACTTTGTTACTTCATAACAATAGGAAACCAATTCCCCACTAATTACTACATAATAATATAATACATCTCTTTCTCCTCTAGCTATGAGTCAAATAACAGGACAGATTGGGTTCTATAGCCTTGGTTGGCAACCAGTCTACTGCAGAAAGCAATGGCAACCTACTGTTGGATAATCTTCAGCCCAGTCAGTCAGTCATGCCTCAAAAGAGACATGATAGCCCAAGCGTGTATCACATATGGCACTTAACTGACTAAACCACAACTATTTGAATTTGTTCCATGCACAGACCATTCCCACCAGGTTTCTCTAATTATAATCCGCATTTATATATATATATATATATATATACACTCACCATGTATTAAGCAACAAAACAAGGAATAAAAAAAATACAGAAAAGCAGCTGACCAATTTTTTTTTTTTTGTAAAGGGTATGTTTATCATTTGTTGATAATCAAAACATTATTCTTTTTGGTGTGAAAGAAATGAAAATTATATCCTGATTTGGGGTCTGCTTGTTTTGTTCACTCTGTTTGACAAATATTTATTTTACTTCACATTCTTTTCTGATGAGGTTTTGTAGTTTCATAGCTTATAGAAATATCATCAAAATACAGGGTGTCCATAAAGTTCATGTGCACTTTAAAAAAATTTATAACTTTATTTGTATTTGCAACAGAAATAATTTGTAAAAAGAAAGAAGTAAATCTATATTTTTTAAGGTTTTATTGAAATTTTATTAAAGTTTCCACATGTCCTCCGTCATTAGCAGAAATGTAATACAATTTTAATAATATTTTTTTACTTGTTGCAAATTTTGTGGTAAAAAATTATTCAATAACTATACTTAAAACTAGGTACATTTAACTTTATAACATTTTTTACAGATTATTTCTATCACAAATACAAATAAAGTCATAAATTTTTTAAAGTACAAATGGACTTTATGGACACTGTATGTTCGAAGAAGATTAGATTGAACACAAGTCCTCAATTGGTCATCATCAATGTTCTTTATGCAAAACACATTTGTCAGAGGTTTTTGTAGCTGAAAATCTTGCAAATGCCTTTTCCACAATAGTTATCAACTTTAACTTAATTAACTGTGAAATTAAATTAATTAACTGAAATATATTTTATAGCCTACTTCCAAGTCTAATTTCTAACAGTAAACAAGCCTTTAAAATTAAGTTTTCATCTGCCATATTGATATCTCTCATTACTATTGTAAGTATACTCTTCTGAAATTTATCTATTATGAAACGATGTGTAGGTTTTATACTGCAGAAAATATGTATGGACTGTTGACATTTAAATGGTTTGTCTATTTGAAAAAGCTGATAAAAAACAGAACTTTAAAAAATTAAACAGATTTTTCCCACAATACAGACACACACAGTCACACATAAATATAGTGATTAGGGCACTTCAATGTAGGGTAATATTAGTGAGTTTGTCTCGCTAGATCATTTATGACTGAATAGAAAGTTTGATCCTCACTGAATGCCACTTACTTTTGGCTTTGTGCCACATGTAAACTGTGCTTAGAAAACCACCATAAATATGATTATCACTTTATGGCAGAGGAAAGTCATCTCTTGAATTTAGGATTGGGTAGAATTGAGCATGTGGCTCAAAATGTTACATCTTGCCATAAAATAACTACTTAATTAACTGGCCATCTTTCATTCTAGTAAGGTGTTTTTATTTTTTTACATTTAGCTTTGGATGAGGAAATTTTCAATATTGGATACATTGGCTTGCTGAAGAAACAATGGTGTCTGGTGTAAAGGACTGTCACTCAATGTACAAGATTCTCCTAAGACATGTTTGATGGAATATCTATCAAAGACTTAACGTGATGCTGGTATGTGATCCAAGACTCAGAGGAGTACAAGAGGGTGGATAATACAAAATGTTTTATACATGCTGACCCTGAGCTAATAATGGTTATAACTATATCTGACCAAACTTATGTCTACAATTTTCCAAAGATTGCAAATTCCAATGTTATAGTCATTAGCCTTAAATCTATCTCAGGTTCTGTCAAATACACGTGCACACACACACACACTTGGAAAGGAAATATTTAAAAACTAATCATATATTATCATTTTTTTACCTGAGCTCGAAAATCACGTTCAGCTTTATTGATCTCTTGTTTTAAATCCTCAATTTGTGATCTGAAAATATTTTTAAAAAATCATTAAATTAGTCAATATTTACATAATTTGATTAAAAGATTGTATTAAAGAAATTTCAATCATAAATGACAGTGAAAATATAAAAAAATCAAACTGTCACTGCAAATGCATAACTGATCATCTTTAACTTGATCTATAACCAAGATTAATTATTAAAGTTTGTAATTATATCAATCACCAATGAAGCTTGGATAAAAGTAATCAATAATTTCATCAATCATTATAAGAAAGCAATTGATCATGGATAAAATGATTGATAATCGTCAGTGACTAATAAAAGAATTGCATAATCTAAGTTTTAATAAAAAAAACAATTTTTGGGTTTCTGATATTTGTTTACATTAGGATAAGAACCAGAGAAGTTATGAATATTACGAACAATTGGGAGTTTGTGTATTCATATGACTTAATTTGGCCTTGTCTAACTACAAAATCCTTTATGGCTGAGTGGTTAAGAAATGTCAGATCAACTGATGACTTCTCTTAGATCTAAAGGAGTTGCAGGTTCAAATCCTGCCAGAAGACATATTTTTCTAATAAGATTTCTTGAATATTCAGGATGGGAGATATATATAGATATATTTTAATTATAAAAAAAACAAAAAACAGAGTATTTACTCAAAAACGAGTATCCATTAAAAATAATGTTCAAACAAATTAAAATATATATATACTACCAGTCATAACTATTAGGCAACCCCAGTTTTTTAAAAAGAAATTATGTATTTCATACTATTTTTAGTATTTATTGCCAAGTGGATGATTCTAAATGAAAATAAAATGGTTCTTTTGTTGTTATTACTTTGCAAAATTTTCAAAGGCAAGAAAGTAAAGATGAACTCGTCCAAATCACTCTAAATTTTCTTCATTCTTTCATTGATGAAACTGCTATATAGGTACTTATTAAATACTAGCATCATAGCCTATCGTTGCCCATGCAATGTTTACAATACTCACACAAATATCAAATCTCGTGATGCAATAATATTTATAATATTAAATAGATAAATTCCTTTAAAACTTGGCTATTTAAAAAAATATTTAGATAAAAAATTGTTGTTTAAAAATTGTTAAAAATTCCATTAAAAAAATCTATTTTCTTTTGTTTTGCGTAAATGTGATTTAATGTTTTGTGTGACATTGTAAAGAACATTGCGTTTGTATTTGTTTCAAAATTATGGGGGAAAATATTTACATTTTTTGTTGATTAAATGAATTTTTAAAACGTCGAAATAACAATTAAATATAAAGGTTCATTTTTTTTTTTTTAATAAAAAAAATATTTTAGTCGCATTTGATACATGTGATTTGATTCCTGTGACAAAATTCAGCAACCATCTTAGATCTTAGATGTTTTACAGTCATAAAATGTCAAAATAAAAATTAAATATAAAGGCTCATTTTTTTTTTAATAAAAAAATATTTTAGACGCATTTGGCACGTGTGATTTGATTTCTGTGATGTAATTCAGCAACCATCTTAGATCTTAGATGTTTTACGAAAATAAAACATCAGAATAAAAATTAAATATAAAGGATCATTTTCTTTTTTTAAAAAAAAAATATTTTAGTTGCATTTCACACGTTAGATTTGATTTCTATGACGTAATGTAGCAACCATCTTAGATCTTAGATGTTTTACAGAGCAAATGTAAACAATCGGCCCCATTGGCCAAAAAGTGCAAAAGGGAAAATTGCTAAACTTTAAAAATCTCAAAAAGTATGTGTCACCTGGCTTCCCTGAAGATATGTGTCCTGAGAAAGTTTGAATGGCATGGCTTAAAAAATGTAGGTGTGCATAGAGAACAGTCACACACAGACTCACAGATTGCCTTTTATATATATATTTATAAATTCATTTGATGCACATGTTATTGTGCAGTATTAGCAAAAGAACCATTTTATTTTTATTGACAATTATTCACTTGGCAATAAATACTAAAAAATAGTATGAAATACATTATTTTTTTTAAAACACTGGGGTGGCCTAATAATTATGGCCGGTAGTGTATATATAAAGAAACACTTAGCATTATAAACATTATATACAAGTTTTTTTAGATTTACTTACTTGTATGATTCTAATTCACTTTCAATGCTTTTTGCTTTTTCTTCTGCCGTTCCTAATTTGTTGATGTTTTGTTTTTTCAGTATTTCATGTTCTCCAAGTTCTCTGTCATAGAAACAAAGGCATAAATATTTATATATATATATATAAAACATAAACACACATTTGAAAGTAAGGTTTAAATCCAACAGAATGATTAAATAAAGAACAAATAGGAATACTTTTTAATCTCTATTTCACTTCTGAAAAGATTTCTGATGAAGTTAAAGAAATAGAAATGTGAAATCTCTGAAGCTTTTCCTGCTTGTTCCTTAGTTAACAATAATCAATTAATAAATTTTCAAACCTCTTAAATTATTGAGTTACAAGTTATTAAATTTTTTTTTTATAATCATTTCACCCCGAGCAAGGCAGTACTGCCACTGGTGTGCAGGGGGATACATGAGAGGAGAGGGAAAAGAAGGAAGAACCAATTACAGGGGGTGTCAGAGAATGGTTAAGAGAAGGATCGGAATACTGGTGTGAAGAGAGTTGCATAAGAGTAGACTGAAAAGAGAGAATAACAAGATATAGAGGGTGTTGAAAAAAGGATAAGAGAAAGACGAAAGTCAAGGGAATAAGAATAGGCAATTGATGTTGCATTTAAACTCTTGGAGATTGTAGCTATCAGGGAAGCAAGTATATGAAAGGGAGTTGTACAGGCTGGAAGTGTGAGAAAAGAAGCTAATAGAGTAGAAATGGTAACTGCATTTGGTTGTTTTGACTGTAAAATAGTGGAACCTTCTTGGCAATCATGTTGCTCAAGTAAATTCATGTAGAGGGGTCACCAGGGAGCTAAAATATTTGTGGAAGAGACAGAGGGAAGCCACATCCTGTTGGTGAGAAAGTGACTGGAGACGAGCTGCTAGGTTGGGATCGATTACATTGCAGATTCTCCTTTGGATCTTGTCAAGAACCATGAGACAAATAGTAGGGGTGCCCAACTAGATATGACAACAGTCAGTCAGTTAAATGCCATACGTGATACACACTTTGGGCGATCATGTCTCGAAAGAGACATGACTGACTGGGCAGAAGATTATCCCACAGTAGGTTGCCATTGCTTTCTGCGGTAGACTGGTTGCCAGTCAAGGCTATAGAACCCAGTCTGTCCTATTATTTAACCCATAATTAGAAGGAAGAGCTGGATTAATACCTTTCCCAAGGGTATTTATGCGTAAGTGAATGCAAGAAATTCAACTGGAATTCGAACTCGGCTCCTCGATTTCTCGTTCCAAGCCAATATCCACTGTGCCACAACGCACATATTCAATGCATAAGCAGATGGTTGATTTGTATATGTGTAAGATGGATTCAAGCAAGAAAACCTCTCTGGCCTGACATGGTGACCCAACCTTTTACCAGTAGATTTAGCTAATGATTCAATGTAGTTGTTCCACTTGAGGTTGGCTGGGAGGGTGAGGCCAAGGAGGTGCAGTGTATTGCTTTTGAGGGAGACTAGCTTGATCCATGCTGATAGAGCGACAAAAGAGACTGTCTTTGGTGGTTAGTGGATAGCAGCTTCAACTTCAATAAAGTATTTAAACATTTATTAATTGACTATGTATCATTCAACCACAGCAGTGGTTGAATATATTCTTAAGTCCGACATTGAGTGAATCTAGGCAGCTTCCAAGCTTCACCCCTAATTCAGTTCTCAACCAAATTTCAAACAGTTTACAGAGTTAGATAGGACACCTCCTTAGTTACATTTTGAAAAAAAAAAATTTTAATTTTGGTTCAGTAGAAAAAAACGCTACATGAAAATGTCCGAAGTCCGAAAAGGGCAACTAACTGCATAAGTACATAAGCAAGTGACCAACTGTTCTCATAATAAATCTTATTCTTTATAACTTTTTTTCTGTTTGATATTTTTGCCTGATGTTTTCAACATTTAAATTCTGATATCTTTTATCATTTTTGCCAGTCAGAATTGATTATCAGAATTAATTATAAATAATAAATCTATTTCTTGTTTTTTTAATCAATTGCATATTTTTAAAAATATTTTTGAATGAGATTTTTATCATTAAATTTATATTAAATTAATAGCAATGTCTGGAAAAATCATGGATTACATGGAAAAATGCTCACATGAAAAGTAATATTCTTAAGATTATATTAAACCAGGAAAAGAACAGGACAAGTTATTAAACCTAGAAAAGTAAAGGACAAGATATTCCAGTGAAGTAAAAAATAAGAAATTTCTTAATTAAAATATTGCAGAAAAAATAAATTTTGAATTACTTTTAGCTGCAATATTTTAAAAAATATATATATATAAAGTTAAAACCAAAAAGAAAGTGGCATGTAAGTAAAATTCCAAGAAAGATCCTATACCTTCTGTTCCTGTGACACACTTACTTCTGATTTCTTTACACACATATACATAATTTTTTAAAATGTCCCTTTCATGGATAGAGTTGAATCTAATTCACTACCTCCCTTAAGCTTCCAGTTCTTTTTTTCACCCTCTGGACACCTGCATTCTAACATACCCTTCTCTTCCTTTTTTTTTTCACTTCCTCTTCCACTTTTCTTAATTATTTCTTTCTTTTTTCTTTATCTTTAAGTGAACTTCCGGTGCATTAAAAACTTTTGAATTTTTCTATAATAAAAAAGATCACCCATAAAGCGAATATATTTCTCTGAAATGATCATTCGATATAAGTAATTTTTGAAGTTTTATTTGTGTGTGTGTGTGTGTGTGTGTATATATATATATATATATATATATATATATATATATATATATATATATGCGTGTGTGTGTGTCTAATTTTGTTATTACAATACTTTATAAAAGCCCTAGAACTCTCCTCTGTCCTCTCTAAACTCTATAACCTCTGCCTATCTGCTTCCTGTTTTCCTGCCTGTTGGAAGTCCTCCTGTGTAGTTCCTATATTTAAGAATTCTGGCGAACCCTCAGACCCTGCCAATTACCGTCCTATTAGTCTCCTTCCAATCTTTGGCAAAGTTTTCGAAGCCATCATCAACGCCGAGGTGATTCAGCATCTCACGGCCCACAGGCTTCTCTCTGACAAACAGTACGGGTTTCGCTTCACCAGGTCTACTGCTGATATGCTAACGACCATTACCGAATACATATACTGGGCACTTGACAAGAATGTCGAAACCCAAACTGTTGCCTTGGATATCTCCAAAGCGTTTCACAGGGTCTGGCATGCTGGCCTCTTGTGCAAACTGCAGAGCTACGGGATAACTGGACATCTGTTTGACCTCATCCAGTCTTTCCTCTCTAACCGCACATTGAAGGTGGTATTAAATGGGCATGCCTCCCAAAACTACCATATGAACGCGGGCATCCCTCAAGGTTCTATCCTAGGTCCCACGCTCTTTCTGATGTACATTAACGGTCTCCTCGACGCCATTAGAACCCAAGTAGGCATGTATGCCAATGACACAACAATCTACTCTCGCATCGATCAAAAACCAGGTGTGGGCGACAAAGCGAACCTCGCTGCCGTTCTTGACCTCCAATCCGTAGTGGCCTGGGGTAGGAAATGGCTAGTAAATTTCAATGCTTCTAAAACGAAGCTGTTATCAACTAACTACCATAGACAATTGCATTTACCTCCCAATTAGCATGGGACAGGCTAGCCTCCCAGAGAGTAAAATACCTTCCCAGAGAGTAAAATACCTTCCTTGGCCTTACACTTTCAGCAGACCTCAAATGGAATGACTATATCGAATCCATTGCCAAATCTGCTGCTATGAAAGTCTGCTCTCTGTGCAGTGCCCGGAAGTTTTTCCCACCTGAATCTATTCTGCACATATACAGATCTACCATCTGCCCGTGTATTGAATATTGCTGCCATATCTGGTCGGGTGCCCCTGCTGCTCTCCTTGGGCTTCTTGACAAAATACAAAGGAGGATCTGTCATGTGGTTGATACTAACTTGGCAGACCAGCTGCAACCACTCTCTCACCGGCGTGATGTGGCTTCCCTGTGCCTCTTCTACAAGTACTTTCATGGCTTCTGCTCCAATGAGCTTAGATCACTGGTGCCACCTAAGCAGGAATTTACACGAGATACTAGATTAGCAACTAGATCCCACCCTTTTACAGTTAAACAGATAAAATGTAACCGTAAATTTTACTCCAACAGCTTCTTTTCTCGCGCTTCACACCTGTGGAACTCCCTTCCACAAGTCTGCTTTCCTGACAGCTACAATCTCCAGGTGTTTAAATGTAGGGTCAATAGACACCTCCTATCACTCTAACTCCCAATTATTCTCAGAACACTCTCATCTACCCAACCCTCATTCTCGGTATCCTTACCCGCCTATCACCCACCCTCTGACATTTCCTATATTTAATCATCCTTTCTCCACTCTATGTAGCCCCCTGCGCAGTAGTGGCAGTGAAATGCCTTGCTCGGGGTGAAACGCTTATAAAAAAAAAAAAAAAAAAAATCATAATATTACTACACAAATTTTTCATGTTTCAGAACAAAACTTTTTTCTTCAAGTGGTATGTTAAAATAGTGATATGTTAGAATAATAGTGTTCTGAAACATGAAAATTTTTGTGTAGTGATATTATTCTTTTATAAAAAAGTCATTGTAATAACAAAATTACAATATATATATATATTAATGAATAAAGACAAAGGAAAAACTTATCTTAGTCAATGCATTTTGTCCTCTGAGGGACTTTATATAAAACTAAATGCAAGGATTTTATTTTGTAACGAGTCTTAATATACAAGAGCAAAAATATTGTTGGTTTTTTTTAAATTTTAAAGTTAGGAACTTTAATTAATATTCACCAGGTTAGCCAAAAAGTCTAGGCAAGCTATGGAGGATGCCAAGTAATAAAATTCAGTGTCTAATAAATGAATGCGAGTAAATGAGGAATTTTTTAAAAATACAATGTAGTATTTAAATTATTTTGTCTGAGATTAATTTATGTGTTATATATTTTAAATAACATGAGGTTATGAGTTTCACTGTTTTCTTTTAATTTTTTAACAAATTTAGTTGTGTATGTATTTTTGTAAATGCTGCTATTGGATCTTATCAAAATATAAATCTACATCTCATATTTTTTCAAATATCTCTATTCCTAAAAGAATTACTCCCTTCCCAAGTCAACATATATGACTATAAAAATTTGTGCCCAAGTGAATATAACAAACCAAACTGGAATTGGAACTCAGCTTTTTGATTTCCGATTTCAAGTCGTTATCCATTGCGCTAATTGCATATCTAAGCTTACAGCACCTGGTACTCCCAATTAGTCACCTGTCTTGTTGACCAGACTTGACATTGCTTAACTTCAGTGATCATCAAACAAGAACTGTTTTTTGAATGTGACATGTATCTAAGCCTCAGTTGATCTGTTTATATTTCAGAGATGAGATCCTTGGGGGATAAAATGACACATGGCCCAGTGGATAAAAGCATTGAGTCAAGTAATCCAGTGACTTGACCCAAAAAGAGGTGGGAGTTCAATTCCTGGCAGATGCGAACAAAAACTTGGAGAACTGAAACATATCCAGAAGAGGCATGGTGCATGGAAATAGAACAATCTACCTCAGTAGATTAAATAAAGTGTTCATTCCAACATATATCACCTGAAGAAGGCCAGAGTGTACAACAGTCAAAACATGATAATAAAGATGAACAGTCTGAACAGTGAAAATAGCTTTAGTTGACATAAACACAAATGATTGGTTTTAGTAATTTTTTTTTTTTTTTTTTTTACAATATTTATTACTTTCCAGATTAAAATAGAAAAGTCCAAGAAACATACCTCTGGAACTGCATTTCCTTTTCCTTGAAGTATGTTGTCAAGACATTCAGCTTAGTTTGTGCCTCACTGTTTTGTCGGATAGCTTTTGTCTTGTCAGCTTGTAATGTCTCCACATCACGCTTCAGGGCTTCAATTTGGTCTGATTAAAAACAAAAAAGAACAATAAAAAAAAAAACAATGAACAAATAAATAAAATTCATAACAAGTGAAAAGCAAAACACACCCCACTCCCCACCCCCCAAAAAATAAAAAAACAGCAAATCTGAATAGAAAGACATTAATTAATATATCAGTAAATTTAATTAAATAACAATTTCACAGAAATTTAAGATGGCAAATATAAGTATATTCTTAAATATATAGAACCTTTTAATAGAAGTAAATAGGTTTGCCAATTATCTGGTTCACAATCCTCCCTGGTACTTTGAACAAAAGTAGAGATTTATTTCTTGTTTCTTATTTAAATTTAGGATAGTTTTTGTTTGTTCAGTACTATCAGTCAGTTAAGTGATACACGCTTGGGCGATCATGTCTCAAAAGAGACATGACTGACTGGGCAGATGATTATCCCACAGTAGCTTGCCATTACTTTCTGCAGTAGACTAGTTACCAATCTGTCCTGTTATTAAACTCATAACTGAAGGGAAGAGATGGATTAATACCTTTCCCAAGGGTATCTGTGCGTAAGTGAATGCAAGGAATTCAACTGGAATTTGAACTTGGCTCCACAATTTCTCACTCCGAGCTGATATCCACTGCACCACAATGCACATCCTCAGTAGCATAAAAGTCCTTATAAATCATTTAATATCAAAATTTAATTTTCTTGAGAGCTTTGGTAAATTATTTTCCAAAATATTTTCCTGGTAATTCTTTTTTCTATGATATAAAATTTATTGCAGTTAATCTTACTACAAAAACCTATTCTGATACTTTAATGTTTTGAACCCAATATGGTGGTTGTTTATTTTCCCATAGCTGAGAGCCTAGTGGGTGTTACCTCCATGAGTCTGAGTGGAGCTGAGTACAACATCAATTAAGAGGTAGCTCAATGCTCCTCAAACCCTAATCCCATGATCAGAGGCCTTGCTGCCAGATGTAGTTTACTGTCATACCCAGGACAGTTTTGTTTTTAATCGTTTCACCCCAAGCAAGGTGGCACTGCCATAAGAGTAAAAGTTTAGACAAGTGGAGAGTGAGGAAAAAGACGGACCAGTTACAGGGGGTGTCAGAGAAAGGGCAAGAGAAGGATGGGAACATAGATGTGAAGACAGTTGTGAAGGTAGAGAGAAAGGAAAAGAACAAGATATATGGGGTGTGATGTAGAAAGAACTGAAGTCAAGTGGATAAGACATGGGGATTGACATTGCATTTAAATTCCTGGAGGTTGTAGCCATCAGGAAAGCAACTATATGGAAGGAAATTCCATAGGCAAAAAGTGCGAGAAAAGAAGCTGATGGAGTAGAATTGACGGCTGCATTTGGTTGATCTAACTGTAAGTGGGTGGGACCTTGTTGCCAGTTGGGTTGCATGAGTAAATTCTAGTAGCGGGAACACCAGTGACTTAAGTTCGTTGGAGCAGAAGCCATTAATATATTTGTAGAATAGACAGAGGGAAGCCACATCCTGCCGGTGAGAAAGTGGCTGGATTCAATCTCTCAAGTCAGGACCTATCATGTTACAGATTCTCCATTGGAGCCTGTCGAGAACACTGAGACGAACAGCAGGAGTGCCTGACCAGATATGACAGCAGTATTCTATGTATGGACGGATGCTTGATTTGTAAGATTGGGTTTACAGTTCTTTCTAAATTCTACTTCAACTCTATGCATCTATTGTCTATGACTTAACTCTTGAGTTTGAGTTTTGTTTAATGGCATATCAACACCTCTGTGGGTTATTTAATGCCAAAAAGGTAGGGTTTTAAGGTATTTTTTTATTATGTTTGGTTATAGTGAAAAGGTTGATTTAGTCAGATTTTAATGAAAATTTTTTGTTTTTATTCTTTTTTATTTTAGAAAACTGAAAATGTCTTCTAGTTTTGTATTTAAAAATGTTTTGCTGAGAATAATTTTTTTTCCTTCAAAAATGTATTGTTGGTAATATTTTTCTTTCAAAAATGTATATATTCCTATAACAGTCTATTTTTACATATATATTTCTTTAAAAGTATATTTTTATACTTTCATAGTGTTTTGACCCCAGTTTGGGGGTTAACTATTTGCCTATAGCTGGGATCCTAACAGGTGATACCACTCTGGGTTAAGCTGGACCTGGGAACAACAACAATTAAGAGGTGGTTCCATGCTCCTCACAACCTCCCAATCAGAAACCTTACTGCCTGATGCAGTTTACCATCATGTCCAGGACACTTAACTCTGCAATTTATACAATTATGAGGTTAATATAAATGTAAATATATATATATTTGGGTAACAACCTTTCTATTAATCATGTTTTTTTTAAATAGGATAGACATGGAAAATCTGATGTACATTTTATTTAGTTTTTCTAATATTCTTCCATTTTTTTTTTCATTTCATGATTGTAAAGTCTAAAAATTGTCCATTGTGTCTATTGTCCCACTTCTTGAGGCATTTTCCTGTTCTTCTTCTATGTGCGTTGTTCTTTCAGGACGTAGGCGATCATGGCTTTCCACATTTCCCTATCCCTGGTGGCTCTTGGCACGCTTTCTCCTGTTACACCACCCAAACCCCACTCTGAAATCCACTTGCTCAAGACCATAAATCTAGAATATAATCCGGTTCACACTCCACCCACATCTATTAAACAGGTGAAGAGGCTCATCCCTTGTTTCCTGTTTAGGATGCAGTTTCCGGTTTTCTCTTGTCTAATCTTCTCACTCTTATGTAGCCCCCTGCACATCAGTGGCATTACTGCCTTGCTTGGGGTGATATGATTAACAAAAAAAAAAAAAAATAAAAAATTGTATAGAAACTAGCATGGACACAAAATGAGGGATCAATTTATATATTGATAATAATATAGATTTGATCCCCCACTTTATATCCACATTATAATTTCTTATAAACAGTTGGCATATATCTTCTGTTTCTATGTGCCCTGTCACTTCAGGACGTTAGCGGTCATGGTTTTCCACGTCTCCTTATCCCCGGTGGTTCTTAGCACGCCTTCTGTTACACCATGAAACCCTCATTCCATCATCCACCTGATTAGGTCCTTTAAATATATTATCCACTGCTTTCTCCTTTCTCTCCTTCCTTCTATCTGGCCTGTTAGTATCATGTTCTCCAAGCCCTCTTTCCTCATTGCATGTCCCAGGAACTTTAGCTGTCTTTTCCTGATGCTCAGTATTAATTTCCTTTTCATTTCCATCATTTCCAAAACCTTTTGCTCACATGCTTGTTCAATGATATTTGCAGCATCCTTCTGTAGAACCACATTTCAGTTGCTTTAAGTTTTTCCTTCATCTTTAATGATATTTTCCAGCATTCACTGCTATATTGAAGAACTGACATCACATAGCAATCCAGTACTCTCTTCCTTGTTTCTAGCAAGATTGACCTGTTTCTTAATACTTTACTCAACTTCTGGAATGCTTCCTTCGCCATGCCAATTTGCCTTCAGATCTCTGTGTCGCACTTTCCGTTTTCTGTTATAACATTTCCCAGGTATTTAAATTTTTGTACCGGCTTCATTTTAGTATCCCCTACCAGTATTTGGCATTTTGGACTGCCCTTTTTACTGATGACCATGCATTTGGTTTTAAGTGTTGTTAATTTCTTTTCATGCTTGTCTGTTTAAAATGTTATTTTTCTGGTGTCTAAATACTAGTAAGTTTACTTCAAGACAAGCAGCTTCTTTTTTCGCACTTCCTGCCTGTGAAATTCCCTTCCATTTACTTGCTTCTCCGACAGCTACAATCTCCAAGAATTTAAATGTAAAGTCAATAGTCATCTCCTATGTCACTAACCTACATCCTCTCTCTCATGCTCCTTT
The DNA here is from genome assembly GCA_037127315.1 of Ascarosepion bandense. Classification (NCBI taxonomy): domain Eukaryota; kingdom Metazoa; phylum Mollusca; class Cephalopoda; order Sepiida; family Sepiidae; genus Ascarosepion; species Ascarosepion bandense. The sequence goes on along the minus strand of JBBBDQ010002444.1, from coordinate 84,650 downwards.
CTTCGTCCACTCTACTCTCATCAGTATTCTCATCCTTCTCTTACTCACTTCTTGACACCCCCCTATAACCTGTTACTCTTTCTCATAACTTTCCTTCTATGTAACCCCCTGCATAACAGTGGCAGTAAAATGCCTTGCTTGGGGCGATATGATTATAAAAAAAAAAATTCTATACCGTTATGTGGATATAAACTGGGGGATCAATTCTATACTACAATAAATATATAAACTGATCCCTCACTTTATGGACACAGTCATCCTTCTCTTACCCACTTCCTGACACCCCCTATAACATGTCACTCTTTCTCATAACTTTCCTCCTATGTAACTCCCTGCACAACAGTGGCATTAAAATGCCTTGCTTGGGGCAATGTGATTATAAAAAAAAAAAAACCATCGAATGAGAATATGAGAAAAATAAAGAAAATATGGGAATAATAGAAAGGATGTGAGAGCAATAAATTGAGAATATGAAAAATAATAGAATGAGTATGAATAATAGAAAAGGGAATATGAGAATAATAAATAATATAAAGAGATTACAAGAATAATAAATGAGAATAATAGAAAGAGAATATGAGAATAATAGAATGAGCATAATAGAAAGGGAATATGAGTATAATAGAATGAGTATAAATAACAGAAAGGGAATATAAGAATAATAGAATGAGTATGAAAATAGAATGAGTATGAATAATAGAAAAGGGAATATGAGAATATCAAACAAGACGTTAGCAGGATGCAAACAAGCAAAAAGGGCATGCTGATGATAAATAAAGAAAAACTACTTCTAAGATGGAATGAATGCATTAAAGAACTCTTCCACAATAAATGAAAAACCCATAAACACAAAAGCATGGAATGTCTAAAAGTATTAAAGTCTAAAGTTAAATGATCACCGGCCAAATTGAACAGGAATAAAACAGCAGGACCAGACGGAATTTTAATAGAGATGATGGCAGGTATAGATAATTTCAGTATTGACAAGATTACAGAGATAATAAATAAAATATATGACAGCTGTGATATACCAGAAGACCTAAGTAGAATCATTTTATAAGAAGCCAGGTGCAAAAGAATGTGAAGTTGATTAGATAATCAGTCAAATGAGTTACATAATAAAACTTACCATCTGATTTTTTTTATAATCATTTCACCCCCAAAAAAAGTAGAACTGCCACTGGTGTGCAGGGGTTACATAATTGGTGAATGATGAGAAACAGGAACAAGTTACAGGGATGTCAGAATGAGTAAGAACAGGATGAGAACCCTGGTGTGAAGAGGGCTGCATGAGAGTAGAGTGGAAAGGAAGAAGAACATGATACAAGGGTTGTCGGGGAAAGTATGCGAGTCAAGGAGATAAGGGATGGCAATTGTTTTGCATTTAAAATCTTAGAGATTGTAGCTGTCTGGGAAGCAAGTATATGGAAGGGAATTCCACAAGCAGGAAGTGTGAGCAAAGAAGCTACTAGGGTAGAAGCTGTGGTTACATATGAGTGGTTTCACTGTAAAAGGGTGGGACCTAACTGCTGGTCTAGTAGCTCAACTAAATTCATGCAGAGGAGGCACCAGGGAGCTAAGCTCATTGGAGCAGAAACTGTGAAAGTATTTGTAGAAGAGACAGAGGGAAGCCACATTAAGTTGGTGAGAAAGTGACCGGAGTTGAGATACCAGATTGGGATCAATTACATTAGATTCTTTGTTGGATTTTTTCAAGAAGCCTGAGTTGAATAGCAGGAGCACCCGACCAGATGTGACAACAGTATTCAATGCACAGGTGGATGATAGATTTATACATGTGCAAGATAGATTTAGATGAAAAAAACTTCCTGACCTTACAAAGAGAACTGACCTTCCAAGCAGCAGTTTTAGCTATGAATTCAATGAAGTCATTTGAGATGGGCTGATAAAATTAGGCCAAGGAGACACAGTGTTTTGCTTTCAGGGAGACTAGCCTGATCCATTCCGATGTGGGGTAGAAGTGGTTGTCTATGGTGGTTAAAGAATAGCAGCTTTGTTTTGGAAGCATTAAAATTTACAGGCTATTTCTTACCCGAGTCCACTACAGAGGAGGACTTCCAGCAAGCAGGGAAGCAAGAAGCAAAGAGGCAGTAGTTGTAGAGTTTGGAGAGGACAGAGGAGAGTTCAGGGGTACATTTATGATGAATATGATTAAGATGAATAGAGCATGCAGCAGAATTATACTAGACATATGACAAGAACAGTGCAGTTTTGTTAAATACACTAAAAAAAAAAATGCAATATTTATGCTCAGAATAATATGAGAAATATTAATACAGATGCTGAAGGATGTGTACTTATGTTTTATAGATTATGCAAAAGCATTTGATATGGTATGTCATAATGAACTATTAGAACTGCTAGATAAGCTTGATTTATTTGGGAATGATATCAGAATAATCCAGAACTTTGGAGGAAACCACGTGTATACAGATAGAAAATTAATTCAGTAAATACACAAAAATAAAAAAGGGCTTAAGTCTTCTCATCAAACTTCTTTAACATTTCCAGTGATGACATCCTAACAAAAATGTAAGTCTCACCAAGGCTCATTATTTGCAACCATGATCTTAAGAACATCTAAATCTAAACTTATTTATAAATGGAACTTTGTGTGTGTGTGTGTGTGTGTGTGTGTGTGTGTGTGTGTGTGTGTGTGTGTGTGTGTGTGTGTGTGTGTTGTGTCTGTTACCTATAGACTCCGAAACGGCCAAACCAATTATCTTGAAAATTTACACAGTTGTACTATAAGTGTCTGCAAGTGTTCTTAGCTAGGTTTTGTGTCGAGATACCCCCAATAAATATCGAAAATCAATAATCAAAAAAATCAGGTTATAGAAGGAGCGGTCCGATTTTAATCAAATTTGATACACTCATAGACAAAGAAATAAGAAACGATATTCAGAAGTTTCAAGGTTGCAGTTCTTACAATAGTGCAGAAAATCAATAATATATATATATATATATATATATATATATATATATATATATATAAATAAAAGGCAAGATGTTTGTGTGTGTGTGTGTGTGTGTCTGTTTATCTGCCTGTATATCCTTTATACAAATTCACAATTTTTATCCGATTCTCACCAAACTTCACACAAATATTCTTTAGGCTGAGTCTGAGCTCCAGGACCATGGATTAGTTTTAAAGCTTTCATTACATCCGAGAAATGCCTGGCTATACTGCTAGTAAGATATGAAGATGACACATTGTTGGCAGCAGAAAGAAAAAAACTACAGGAACTCCTGGAGAAAAATAGTTTTAAAAAATGAGAAAAAAAGAACTAAGCATCAACTGTAAAAAGAGAGAATGTATCGTTATCAGCAAGAGGAAGAGGCCAAGATGAGAACTATGAATTGGAGACAGGAAAATCAAGTAAGAAAAAAGAATTTAAATATCTAACAGAGGACAAAAAAATGAAACCAAAATCTGGAGGTCATTGGGATATTGGAAGTTGCCTTTTAAAAGTTAAGCAAAGTATTAAGAAACAGGAAAATCTCATTAGAAATAAAGAAAATAATGTTAATAAGATTTTAACAGAGGATGGAAAATGTGACACCAAAATCTGAAGTGCATTGAAATAGAGAAAGGTGCCTTCCAAAAGTTAAGCAATGTATTAAGAAACAGGAAAATCTCATTAGAAACAAGGAAAATAATATTAATAATATTTTCTCAAAATAAAAAAAAGTTAAATTTTTCTGTACAGTCTCATACAAAATAAAGTTTTTATTTTTAATTGTTATTCTTTACTAAGAAGATAACTCACATCTTGCCTTCATCTTTCATATATAATTTCACAATAAAGAAACCAGTGTATATTTATGTGGAGTGGGTAGCCATGGTTAAAAGGTAAAATAAATGAATGGCAAAACTGATGAACAAACAGATTTGACAAAAAATTTGCAATAAGCAATAACAAAAAAAAAGAAAGAAAAAAAATAATATAAAGTAACCAAACAAAATATATGCAAGGCAAAATAACAGTAATAAGGCAAAAAGTTCACAAACTAAGAATTATTGTTGACACACAAAAGCAAGTTCAGAAAAGTGAATATAATGTTCTGATTTCAAGACAAGACAGATTGGGACTGAGTCATAAGAAACTGACAAGTGGCCTACCTTACTAGCTAGGAAGAAATCCCAGCATGCATTTGTGTGCTTTTGCCTATAAATTGAGGGGAGGAAAGTGTTTTGTGGTCATTCCAGCAGAATTGAAACCAATAATTTACAACAGACAACCTTAAAAAATGTTTTCTATAATATTAGCAACCAGTCTAGGAGAAGGAAAATACTGAATTCAAACGAGCCTGGGGTTGGTTGTGCTCCATCAGACTACTTTGCCCAGGACACAACACTGCTGCTGGGGCTGCAGTGCATGTGGTGCCTCAGTGACACCCCACCCACCTTGGCTTAGAGGATTCATGATCAAAATAAAATTGGTCTATAAATTTTACTTATACAATTCCATTATAAAAAGCAAGTGATAACTTATTTCTTTTTTTTTAAGTCTATGATAAACTGATTTATTTAGTTCATGTTTTAATGTCCTTGTATCAAACTTACCTTCTGGAGCACAACATGTTGAACTATTTTTACTTAACTTAGAAAAACGTATTTTACAAGTGGATCATTTGTAGCTGAGTATATTCATGACATCTCTATTGACTGGTTAGAATTATTTCTAAATATGAAGTTAATATTAAGATTTATATATATATATATATATATATATATATATATATATATATATATATATAGAAAAAAACCTTTCAGAAACTGGAGAAAAATTAGTCTACTTTTCCTTTTTAAATAGATTGCAAAGAAATTAAAAAATAAATAATAAAATAAAATAAAATAAAATAAAATTAATTTCTTTGCAATCTATTTAAAAAGGAAAAGTAGACTAATTTTTCTCCAGTTTCTGAAAGGTTTTTTTCTGTTGCTGAGGTGATGTGTCGCTCCCCGTGGGGATCGTCATATCGAAATGGCCATTCAACATCTTTGAATTAATCCTTTTTTAATACATATATATTTGCTCTGTAATATTTTATTACATGGAGCTCTCTTCCTGTATCATTTTTTAATATTAAAATAAATTTTTAATATTAATTAGGATCGGGTTTTTTGGAATTTACCTTCCTGCTTTTTTCCCTTGGATTGAAGTATCTGAATTAAAATATATATATATATATATATATATCTTAACTATTTACACTCTCACACCCTGATTGAGCACTCTGGAAGAATGGTAGGCTTTGAAAAAACAGTAGCTACTCTAGCATCTACACATCCTTCATTCAGTAATGAATTAGAACACTCTTAGCTATGGGCATGTGTACATCGTACATAACATGCTAAAAGTTTGCCTTCCTCTACTGAGCACCCATAGCTCAGAGGTAGAATCGCCAACTGATGTTTTGGTCAAGACAAGAACCCTAACACTAAAGTGCTCAATACAATAGTAGAGCAACAAATAAGAATAAATCTATGTAAGAACCAACAGACCTACCTAGGTTTCACCTAACGGCTCGTCAGGGTAAGAGCTGACTAACCCTGATGAGCTGTTAGGTTGGATGAACTGAGATAATGAATAATATGAAAAAAAAAAAAAAAAAAAAAAGACAATGTTTGTACTCAAGTTTAATCTTGTAAAAAAATCACAGCTATCAATCTGGCTGATTTCCTTTTTTTGTTTTTCAATACATTGTTAACCTTTAGCACTCTGCATTATCAATATTACTTCCCATGCAACTGCATTCTTTTCCAAGGTTTCTCAATTGCAGTAATCTTATTAATTTCACTTAAAGCTGTTTTCTGTTGCCATAGCATGATATGACAAAAGAAGTATGAAATTCAGACACACTATTGTGTAGGGGTCAGAGTCACCTTCAGTAGAAAGATAAACTTTTTGTACATCAACTGAAGTAACATACAGAGTGATACACTTTAATAGCCTAAAAAGAAATTTCATAATTTAAAAAAAAAAAAGAAGGTTTTTGCTAACAGAAACCCAGTGATCTGTCATGTTATAAGCAAACTTTTTGATTTTACAAATGAATTTTTCACAAAAATCAAAGAGGACTAGTTAAATAATAATATAAACTGGTGATGATGAGCCAAAGTGAAAATGTTTTCATTTGAAATGCATTTCATTGTAGAAAAAGCTATATACCCACGGTTAGTGTTCTCAGGTTAAAAAAAAAACTTATATACCTTCCAATTCCATACGACATTCAACTTCAATTTGTCGTGATTGTTGTAAAGCATTTTTTTCCTCTTCAGCAGCCGCCCACATTGCTTTCACCTGTACCAAAAGTTGAGAAAAACATTAAAATTATATATATATATATATATATATATATACATATATATATATATATACATATATATATATATCCAAGTAAATAAAGAACAAAGAAAATATTAACAATGTTCAAAACATTAATTTAAAGCAGTGCTCAATATATATATATATATATATATATATATATATATATATATATTTATACCATCTTATATCTATGACATGACTTTGAGTTTCATGCATTATGCAATCATCAGGTGCATATTTCAAACAGACAGTTTCAAAGATTTTAATTTAAGTTCACTTGATGTTCATGAGAATTAAATTTTATAAAGTTAGGTTACTGCTTTTTTTAATAACAAGATTAAAAATTTATATATTCTATGGTTACATGTAGATAAAAATTTAAATTTAAAATTAAAATTAAAAAAAAATATTAAAAATAATAAAATACTGAGAAAAGAAATCAAAGGGGCATAAATCATAAAATGTAAAAATTTTAATATTCAAATATTACATGCTGATAAAATTTTTAAATTTCAAATAAAATAAAATGAAAATAAAAATTAAGAATTAAAAAGTAAAATTTGGAATTAAAATTAAAAATTAAACAATGCAGGGTGCAAAAATAAAAGGGGTTTAATTCATAATTGTTAAAAAGTAATATTGTGGCGGGGAAAGGAAGAAAGAAAGAACAGGACAAACATATAGAGGAATATATATCAATCTGAGTCTAAGAATTTAAGCAAGTTTTTTTTTCTCTTTCTATCACTGTTTGTGGTTATTAAATCACTTTTTTTATTAAGCAAATTAGGATTATTGATATGGTTTAAAATGACAAGTTTTTTTTAAAAAGCATCAGTTACATTTATCTCCTTTTCCATTGTAAGGTTTGGATTTAGCTACAATACTCCAGGTAATAATTGGGTTCTTGTTGCTGTTTTTTAATTTTCAATAACATATGGATAAAGGATTATTGATATGGTTTAAAATGACAAGTTTTTTTTAAAAAGCATCAATTACATTTATCTCCTTTTCCATTGTAAGGTTTGGATTTAGCTACAATACTCCAGGTAATAATTGGGTTCTTGTTGCTGTTTTTTAATTTTCAATAACATATGGATAAAGGATTATTGATATGGTTTAAAATGACAAGTTTTTTTTAAAAAGCATCAATTACATTTATCTCCTTTTCCATTGTAAGGTTTGGATTTAGCTACAATACTCCAGGTAATAATTGGGTTCTTGTTGCTGTTTTTTAATTTTCAATAATGTATGGATAAAGCAGTACTTTTGCTGTATTTACTGTTGTTTAAAGACAACATGTTATTAAAGCTTATCTTCCACCTGTTAGAAGTACTTCCAAAGTAAAATTTAACGTCATTATCACCCGAATGAATTCGAGCTCTGTAAACAATACTTTTTGGCATACACTGGCCATTCAATGAACAAATTTTATTTTTTCAGCAGTTGCAATTATTTATAGAAGGGTCATTTTTGCTATTAGTTGGGTGGCAAAAGAGGGAAATTATGAAACAAAGGGGAAAATTAAAAACAATGTGTTTCATCAATGTACGTTGGGTTCAGTTTCTTCAGGTCAGAATGAGAGACAAAATGGTGTATAAGGAAACTTCATTGAGATTTTTGAGAAAAATAGGTACCTCCAAAGATTCATTAAAAAAATGCCTGAAGCTTAATGAAAACAAAGTTTCATTGTGAAAATGTTTGTTATTATTGAGAGGAAAGACCAAAGGATTTTTTAATTATTAAATTATATATTTTAATCCTTTTTTAGAGCCTTCAATATTTTGGTTAATTTTTCTCTTGGGTCACTGTGTGATGACAAATTACAATAGGAAATTTTAGCATCTTTTTGTAGAGAAAAACACATTGATTTGAAAATTCTTGCCAAAAAAAAAAAAAAATGATTGTTGGATTTTAAAACTTTGAGGACTTATTCACAAATGAATGAAATTATTTTAGAAATGTCTTTTTAGAAATCCTTTTTTTTTTTAACATGCTTTACATCATTTATTTTTGAAAAACTCATTTTTGTGTGGCTTAATGTTTATATCAATTATAAGTAGAAGTTTTTGGAGAATTAAAATCATCAGGTTTTTTTTCCCTAAAACAGACCCCCACTCCCATTACTGAAAATCTGCTCTGAATAAAAAAGGCATTATTTAATTAGAAAAGCTTTAATTGCTTTTATGAATAAGATATATTATGAACATTGGTGTCATGAGAAAAAAATTTTTTCAATGAATAATGAATTTTTACAGAAATTATTTTCATTTTCTTTTGAATTTAAATTTGAATAGTTTTTAAAGTTTTAAATCTTTTAAAATCTGTATTAATTTGTACCAGTTAGGTGATATTGTTATTAAGCAAAAACCATATTTACTAATTACAAATGGAAAAGCAACCATGAGTATTTAAAAAGAAGTTTTGTATGTGTGCATAGTAAATGTGCCAATTTTTGTAAATATGGATATTCATAGCAATAACTATAGCAAATTTAAAGTCAAAGTAACTAAAATATAATAAAACATTAGATTATGGAGAATATTTTCTAAGAATAGATGTAAATATAGAATAAATTATTAAGACTACTATGTATATAAAAAAGGCGAGCACGTTAAATTTGTCAAGTAAATTTTACAAATATGTCCCCCATAGAAAAAATTAATTAAATTTCTCAAACATCAGTCTGTCAACAGAGCTGCCATGACTCAAATATGAGTATCAATAAAAAATAATTTTTAAACAAATAAATTAAATAAGTTGGTTATTAAAACCATTTCATTAATATATATGTATATATAATCAAAGTTAATCAAATCTTATATATCTTGCCAAATGACACACATTAACCATTTCATTAATCTTCAGGACTTTCTGTATGTTTTTTGTACGTTTACATTTGTTGACATTACGATACACTTTCAAAGCAGAGATGGTTATTTATATAGATTCGAAAATTGTGTTAAATATGGCATTCATTACAAAAAAAAAAAAAAAAAAAAAAGACAAAATTTGCTATGCCAAAATATAGCATATTTGCTGACACAAGAAAAACAAGATTTTTAATCAAAATTTCAAATGTCCTAAAAAAGAGTAAAAAGATTTAATTAAATATTTAAAAAATCCTTTGAACTTTCCTCTTAATAACAACAAAGATTCTGATGATAAAACTATATTTTCATTATGTTTGGAGAATGCTTTCATTATAATATACTAACTTTTTAGCGATTTTGTGGAGGTCCCTACTGTTACAGAGTCAGTAGGTAGAATTATGTGCCTCCTGTTCTCATGGGTATTGGGGTTATCATTTTTTCATTAATTTCTGTATTTTTCTTCTGTGGATTTTGAAAGATTTGCATTTGACATAGCACAAAAAATAATTCAAGTATTGGAGGAGTTCGAAAGTGTTTTATAAAAAAACATCAGAAAATGCACTCATATACAAGTAAACATCTATATGAAATAAGACGGATGCTTCCAGTTGTCTGTATTTCAAAACAGCAAATAATGAGTGAGAAATTGGCCAACTGAACTGATCAGTTGGGGAAAAAAGAAATTAGAGGAAAGAATTACTTACACGAGAAACATCTAACATTGATTGTATTTTGTCTTGCATCGATAGTGGGGTCACTGAAAAATATAAAATCATACTATTTAGAAATAAATGAAAATTATTAATGAGAGTGAGAAACAGATATGTCTGTTAAGAAAATTTCTATAACTTAATATTTCATCTGGACACATTGATACTCAAATATATGTATATATTAATAAATATACATACTATCCGACATCTATTGCATGATTCAGAATTTCATGTGTTATGCCATCATCAGGTGCATATTTCAAACTGACAGTTTTATAGAATTGAATTTAAGTTCACTCTATGTTCATGGGGATTAAATCTTATAAAGTTAAGTTACTGCTTTTTTAATAACAAGATTAAAGATTTAAATATTCTAAGATTATAAGCGGATACAAATTTAAATTTAAAATTAAAATAAAAAATAATAAAATGCAGGGAAAAGAAATCAAAGGGGCGTAAATCATGAAATGTAAAAATTTAAATATTCCAATATTAAATGCAGATAAAAAATTAAAATTTTAAATAAAAATAAAATAAACAAATAATTTATGACTATATATATATATATATATATATATATATATATATATATATATATGTAAAAAAATTAAGATAGACATGTTATTCCATGGTTAAGTGGAAGTTAGGACCTATTTCAGGTGAACCAACTTTGGCTTCCGTCTTTATTGTACAGAAGATTTTACACAAAATTCGTGCAAAATCTTCTGTACAATAAAGACGGAAGCTGAAATAGGCCCTAATTTCCAATTAACCATGAAATAATGTGTCTGTCTTAATTTTTACATATATTTGCTCTACATGTATATATATATATATATATATATATAGATATATATATATATATATTTAGAGCTCTCCAAGAAAGTTATCCTACCACTTTATATACAGGATACTCCTTTGGATTCTTTTATATATATTAGTCATCTGCAGATAGATCTGTTTTGCTGTATCACAGCTCATCAGTATGGTTAGACATAGCGTTATCTGACATTATTTCTTATACCCCTTCATCATAAATATCAGACCTTATTTTCCCTATTGAAAATAAAATACTAATACTTCTACAATCTTTCTTTTTTTGGTTTTATTGTAGGAATATAAAACTCATTTTCCCTATCATGTCTATACTACTTCAGTTAGTAACATGGCTTTAGAATGATCCAATGATTTCTTGCTGGTGATTTAGCATTTATGTTTTTCAAAAGTGTGCTTTTACCACCCAGTTCTCCTGAGTTGTTGATAGGAAGGTGATTATGGCTCTCCACTAATTCCTTTTTGACATGGCATCTTGAAAAAAAAAAAAAGTTTTGCATGGTCTTCTCTAGAGTTTTCAATTTTTTTTTATAATCATTTTACTCTAAGCAAGGCAGGTCTGTTACTGGTGCACCCCCCTCCGGATGTTTACAATGAGAAAAAAAAAAACAAGGTAAGCTGGCAATTGATGTTGCATTTAAACTTTTGGAGATTGTAGCTATCAGAGAAGAAAGCAAACAGAAAGAAGTTCCACAAATGGAAAGTGTGAGAAAAGAAACTGTTAGAGTAGAAGAGTAGGTTACATTTAACTATTTTGACAGTAAAATGGTAGAATCGTGATACCAATCTAGTAGCATGAGTAAATATGTGTAGTGGGGGGGAGGGGACCAGGTAAGAAAACTTAGTCAGAGCAGTTACCATGAAAATACTTGTAGAAAAAAATCAAAGGAAAACCACATCACCTCAATGAGAAAAGTGACTGAAGTTGGGTTGCCAAGTCAGGATGAATTATATTGCAGATCCCCCTTTGGATTTTGTCAAGAACCTCAAGATGATTAGCAGGAGCACCCAACCAGATATGGCAACAGTATTCAATGTACAGGCAAAAGACAGATCTATAAATGTGCAGAATGGATTCTGATGAAAAAAAACTTGCCGGTACAACACGGTGAACCAATCTTCCTAGTAGTATATGCAGCTATATACTCAATGTAGTCATTCCATTTGAGGTCATTTGAGAGTAAAGCCAAAGAGGCACAGTGTGTTGCTGTCTAGGAGACTAGCATTATATATTCTGATGGCAGACAGGAAAGTTTCTCTATGGTAGTTAATGCATTTACTTTTTTATAAAGAGTGCTCAATACAAAGTAGGGCATAATATTGTAATAACCATTTATTAACAAAATTAAATTACAATATGTATATAAGGAAACGAAAGAACATATAGATTAAAATCCACTGTTGATGCATTTACATTTTTAGAAAGAGTGCTCAATACTAAGAAGAGCTTATTAATATTGTAATAACCATTGTAATAACAAAATTACAATATATATATATATATATATATATATTTTCCATTTTTAAATGAGTTATTTCGCTGCCTAGGTTTTTACCATGAGTGGTGTCTTCAGGCAATTTTTAATAACTGATTTGACTGTTTACCATTTTCTTTTTAAGAACGCTCTTGTAATGGTGTTTTATTTGAACGTTTACGTGGCAGGGAATTTATGAACGCGCAATTTTTAAATTAAAACAGATTATGGCGTTTTTATCCATGGTTGTATGAACCTAAGCGGCATTTCTTAGTGTGGATGCATTTAATCATAATTTCCGTTTTTTCGTTTAACATTAATGCCACAGATCTCAACAAACGTAAAAACAAACAAACAGTGCATTTAAACAAAAAGATACACTTACTGAATGCTAAGCAAAAGACAACAATGCAGGAATGAAAAATATTTCACTCTCTAAAAAACATACTGATACCTAACAGGAAAGAATACATGCTTCAACTACTACAAAAAATTGAACAATTCTTTACTAGGATGAGGTAGAAAGTTTTTTTTCTTTTTGAATAAAAATACAGAATCAAGAAAACATTAAAATGTGAGTAATTTCAATTTTAAAACAAAGAATTATCCCCCTTTAATCAAGGAATTAATTACTTTTGAAAAAAACATGATTTCTATTTTAGACAATACCCCAGACAAGTCAAGTGTGAAGTTAGACAAAAATTTGTGAGCAAAGCACTCGACCTTGTCTGCTGTGGATTGAATGACTTCAAATTGATTGAACAGAGGAGGGATTAAGGGTTTTCTGTTGTTCAGCACACGCTTGCAGAGCTGCCTGTAATCGTTGGAACCAAACTTGTGAGATGCTACACACTACTTCATTCTATCAGCTAACAATAGCTTAGCATGATTTAGGAAATGCTAACATTTATTATGAACAGAGACAAAGAGGTGCCTATTGTGATCAGACATGTCACTTTGGTAAAGCCGGAAGAAGTGATTCCTATGGGTGATGCCAGTCAAGCAAGCAGGAGAGAACCAAGGAGAAAAAATAATTTCCTAGCTAGGATGACAACATAAACGCTGGCTTTCAGAGGCACAGTCTTGAACAAAGAGACTAAAATCTTGTCCCAGTCTGCTCATTGATAGCAGTTAGATATTCTGCTTGTAGAAAGTTCCTATGTGGAAGAGGAGTAGAAAAAAATATTTCTGGACACTACAAATCAGAGTTGCCAAGAGGATAGCGCTGTATAATATGGTAAGAGTCAGGGATAGAAGTAAGAGATCTAGAAGAGAAGCATGTCCACTCTGGGGAAACGTGTGGTGAAATCCACTATTTGTATGAGAGACTGAGTGATTAAAAAGTTCAGTGTTTGGACTCCAGAAAGTTTGTGACAGAATTTTCCAGCCACTTGGCATAACGGGCATTTAAGTTACCAAACACAAATATATCAGTGAATGGGTGAAGGGAAATGACATCTATTACATTCACTTACGTGCAAGTACCCTTAGGAAAGGTATTAATCCGTCTCTTCCTTCCAGTTATGGGTTAAATAACAGGACAGAATGGGTTCTATAGCCTTGGCTGGCAACCAGTCTACCGCAGAAAGCAATGGCAACCTACTGCGGGATAATCTTCTGCCCAGTCAGTCATGTTTCTTTTGAGACATGATCGCCCAAGCGTGTTTCACGTGTGGCACTTAACTGACTGATTGTCTAAAATACATTTATATTTCAATAAATACATTTAGATTAGTTTTCATTTTAAACTAGTTGCCACCTAAAACCACAGATCTCTGTTATGTAACCCATAGCTAAAGGGAGACGAGATGGGTTCAAGACTTTCACAAGGTAATCAGTACGAAAATGAATGCAAAAAATTCTACCAGTAAAAAAAGACATTTTTAATATAAGGGAGAAAACTCAGGAAAATAATAGCAGAAAGTTTAAGAGTTTTCTCCCTTACTTTAAGTGATTGTCAAACACTAAATATTTTTTAATTTAAATTTTTTTTTTTCCGTTTATATTAAAAATCAAGGGATTTAATTTTTATAACTTGTAAGCTTCCTCTACACTAATTCAGTGCAGCCATATAATTAATAACCAACCTATGGCAATAACACCTGTTTAGTCCTCATCTTTATGACTTCATACACTTATTCTAATGCCTCATTCACGTTTTATTTAAACACCCTACAAAATACAAAAGGATGTGCGTTGTGGTGCATTAGATATCGGCTCGGAAAAAGAAATCGGGGAGCCGAGTTCGAATTCCAGCTGAATTCATTGCATTCACTTACGCGCAAATATCCTATCCGTCTCTTTCTTCCAGTTATGGGTTAAATAACAAGACAGATTGGGTTCTATAGCCTTGGTTGGCAACCAGTCTCTTGCAGAAAGCAATGGCAACCTACTGCGGGATAATCTTCTGCCGAGTCAGTCATGTTTCTTTCGAGACATGATTGCCCAAGCGTGTATCATGTATGGCACTTAACTAACAAAATCCTCTGATAGGGATTTACATCAGGAGTCACATAATTTTCTCCTTAATCTCGCCCATAGTCCAAAATCTTTTCTCTTTCAACAATAACTTTGGCTTTAGCAAAAGCTCGGAAGCCATGGGGAGAGTTGTGCTGAGGATTGGATGTTTTGGCAAAAATATGAAAAAATCTACTTGCTCAGTCATTATGGATGAAATGGTTATGCAGTACCTAAGTTCACTCCAAGGCTCATCTCAATGTTGACTGGAAGATAGACAGGAACTGTTCCTATATGTACAGTATGGCTATATCAAGGTTGTTGAACTATTTTTTGTAACAT
The DNA here is from genome assembly GCA_037127315.1 of Ascarosepion bandense. Lineage (NCBI taxonomy): Eukaryota > Metazoa > Mollusca > Cephalopoda > Sepiida > Sepiidae > Ascarosepion > Ascarosepion bandense. The sequence goes on along the minus strand of JBBBDQ010002444.1, from coordinate 69,603 downwards.
AAAAAATGGATGCATACTTTATGAACAGACTGCATGTGGAAATGCAAACAAACTCAGAGGAGAATATAAATAAGGGAAATATAATATATAAATCTCTAAATATAAGAACAATTTTAGGCAAATGAAAAACAAAGTGGACAAAATTCTGTCTAACTCATTTCATTCTCTACAAGGACTTTTTTTTTTTTTTTTTTTTATAAGCGTTTCACCCCAAGCAAGGCATTTCACTGCCACTACTGTGCAGGGGGCTACGTAGAGAGGAGAAAGGCTGGTTAAATATAGGAAATAACAGAGGGTGGGTGATAGGCGGGTGAGGATACCGAGAATGAGGGTTGGGTAGATGAGAGTGTTGTGAGAATAGTTGGGAGTTAGTGTGATAGGAGGTGTCTATTGACCCTACATTTAAACACCTGGAGATTGTAACTGTCGGGAAAGCAGACTTGTGGAAGGGAGTTCCACAGGCGGGAAGCGCGAGAAAAGAAGCTGTTGGAGTAGAATTTACGGTTACATCTTATTTGTTTAACTGTAAAAGGGTGGGACCTAGTTGCTAATCTAGTATCTCGTGTAAATTCGTGCTTGGGCGGCACCAGTGATCTAAGCTCATCGGAGCAGAAGCCATGAAAGTACTTGTAGAAGAGGCACAGGGAAGCTACATCATGCCGGTGTGAGAGCGGCTGCAGCCGGTCTGCCAAGTTAGTATCAACCACGTTACAGATCCTCCTTTGTATTTTGTCAAGAAGCCCAAGGAGAGCAGCAGGGGCACCCGACCAGATATGGCAGCAATATTTAATACACGGGCGGATGGTAGATTTGTATATGTGCAGAATAGTTTCAGGTGGGAAAAATTTCCGGGCCCTGCACAGAGAGCCGACTTTCATAGCAGCAGATTTGGCAATGGATTCAATATAGTCATTCCATTTGAGGTCCGCCGAGAGTGTAAGGCCAAGGAGGCGTAGTATTTTACTCTCTGGGAGGCTAGCCTGTCCCATGCTAATGGGAGGTAGATGCGATAGTCTATGGTGGTTAGTTGATAACAGCTTTGTTTTGGAGGCATTGAAATTTACCAACCATTTCGTACCCCAGGTCACTACGGATTGGAGGTCCCTTTCCAGTGCGGCAGCGAGGTTCACTTTGTCGTCCAGACCTGGTTTCTGATCGATGCGGGAGTAGATTGTTGTGTCGTCGGCATACATGCCAACTTGGGATCTAATGGTGTCGGGGAGATCATTAATGTAGATCAGAAATAGCGTGGGACCTAGGATAGAACCTTGAGGGACGCCCACGTTCGTCTGGTAGTTTTGGGAGGCATGCCCATTTAATACCACCTTTAATGTGCGGTTAGAGAGGAAGGACTGGATGAGGTCAGACAGATGTCCAGTTATCCCATAGCTCCGCAGTTTGCACAAGAGGCCAGCATGCCAGACCCTGTCGAATGCTTTGGAGATATCCAAGGCAACGGTTCGGGCTTCACCATTCTTGTCGAGTGCCTGGTATATGTACTCGGTAATGGTCGTTAGCATATCAGCAGTAGACCTGGTGAAGCGAAACCCATACTGTTTGTCAGAGAGAAGCCCGTTGGTCATAAGGTGCTGAATCACCTCGGCGTTGATAATGGCTTCGAAAACTTTGCCAAAGATTGGAAGGAGACTAATAGGACGGTAATTGGCGGGGTCTGAGGGTTCGCCAGAATTCTTAAATATAGGTACTACGCAGGAGGACTTCCAACAGGCAGGAAAGCAGGAAGCAGATAGGCAGAGGTTATAGAGTTTAGAGAGGACAGAGGAGAGTTCTGGGGCACATTTCTTCAGTACTATGACTGGGATTCCGTCACCGCCGCTCGCTTTGTGTGGGTCAAGTTGCGCAATTATCTTGGCGACCAGCGAGGGCGAGATGAGGACGTTATTTAGTTGAGCCTTAGTTCTGGGTGGGAAGTCTGGTGTAGGTATTCCTAACGAGTCCAGTGTCGAATTGGTTGAGAATCTACGGGCAAAGCATTCAGCCTTGTCGGCTGGGGAGGTGAGAACTTCAAATTCATTGATTAGTGGGGGTATTGAAGTCTTGTTCCTGCTGAGCACGCTTTTGCAGAGACGCCAGTAATCTTTGGAGCCAAACTTAGAGGATGCTATGCGTTGCCTAATTCTGGTAGCAAACGCCCTCTTGGCTTCGTTCAGTACTTTTTTACACTTGTTCCGTGCTGAGGTGAAAAGGCGCCTGTTTTGGTTCGACGAGCAGCTTTGATAGAGCCGGAAGAAATGGTTCCGGTGGGCAATAGCGGCTGAGCAAGCGGGTGAGAACCAGGGGGACGAATTAGGTTTTAGTTGGAATTTTCTGGCAGGGATAAAAGCATTGATGCCAGCCTTAACCCAAGAGGAGACTTCGGAGGCACAGTCTTCGACAGGAAGATCAAAGACGTTGTTCCACGGGACGTCGCAGAGGAAGTCCCTGAACGAGTCCCAGTCGGCTCTTTGGTAGCAGTATGATATTCTGCTGGTCTGGTTTTCTTGGGAAGAGTTAGTGCTGATTGATATGTTTACGGAGACTACGGCGTGGTCAGAATTTCCAAGGGGGCAGAGTTGCCTGGTAGTGCAGGAGTCTGGGATGGAGGTAAAACAAAGGTCGAGTAAAGAGTCCCTTCCGTTAGGGTTTTTAGAGAAACGCGTGGGGAAGTCCACCACTTGCGTTAGAGCTTGGGCTATTGAAAAGTGCATGGTGCGGATCCCAGCAAGGTCGGTGGCTGAGTTTTCAAGCCACTTGGTGTGGTGGGCGTTAAAATCGCCAAACACAAATATTTGGGCAGATGGGTGAGAAGAAATGGCCCTGTCGATGTTATTAGAGATGCAAGATGGGTGAGAAGAAATGGCCCTGTCGATGTTATTGTTTTCTGTTGGTGGAATTAATATAGGGGAATATAATATATAAATTTCTATATTTATCAGAACAATTTTAGGCAAATGAAAAACAAAGTGGACAAAATTCTGTTTAACTTATTTCATCCTCTACAAGGACTTCCTTATTGTTTTCTGTTGGTGGAATTAATATAGGGGAATATAATATATAAATTTCTATATTTATCAGAACAATTTTAGGCAAATGAATGACAAAGTGAACAAAATTCTGTGTAACTCATTTCATCCTCTGGAAGGACTTCATTAAACTAATGTTTTTTGATGATGGAATTGTATATAGGGGAATTTAATATAAAAATGTCTATATATCCCAACAATTTTAAGCAAATGAATGACAAAGTGAACAAAATCATGTCTAAATCATTATATCATCTAGAAAGACTTCATCATACTAAAGCAATATTTTTATTGATGGAATTATAACCATGCAAGAGATGGAGGAGAGTTTTTATATCTCTCCCTTCTAAAAATACATTTTATCAACAAAAACAATATTATGACAAAGGTCTTCCAGATTATAAAACAAGTAGCAAATTTTTTTCACTTTGTCATCCAAATGCAATGCAGAAAAAAGAGAAAAACGAATAAAGAAAAACAGGAAAGAAAGAAAAATATAAAAGAAAGGAATCATGGAAGAGAAAGAAAAAGAAAAAAAGGAAGGTGAAGGAGAAAGAAAGGGGAAAAAGAAAAAAGAAGGTAAAAAAAGAATGAAAAAAGAAAAGGAAAAGAAAGAAAAATGAAGAAGAAAGAAGGAAAATCAAAAAAGAAAAAGAAAAAATGAAGAAAAGTAAAAGAAAAGAAATAAGAAAAAAGGAATGAGAAAGAAAAAGAAAAAAAAGAAAAATGGTATGGACAAGAATCATACAAGATATTTACCAACATAATCTACAGAAGTAGCAGCTTCTTCTGATTGTTCTTCAAATGCTTTTAATTGCAAGAAACATTCTTTCATTTGCTGTAAAAGAAAAAAAAAAGAAACAATGAGGTAAACTGAATCATCATAACAACAAAAATATAATAAATACAAGTATCATTAAAAGTAACATAAGAACACATGTTTTTATTTACTTTTAAATATTTTTTTATATATAAGTACAATTATAAAAATATAATTATTCATCATATCTTATAAAACATAAATTTTCCTTATATTGGTCTATGGATAGAGTTTTGAACACATTTTAAAATCTGCTAGGACTGGTCAACTTTGAGTCACAATTGATTTAAATAAGTGGAGATTATATATTTCCTGATAGAGTCACACGTTTGATGAGTGATCACAGAATACCCAAGGCCCTGATATATAGCCATCTTGACAGTGGCCCAGGTATAAAGACAAGCTAAAGAATAACCTCTCAGTTGTCAATGGGCTTCATACTAACTTTGAGGGAGATGCCCTGGATAACAATAATTGGAGATATTTGTGCCAGAGTGGTATCAGAAATTCTGAAATCAGTTGTATTGACTGAATAAGAGACAAAAGACAATGGCAAAAAGCATCAGCAAGTATTTGTTGCTATTTCACAATATTTCAACTTGTATACAGGTTGCTAGTGGGACTGAAGTGTCACATACACCACAAATATAAAAACTGAATGAGGTTGTCGGATCATCATATATTGAAATTGACTGTAAAAATTATGGTTTTTTGGCTTGGAATTAAAATGTCTTGAATATTGTTGAATATCGTTCAGGGTGAGGTGTTATCTTATTTTTTTGTTCGTTTTGCCTAATTTTTGCTTGATTTTAAAACTTTTCATGCTTAATTGAAGGATTGATTTCGTTTTCTTAGCAGAAATTTCATTGCCTGGACTTTTAACTAAGTTAAAACTTCAATTCAACAAAGTAGATAGACTAAACTATCGGCCGGTTCACACTCCACCCACGTCTATTGAACAGGTGAAGAGGCTCATCCCTTGTTTCCTGTTTAGGATGCAGTTTCCGGTTTTCTCTTTTCCAATCTTTTCACTTTCTTTTTTTTTTTTTTTTTTTTTCAATTGGAGTAGATAGACTAAACTATCACCCAGTTCACACTCACCCTTGTCTATTGAACAGATGAAGAGGCTCATCCCTTGTTCCCTGTTTAGGATGTGGCTTCCGGTTTTCTCTTTCCCAATCTTTTTACTCTTACGTAGCCCCCTGCGCATCAGTGGCATTATCACCTTGCTTGGGGTGATATGATTAAAAAAAAAAAGTCAAGCATATATACTATGTGATACATGCATGTGTAATCACGTTTGAAAATAGGGATGACTGACTGGGCAGAAGATTTTCCCATTGTATGTTGCCATTGCTTTCTGCACTAGACTGGTTGCCAACCAAGGCTATAAAACCCAATCTGTTCTATTTAACCCATAGCTGCAGGGAAGAGATGGATTAATACTTTTCCCAAGAGTATTTGCAGGAAGAAGTTTAAAGCACTATTATGAATTTAAATTTGTTTTCCTTTTGTAAAACAAATTTCTAAGTTTTGTAGTTATTGCTGTACTGTTTCTAACAGGTTGAAAATTATATAATTGCACAAAATTTTCCAAATTAAGATACATATATTACAAAAGTTATAGGTACAATAGTAAAAAGAACTGCTTTGTTGAATACCAAATCCCCAAATTAGTATTGGTATCGATCACATTGCAGATTCTCCGTTGGATTTTGTCAAGACCCCCCTCCCCCCAGGTGAATAGCAGGGGCACCTGAGCAGATGTGGCAGCAGTATTCAATACACAGGAGAATGGTAGATTTATATATGTGCAGGATCGACTCAGACGGCAAAAACTTCCTGGCCCTGCACAGTGAACTGACCTTGAAACGTACATGATCGATCATATTTATTTTTTTGTGCTGTATCTTTATGATTTTGTTTTAGAGAACTAAATTTTCCCAATGTTTAAGCTGATCTGATCTAAGAATTATTGATTCCATTAGAATTATATTTCTTTTTATTTCAAAACTATCTATATTACATTAGCAGTATAGCCCGGCATTGCTCAGGTGTAATGAAAGCTTTAAAACTAATCCATGGTCCTGGAGCTCAGACTCTTTGGACGTTGGCACGAAAGACTAAAAAGCAATAGTTGTTTCCAGTTAAAGTGAAACCGTAGACTGAAAGAAAAATGAATGGATGTAAATCAAATTTTGATTTCCTGCTCTCGATATCAAATAAGTTTTTTTGGTCGTAAACTGAACTTTGAAGGCTAAATAAGTCCTCTGAGTAAATGATATCATGGCTGAGACTAAGAACTACAATTATACCTACATAGAGCCAAACGTTTGGTGCATATTTTTGATAATTTTTAAGGAATATTGTGCAAAGATGTGTTAAAATGGAATTTCAATTGAAAGGCCCAAAGAATACCTAAAATTGTTTAATGAAATATTTTCAGTTTGTAAAAGAAAAAAAAGATTATAAAAATTTAGAGAAGTCCCCAATTGCTAAAGTTATTCATACAAAAAATATGAATTCATTTTTTATTAAATCTCATATTGGAGATTTAAAAAAAAAAACATTTGAAAAATGTTAAAAAAGTAAATTTAATATTTAAGATATTTATACCTTAATCTATTGAACCTGAATGGCAAGAATACCGGTCACTGTGTGAAAGTGGATATTATACGAACCAGCAGAGTAGGAGATCCGTATTCATCAGGGAGCCTAGGTTCAAAGGGTTAAGGATTAAGAATAAACTTAGAAAACTAATACTGATATCTTTTTAGTAATATTGCTCATCAATTTTGAAAACTGGTACTTATCAGTATAATAAATACATGTTTTCAAAAACCACTATGACAGACAAATATCCAAAGTTATATTGAAATTAATTCTGGCAACTTCTGCAATGCCAATGTCAAGCTGTATTGGATTACTTTAACCTTGAACATTGGAGAGGGAAGATGTGCTGAATGAGCAACTGCTGATCTCCCTGCCTAGGCAAGCACCCCGGAGAGGACACTGCAGAGTCATCTCACCATGACAGTAAAACACGGGAAGCAACAGTCTACTGATGGGAGAATTCTGAAGGTCCTTCTCTATGGGAAAGTAGCCACCCAGTAATAGGGCACAAGTGCAACCTCATTCTAACTTCAAGGATGTCTGCAAAAGTGACATGAGGGGGTAATGAACATGGACATCAAGAGGTGTGAAGATGGTGCCAATGATCACTTATGCTGGAGACATAATTTACAACAGCTGGGGGGAAGTGTGCTCAATGGAAACAAAACAAAAACAAACATGGTGGCATCAGGGGAGAACATCTTCACATGCATTCATTACAATCAAGTCTGTCACTCCTACATGGGCCTGTACAGCCATAATAAATGCTGCACTGATATCAGCAGTTGAGACCTAACTCTTTGGGTGCAGTCTATATCTTCCCACAGATCTGTGTGGAAAAATTTCAGGACTATGGTTAAAAAAGTTTCAAGAACTGAAACCAACACACACACACAAAGTGAATGGTCATCAATTTCTAAAACACAAACTTTGTGATTTATCTTTTAATAGTTTGACAGATGAGATGTTCAAAAAAGACCTACAGATGGTCCCAATAATTCATGTCACATGGATCAGTTGAAAGCAGTGAAGGAACCAAAGTGCCGAAAGCTAAAATTGAATGCAAACCCGGTTACGTTAAACATTTTGTATAGCATTCAATGCAGTTTGGAGTTCTATTAAACTTGAAAATTTTGAATGACAGACTTTAATTCTTACTGCTACACATTTCAGCTGTTTACACAACTCATGGTTTGTGAGGACACATGGCTCACTGGATATAGGTGTTGGTTAGTTCCTGTGACTTGACCTAAAGAGTTGTGAGTTCAATACCAGACTACAGTAGTGGTGAACAAATAACTTGGAGAGTCAGGTTAAAGAGAAATAACTCATGACTACCAAAAGTGGCTTCACACAAGGAATGACAATGATATCGTAATTAAGGGTTCGGTTCAAAATTTCAAGCACCTGAAGAAGGCCAGAGCGTACAACGCCTGAAACATCATAAAAAATGAAAGTTTTGGTGATATTGTTATTTAGTGAAGATTATATTTATTAATAAAAGATTGAAAAGCTTAATACAAATTATTTTGCACCATGATTTTAAAAACATTTTTTTTCTTTTTATGTATATAAAATATATAATGCCCCTTTTTTTGAAAGTATGGTTGACCATTCACAACAATATCAGAAAATATGTGTAATGACTATAGTAAATTTAAATTTACATTCCTAAAATTAAATTATAGAGAATATTTACCAAAACTTTTTAAGATTACGAAGTACTTAAAAATTATATAAAAAGAGGCTCGCCCATCATTTTCTTAAATTATTTTTTAACAGATAAAGTCTCTGTAGAAATGATAATATCATAAGTATGTAATCACTACTACTGTTTGTTTTAAAATTCCATTTCTCTGTTATTTTAAACAAAGTAAATAATACTTTTTTTCAAATTAGATTCATTATACTTTAAATCAGCTAATATTTTTCAAAGAAATTTCAGAAAAGCATATTTTTAGAAGATTTTCAAAACCAAGAGCTAACTTCTAATTATAAATGTGTCAAAATGCATAAAAATGGCCGATTTCAATTGTTCAATTCCAAACAATATAATTTCTATTTGAAATGCACCAGACTATTTTGCTTACCAGAAATAGTAAATTTAAATCATTTAGCTTTCAATTAAAGCTAAAAACAAAGTTTCAAAAAAAACTTTTTCATTTTCAAAAATTCATTTTAAAACTTAGGTATTGAAAATAAATGTAGGTAACTAAAAATTTGTTACTTTTGGCAACAATTTAAGCAAACGTTGTTTACACATGAATAAAAATTAGCACTGGATACAAAAACCAGCTACTTTTTCAGCATGAACTCACTTAGTACTAACTCAAGACCAAAAGGACATTTTACCTTTGAAATTGACATTTGAATAAAATTTCTTCAATTGTTCAAATTTAAAACAAAATAGTTAAATCTTTTGAGATTCTACTAAAATGTATTTTCTTACTGTAAAATAATTTATCAGTTTCCTTTTTTCAAGATCATAATTTTACTTTTAGGGAATTTTGTCACTTTAACATTTGAATTTGAGATTTGTTTAATGGCATATCAACACCTCTGTGGATTATTTAATGCCAAAAAGGTAGGGTTTTAAGGTATTTTTTAATGTTCAGTTATAGTGAGAAGGTTGATTTAGTCAGATTTTAATTAAATTTTTTTTGTTTTTATTCTTTTTTATTTTAGAAAACTGAAAATGTCTTCTAGTTTTTTAATCAAAAATGTTTTGCTGAGTATAATTTTTTTCCTTTAAAAATGTGTTATGGTAATCATTTTTTCTTCAAAAATGTATTGTTGGTAATATTTTTTCTTCAAAAATGTTTATTTTTCTATAAAAGTCTTTTTAAGTATATATTTCTATAAAAGTATATTTTTATACTTTCATAGTATTTTGAACCCAGTTTGGGGGTTAACTATTTGCCCATAGTGGAGACCCTAACAGGTGCCACCACTCTGAGTCAGGTTGGACCTGGGAAAAACAGCAATTAAGAGATAGTTCCATGCTCTTCACAACTTCCCAATCAGAGGCCATGCTGCTGGATGCAGTTTATTGTCATGCCCAGGACCGTTTAATATTTGTTATGATGATCAAAATAAACACAATGTAATGAATGAAGAATGACATCAATCATTGAATACAATTAAAAATCATGGGAGATCAAGTGACAAAAATATCATTTTCAGCAGGAAAAACATACATGTAATTCTTTTATATTTTATATATGCATCTATTTAAATTTAACTCTCAAATGTGTTCATATTAATGAATACAAATTGCTTGTCATTGATAATTCTAATAGAATAGTATACACCAAAGATTCATAATGTGTATAAACAACATTAATTATAAAAGAAAAATAAATCATGAAATCTGTAACACTAAATAAAATCATCTTCAGTTTTGGTACTAAGATTATCAATATATTTAAAAACTTCTGTTTCTACATGGTTCCTGTAAAAATTAGATAAAGTAGGACCCAAAAGTGAGCCATCACTACACCATCAGTCTGTGTATATATGTTATAGAGCAAAGCAATGAGTTTGGTTTATGGATTTTAAAATTCTTTTTCTGTAAAAATTAGAAAAAGTAGGGTCCACAGGCAAACCCATTGCTACACCATCAGTCTGTGTTAATGTTATGAGATGCAGTAGTGAGTTTGATTTAATATATTTATGCATATATGCATTTAGCATTGTAAAGAATTCCACTTATATACTGATTCATGAATAACTCAATAAATGAATTATGATTTCATAACTGTTTTAAAAATTGATAAAAGAGAAATCATCCATTTGTATTCTGATCTTGATAACAGCCAAAAATATGGTTGAAAATGCAAACAGTCAGACAATATTTATACTTACAGAATGCTAGTGTATTTTCTTGTGTAAAAAAAGGTTAACAAAAAAATCCCTGCTTACAGTGTTTAATTATAAACCTGTATAAATGAAATTGATTGATGGGTTCATTTTCTACAGCTTATCAACCCCGGAGAGGTTATTTAAAGCCAGAAAATAATTTTAGCTTTTAATAATTGGAGGTACGATAATAATACAAGTCTTACTAATTAACCCATATCTGGAGAGAGGGGAGATAGATTCATGTGTTTCCCAAAGGTATTTGTGCATAAGTGGATATAACACACACCCATCCAGGTACTCACACAAGTACGCACACACACACGTGTGTGTGTGTGCATGTGCATATATGTGAATATACATGAACACACATATATGAATGTGCAATTTTCCTGTTGTATCCTTTACCACCTTGTCTGTTTGTAACAGACAAGGTGTTATTTGAGTAAAAGAACAGCAACACATGCGTAGATGAAAGAAGTAAGGTTTGTTGTTAAGAGAATACACATTAGGGCAAGACAGGGAATCTGGTGGCAAGCTAGTAATTGACAAAGCAAGTCACAGGTATCTCCTGTGCTTATTGTATATGGCTATGTGAACTGACTATATGTCAGTTCACATAGGCGATAGGAAGTGTGAGACATTCCATTACAACATTTGCTATTTACAGGCACGTTTTCATATATACATATATATATATGTAATGAACTTACCTCTAATTCATTTTCCTTGAAATCAAGTGTTTCCCGCACCTTAATATAATCTGCTTTACATTGTTCCCAGTTTTCAGTCAATTCCCGATATCTAGATAAAATAAAAAAATACATAATATATAATTTTGAGATTAAAAATATAAAAAAATTACAGCAAGTTAAAAAAACAAAATGCTTTTTATAAGTTAAAGATTGTAATGTTCTCCAAAGAAAAAAAAATATCACCAGTTTGTACTTATTTGTAGTAGATCTTTTAATCTACCAGGTAGGATGCACTACAGGTAGAGCTATTTAAAATTAACTAATTTTAAAACTAAATATATATTTTTACTAATTAAAATTAAGAAATATTCAATGCAAAATTAAAAGAGAAAAAAATAAACTTACTTTTCTGTCCATTGTTCAGCTTCTTCAAGTAACTAAAAAGAAACAAAAGTAATTCTTAAAATAAATTATATATATATATATATATATATATATATATATATATATAGTTATGTGTCAATTTTACATTGCGACATGGAAATTTCTATGTTTTGAGATAGGTTCTCGTCATCAGGCAATGCTGGTGTGGTTGTGCAGATGATTTACGTTTAAAAATTATACACACACACACACACACACACACACACACACGTGTGTGTGTGTATATATATATATATATAAATAAATAAATAGAAATAGGGATTGTTCCAAAGAGAGAAATTGGTATAGAAGAAAAAAGTGTGACAAACCATAAACGTTTTGTTTAAAGTGCAGATTTATTGTTGTTATTATTATCAATATTACTTGCTTTTTGTATGATATATTAAATGTCCATAATGGTATTTGTGTCGCTACATGTGTTTTGAGTCTAAAGTTGACTCTCTTCATCCGAAACTTCTGACTTTACATATCGAGATATATAGTCCCATATGTTATTATTATAACACTAATAATAACTATATCTCTATAAATGCTTTATATCTGTGCTGAGCAATTTATAAAAAGTGAAAATTAAAAGGTTGTGGAATATATATCCATTATTTTATGTGCATGAATGTTTACATAAGAGTTGTATGCACAGATGTATGTCTAACTATACAAATATCTACATATGTACATCAATAAATATGAAGCCTAATAATGAAAAAGACATTTTGCACAATAAATATTTCAAAACACACTAACCTTCCTTGTTAATGAGCAACATTATAGAGTGAATATTTCAGATCAAAATTCACTCTATAACTGTTAGGTCAAAGATTTATTGATCTAGCTATGTTCATATATTTTTACATGAATAAATTTACATGTTATGAAGCCTAATAATGAAAAAGACATTTTGTACAATAAATATTTCAAAACACACTAACCTTCCTTGTTAATGCGCAACATTATAGAGTGAATATTTCAGATCAAAATTCACTCTATAACTGTTAGGTTAAAGATTTATTGATCTAGCTATGTTCATATATTTTTACATGAATAAATTTACAAGTTAACTTTTTAAAATATAAAATTAGGTCATATCAGCCTATTTAGTCCTTTTGAAATTGACGTGCTACTTTTAAAGAAATTACTGTATTTTTTAGCTTACAAAACATGTTTCTTTTTCCTAAATATACCCTGAAAAATACGTGTGCGTGTTCCAAGACGAATGTATCAGTTACCACCATGACATTGGATGGTAGGGAGGATCATTTATTGTACATGGCTGACAAAAGTGATGACTCTGCAGATGATAGTTTAGAGCTTTTACATGAATCCAGCAGTGACGAGTTTTGGGGATTTGAGGACGAATAACATTTTATATTTTTACATGAATAATCTTAAAGTTTTCAATTAATTTTTATGAAAATAAAATCACCCTTGGACAATGAAAGATGTATAGTATATTTAGTATATAGTATATTTACTAAACAGATGTATAGTCAATCAGTTAAGTGCCATACGTGATACACGTTTTGGGTGATCATGTCTCGAAAGAGACATGACTGACTGGGCAGAAGATTATCCCGCAGTAGGCTACCATTACTTTCTACAGTAGACTGGTTGCCAGCCAAGGCTATAGAACCCAATCTGTCCTATTATTTAACCCATAACTGGAAGGAAGAGACAGATTAATACCTTTCCCAAGGGTATTTATGCGTAAGTGAATGCAAGGAATTCAACTGGAATTTGAACTCGGCTCCCCAATTTGTTGTTCTGAGTCGATATCCACTGCAGAACAAAGCACATCCGAGATGTATAGTATAATTACAAAATAGTATATCTAGTTTGCCATAGAAACAAAATTGGACGAGTGATTAATGTAAACAACACATGGGGCCACTATGTGAGGGACGCATCGTGAATATGTTGTTTTATGAGAATGACATTTTTTTCTTAAAAATTTCTTTCCAATATTAGGGTGTGTCTTCCAAGCAAAAGTGTCTTGTAAGCTGGAAAATATGGTACTTTTTCATTGTCAACAATCCTTTTCAGATATTTGTACAGCCTGATATGCCCAGCCTTAAAATTGAACTGGTAAATGAACCAGAGTTAATGAAAGAGATTTAATTAGTATCACCTCATGCAAAGGCTATAAAACCACTAAGGCACAAGATGTTACTGGGTGTAGAAGAATTAGGAACAGAAACATTAATAATGAGAAAAAAAAAGAAAAAAAGAAGAGTAATCAGGACAGTAGATAGTGATTGACATTGCATTTAAATTTTTGCAGATAAAAGTTGACTAGAAAGCTTGGAGCTGGAAGGGAGTCCCACAACTGGGAAGTGCAAGAAATGAAACTGTTAGCATTGAACTTATGGCTACATTTAGTCTTGTACTCTACTTAAATTCAAAAAGTCTAGGTACTGTAGCAAAGAGCTCATCTGAATAATTGCCATAAGAGACAACCATACAGTGGTGAGAAAGTGATGGAAGCCGAGCTGCCAGAATAAAACCAACAATATTGCTGATTCTTCTTTGGATTTTATCAAAGAGCTGAAGGGTCACTGGACCATATACAGCAACAATATTCTAAGCATGGATAAATTGTAGACTTATATGAAAAAACTTTGAATCAAAAGGACATTTTTCCCTTGATACCAACATTACTGTATACTCTTCCAGCAATTTTTGTTGTTTTTAATTTATAGTAATTTAATAAAAATCAAATACATAAAACTGGATTTATTAAACAAGGATTAACAACAAAAGTATTAGACACTATTCCTGTAAATAAACGGTTTAATAAATAAATTTTAAAATATTTTTTTAATCAAAAACTATTGTTATTAATTCTTGAGAGAAAAAAAAGTATAAACCCAGATGCTGATAAGAAATAACTTTCAATTTTGTTAGTGAAGGCCTCAGTTTCAATATAGACCTCACATCAAGTGTGTTGAGAAGGTAATGCTACCCTGAATCAAGAGGGTGGCAGCTGGAAGAATGTCTGAGAATAGGACTCTGCACCATGTCACACAAGTAGGAGAACCAAGCCATGGCTGTCAGACAATTTCTGTGACCACATATGTTTGAGATGCAGTGTATTGGAAAAACAAAAAAACTTTCCAGTCTTCGTCTCTTGTTCAGTACTTTAAGTAGAATGATAACTTATTAAAATAAATCCTGTAACTGATTGACGATGACATGCAATAACTTTATACACACACAGTATTAAAAATATACTAAACATTTTTGCTTCAAGTAAATATTATTAATAGTGTGTGTGTGTGTGTGTATATCATATATGAAATTGTAGAATATCTAAAATTTTTTCTAGAGTATATATATATATATATATATATACTCTAGAAAATTTTTTTAGATATTCTACAATTTCATGGGTAATACATATTTCACAGCAAAAAAAACCTGCTGCTTGTCAGACCCAAATGATACAACAGTTAATATTCAAAATTATCCAGAAAAGAATTACATACAGACACTCATGTGCCCATATCGAGAATAGACATTTGTAATGGTAATTTATGAAAAACATTTCCTCACCCATTCAAAAAGAAAAGAAAGGAAAATAAAAATATAGAAAAATCATAAATGGAAAAAAAAAAAGAGAAAGAAAAAGAAAAGTAAAGGAGAAAGGAAGTTAAAGTTAACGTCTTAGATCGACACCACAGTCTTTTGCAATTCATCTGCTTTCTTAGAAAAACATGACATATGATTACTATGACAAATGTCTATTCTCGATATGAGCATGTGAGTGTCTGTTTGTAATTCTTTACTGGATGATTTTGAATATTGACAGCAGGTTATTTTTTTTGGCTGCAAAATACGTATTAGCCATGAAATTGTAGAATATCTAAAATTTATTCTAGATTATATTACTCTGTTAAATTAAATAAATTTAACATTGAGTTCTTTTGAGTTCGTCTCTATCAGAATTTATCTGACTTAAATACTAAATATTCTACATTATATATATATATATATATATATATATATATATATATATAAAACAAATCACCTGACAAAATCAAAAAGGTCAAAAACATGATAGCATAACAGGCTGATCTTCCCTACCTAAATATCTAAATGCTCTACTCATTGAATCTTCTCTCTTTAAACATGTATTGAGCACTTTCTAATACAACCATTTACTGGTCTAATTTAATTTAAATCATAACTATATCTGTTTAGTATATATATATATATATATATATATATATTTGTAATTGATATATCCCAAAAAGGAATACAGTATAAAATGATCAGTTGAAGAATGGAACTCCAAACCAGGAATAAGAAATACAGATTTATTGTACTAAGGTACAATTAACAATAATACACATATAGGCAAGCCACGGGTTGGAGCGGAATCGACTATCAAATAGTGAATGCCTTCACCTAGGACTTTTTCCCCCGTTGTACCGCTCATTACCGTCTTTTATAAAGTAGAGCATTCTATTCTCGGGGATGGCAGGATGTTCTACTATAACAGTAATAT
This sequence comes from Ascarosepion bandense, assembly GCA_037127315.1. Lineage (NCBI taxonomy): Eukaryota > Metazoa > Mollusca > Cephalopoda > Sepiida > Sepiidae > Ascarosepion > Ascarosepion bandense. Next base: position 53,646 of record JBBBDQ010002444.1, on the reverse strand, counting down.
AATTAAGTTCTATTAGTCACCCCCCCAAAAATGATTGTTTGAAGATGGAGTCATAGTAAAAATATGATTCAGAAACATGAAAAATTCTGTGTCACGAAAAAGTTAAATTAATCATATTACAATAATATTTAGCTATATTTTTGTATTGAGCAATGTAAAATTTAAAATAAACACTAAGGAACTGAAAATTTCTTATTGTCCTTTCTTCACATTATATATATATATATATATATATATATATATGTACTAGCGGTATAACCCGGCGTTGCTTGGGTATAATGAAAGCTTTTTTATATATATATATATATATATTATCGATTTTCTGCACTATTGTAAGAACTGCAACCTTGAAACTTCTGAATATTGTTTCTTATGTCTTTGTCTATGAGTGTATCAAATTTGATTAAAATTGGACCACTCCTTCTATAACCCGATTTTTTTGATTATTGATTTTCAATATTTATTGGGTGTACCTCGACACAAAACCTAGCTAAGAACACCCGCAGATGCTTATAGTACAACTGTGTAAATTTTCAAGAAAATTGGTTCAGCCATTTCGGAGTCTATAGGTAACGAACACACATACACAGACAGACACACAGAGAGACAAAGTTTCATTTATAAATAAATAAGTTTAGATATTATATATATATATATATGCTCACACACAAACATATGAGTATAAAAGTATGTGTGTGTGACCAAGCATATGCATGTCAACATTTGTTACTCAGTACCTGCTGCTTCCGAGTTTCCATATGCTGAATTTGATCCGTTAGTGTCACTACACGTGACTGTAATCCACTATTTTCTGTTTCCTTGGCAGCCAATTCTTCTGTCAGCTGAAAATATGGAAATGATATTGCAGAAAATAAAAATTAAAAGTGATGTCTAATAAGAGGGGTTATATTTTTGCAATGTATGCATCCATATTACTTTGCTTTAAAAGTTTTTTGAATATGTGTAATGTATAAATTTCAAATACATGATTGATTGGTTGATTTGTTTTTATTAGTTTGTCAACACTTTGCAGGTTATTTAAAATATTTTTAGATTGTAAGAATTTTTTTTTATTTTTAAATAATAATGATTTAGTCATACAAGTTTTGTACCCAATGTTTTTTTAAGCATGTTTCATTGAAAACAACTGACAAGGAAGATTTTCTTAATTTTCCCAGTATTCTAAGAAAAGACACAGAGAAACAACGTTGCAACATTGGGAAAGTGACTGAAGCTGAGTTGCCAGATGAGGACCAGTAACATAGCAATGGATTTAATGTAGTTATTCCACTTTATGAATTTTCTTTAATGACATTTTTGCTGGAGATAAGGAATGTAAAGATGTTTTGTAATTATTATTTTGCCAAGTGCTTTCAGCTACTTCACTGGCCATTCTCAAGGTTGTTAGGTTTCTGCTGTTGTTATTTTATCCTCATGTTTTAACTGTAATGTAATTTATTTTGTGTTGCTTTTGAAAAAGAGCATTCTTTCAAAGCTCTCACGTGCCATGCACAACTGGAAATTGCATGAGCATCTTTCTAATTTAAAAATAACTTTCAATACACCATTAAATAATGTAAGGTTGATGGTAGGAGAGAATTACTTGATATATAGTGACAATCTAACAGTGATATGCTTTTGATATTGTAATGTAAATATTGTTTTTCAAGAGATCATAATGATTTTAGTGAAACAAGCCTTGATAATTAACCCACAGCTGGGGAGAGAAGAGGTGGGTTCATACTTTTCCTCTAAGGGTATTTGTGCATAAGTGAATATAACTCAACTGGAATTAGAACTCAGTTCTCTAATTATCAATTCCAAATCATTATCCATTACTTCAACCACACATCCAAGCTTATAGCCCCTGGTATTTCCAAGTGGTCACCCATCTAAGTACTGACCAAGCTTGATGTTGCTTAACTTTGATGATCATACAAGAACCTGTGTTTCAATTTGATGAAGCTATAAGCAGGTTCAAATACAGTTAGTACTAAAAAAAAATAAACAAATTGAGTCACAGAAGGAAAGTCAACTTAGAATTGTGGTTAGGAGAAAAATAATAGAAAATATTTTCATTTAAATAGGTCATATCTTTCATGAAATAAATTTTGAACTTAAAATATTTCTAAAATAAATATTATTTTGTGAAAATATCTAATAAGAATGGATCTTATATATTTTAAATATAATATAAAATATTTTCATTTAAATAGGTAATAACTTTAAAAATGATTAAATAGGTAATACCTTTTACAAAAAGTTCTTAACTTCTTTTAATATATCTTAATAAAATAAAAGTTATATTTAATGTACAGTTATAAAATACCATTTTTAGGTAGTTTCATTACTAAAAAAAAATTTGGCTAATGCTAAAATTTAGCTGATTAAAATATTACATATTTCTTGACTAAAAACTAAATATGACTTATTTTCTCAAAATATTAAATAAATTAAAATATATTTTATTAAATATACTATTTTAAATAAATATATTGCTCATTTTCTCACTGACTTTTTCTTCCCTACTCACAAGTCATTCTTTTAATCTGTATCACCCCATGCAAGGCAGTAAAGCCACTAAGGTAGAAGAGATTACAGGGTGTGAAAGAATTAAGAACAGATACATTAATAAGTCTGAACAGAAAAAAGTAATCAGAATGACAGTAGATAGTGATCTATAATGCATTTAAATTTTTACAGATTAAATTTGTCTGAAAAGCATGGAGCCAGAAGGGAATTCCACAAGTGTAAAGTGTGAGAAAAGAAACTGTTAACAGAGAATTTATGGCGACATCTAACCAGCTCGACTATAAACTGATGAGATCTTAACACCTGTTTTGTATTGTGCTTAAGTTAAAAAAGACTACGTAACATGGCAAAGAGTTACCATGAAAGTATTTACAGAAAAGACAAGGAGAAACAACGTTGCAACATTGGGAAAGTGACTGAAGCTGAGTTGCCAGATGAGGACCAATAACATAGCAATGGATTTAATGTAGTTATTCCACTTTATGAATTTTCTTTAATGACATTTTTTTCAGATCACTCAATTGATTGCATACACAAACAAAACAAAAAAGGGAGAAGGTTTCCATATGCTTATTTAATAAAAATTTATCTTCAGTATTGTACTGAGCCCTGATAAAAATAAAAACATAAAAGTAAAATATATATAAAGAGATAAAGGGAATTCAAGATGAAACCTCTCTCTCTCTCTCTCTCTGACAAAGAGCAGCCCTCAAATAAAAAGAGGAAGAAAAGACTGAATCCAGCCCCGCAACAAAAGCTTGTACATTAAGGGATGAACAGGACATCTTGGCTTTATCTTCAGCAAAATTGCCAGAGTAGATTTTATGAAAATTATCAGTTTTCACAACTTATGTCAGGCAAGAAAGACTATGTTATTATTTTGTGCATTGTGGTGCAGTCGATATCAACTCGAAACTACAAATCAAAGAGCCAAGTTCAAATTCCAGTTGAATTTGTTACATTCACTTATGCACAAATTCCCTTGGGAAAAGTATTAATATGTCTCTTCCATCCAGTTATGGGTTAAATAATAGGACAGACTGGGTTTTATAGCATTGGCTGGCAACCAGTCTACCGCAGAAAACAATGGCAACCAACTGCAGGATAATCTTCTACCCAGTCAGTCATGTCTCTTTAGAGACATGATCGCCCAAAGCATGTATCACTTATGGCACTTAACTGACTGACTGAATATAATAGTTGGAATAATGATTAAGGCTACTACTGGTCATAAAGTGGGGGATCAGTTTATTACTTCATGACAATAGGAAACCGATCTCCCACTAATTACTACATAATAATATAATACATTTCTTTCCGCTCTAGCTATGAGTCAAATAACATGACAGATTGGGTTCTATAGCCTTGGCTGGTAACCAATCTACGGCAGAAAACAATGGCAACCTACTGCGGGATAATCTCCTGCCCAGTCAGTCATGTCTCTTTAGAGACATGATCACCCAAAGTGTGTATCACATATAACACTGATTGACTGAATAAGCTTAAAAAAAAATGAATGCTTTTAAATTTCAAAGAATTTCATAAACAGTTCAAATTACATTATCCTAATCACCAAATTGGATTTTCTAAATTCTGTATTTTGCAACCAAAATGGTGTTTTCTGGCTAATGCATTTGGAAGTCATGATTTTTGTTTTATGTAGTTATCACCAAAATGTGAAGATTTCAGTTGATGCAATCAAGTGGGTTGAGACATAAAATCTTGATTAAATTACTGGTTTGGAAGTCATGATTTTTGTGTATGTAGTTATCACCAAAATGTGAAGATTTCAGTTGACGCAATCAAGTGGGTTGAGACATAAAATCTTGATTAAATTACTGGTTTGGAAGTCATGATTTTTGTGTATGTAGTTATCACCAAAATGTGAAGATTTCAGTTGACGCAATCAAGTGGGTTGAGACATAAAATCTTGATTAAATTACTGGTTTGGAAGTCATGATTTTTGTGTATGTAGTTATCACCAAAATGTGAAGATTTCAGTTGATGCAATCAAGTGGGTTGAGACATAAAATCTTGATTAAATTACTGGTTTGGAAGTCATGATTTTTGTGTATGTAGTTATCACCAAAATGTGAAGATTTCAGTTGATGCAATCAAGTGGGTTGAGACATAAAATCTTGATTAAATTACTGGTTTGGAAGTCATGATTTTTGTGTATGTAGTTATCACCAAAATGTGAAGATTTCAGTTGATGCAATCAAGTGGGTTGAGACATAAAATCTTGATTAAATTACTGGTTTGGAAGTCATGATTTTTGTGTATGTAGTTATCACCAAAATGTGAAGATTTCAGTTGACGCAATCAAGTGGGTTGAGACATAAAATCTTGATTAAATTACTGGTTTGGAAGTCATGATTTTTGTGTATGTAGTTATCACCAAAATGTGAAGATTTCAGTTGACGCAATCAAGTGGGTTGAGACATAAAATCTTGATTAAATTACTGGTTTGGAAGTCATGATTTTTGTGTATGTAGTTATCACCAAAATGTGAAGATTTCAGTTGATGCAATCAAGTGGGTTGAGACATAAAATCTTGATTAAATTACTGGTTTGGAAGTCATGATTTTTGTGTATGTAGTTATCACCAAAATGTGAAGATTTCAGTTGATGCAATCAAGTGGGTTGAGACATAAAATCTTGATTAAATTACTGGTTTGGAAGTCATGATTTTTGTGTATGTAGTTATCACCAAAATGTGAAGATTTCAGTTGATGCAATCAAGTGTGTTGAGACATAAAATCTTGATTAAATTACTGGTTTGGAAGTCATGATTTTTGTGTATGTAGTTATCACCAAAATGTGAAGATTTCAGTTGATGCAATCAAGTGGGTTGAGACATAAAATCTTGATTAAATTACTGGTTTGGAAGTCATGATTTTTGTGTATGTAGTTATCACCAAAATGTGAAGATTTCAGTTGATGCAATCAAGTGGGTTGAGACATAAAATCTTGATTAAATTACTGGTTTGGAAGTCATGATTTTTGTGTATGTAGTTATCACCAAAATGTGAAGATTTCAGTTGATGCAATCAAGTGGGTTGAGACATAAAATCTTGATTAAATTACTGGTTTGGAAGTCATGATTTTTGTGTATGTAGTTATCACCAAAATGTGAAGATTTCAGTTGATGCAATCAAGTGGGTTGAGACATAAAATCTTGATTAAATTACTGGTTTGGAAGTCATGATTTTTGTGTATGTAGTTATCACCAAAATGTGAAGATTTCAGTTGATGCAATCAAGTGGGTTGAGACATAAAATCTTGATTAAATTACTGGTTTGGAAGTCATGATTTTTGTGTATGTAGTTATCACCAAAATGTGAAGATTTCAGTTGATGCAATCAAGTGGGTTGAGACATAAAATCTTGATTAAATTACTGGTTTGGAAGTCATGATTTTTGTGTATGTAGTTATCACCAAAATGTGAAGATTTCAGTTGACGCAATCAAGTGGGTTGAGACATAAAATCTTGATTAAATTACTGGTTTGGAAGTCATGATTTTTGTGTATGTAGTTATCACCAAAATGTGAAGATTTCAGTTGATGCAATCAAGTGGGTTGAGACATAAAATCTTGATTAAATTACTGGTTTGGAAGTCATGATTTTTGTGTATGTAGTTATCACCAAAATGTGAAGATTTCAGTTGATGCAATCAAGTGGGTTGAGACATAAAATCTTGATTAAATTACTGGTTTGGAAGTCATGATTTTTGTGTATGTAGTTATCACCAAAATGTGAAGATTTCAGTTGATGCAATCAAGTGGATTGAGACATAAAATCTTGATTAAATTACTGGTTTGGAAGTCATGATTTTTGTGTATGTAGTTATCACCAAAATGTGAAGATTTCAGTTGATGCAATCAAGTGTGTTGAGACATAAAATCTTGATTAAATTACTGGTTTGGAAGTCATGATTTTTGTGTATGTAGTTATCACCAAAATGTGAAGATTTCAGTTGATGCAATCAAGTGGGTTGAGACATAAAATCTTGATTAAATTACTGGTTTGGAAGTCATGATTTTTGTGTATGTAGTTATCACCAAAATGTGAAGATTTCAGTTGATGCAATCAAGTGGGTTGAGACATAAAATCTTGATTAAATTACTGGTTTGGAAGTCATGATTTTTGTGTATGTAGTTATCACCAAAATGTGAAGATTTCAGTTGATGCAATCAAGTGGGTTGAGACATAAAATCTTGATTAAATTACTGGTTTGGAAGTCATGATTTTTGTGTATGTAGTTATCACCAAAATGTGAAGATTTCAGTTGATGCAATCAAGTGGGTTGAGACATAAAATCTTGATTAAATTACTGGTTTGGAAGTCATGATTTTTGTGTATGTAGTTATCACCAAAATGTGAAGATTTCAGTTGATGCAATCAAGTGGGTTGAGACATAAAATCTTGATTAAATTACTGGTTTGGAAGTCATGATTTTTGTGTATGTAGTTATCACCAAAATGTGAAGATTTCAGTTGATGCAATCAAGTGGGTTGAGACATAAAATCTTGATTAAATTACTGGTTTGTAGAACAGAAAATACTGCTGTATATTATGCAGTAATTGCCCCAGACTTGAATCTCTCACAGACCATTTAAAATACAGATTCAAAGAATTTCATGAGTAGGAAGAAAGCAGCTTCAAACAGTGGGAATCAACTGATCATGCAACACGTGTCACACATTTTGATGTCCATCAAGGATTTTAAAGAGTTACAATCAAGTAAAATACACAACCTCACTAAACATTATTACATTTCTTAAGCACAAACTGAATATTTTAAACATTTAAAGGAAAACCCTTACAGAAACACAATGCATTATCCTTGTTGATACTGAAGAAAAATCACACATTTTCAGATCAAGATGAACCTTAAAGTTGCCATTGGAAGAAAAGGAAATGTTCCCTTCACTCAGTATATATCTACTACTAAACTAGTCTTTTTGTATTTTATTAGCTCAGGGTCATGATATGGCATTTGTTTCTTTTTTTGCAATTAACCCCAGAAGAAGTTGTTTGGGTGCCAATGTGTTAAGCTGTCTTCCATCTGTCACAGTTGTGTGCCAGAGGCTGAATCTGTGCAATGGTTTTTTTTGGTGTGCTCATCATGTGGTGTGTCTTGGACGTTTTAACCTGATGGAGCCCATCCCTTTCCAGGTTAAAGAACAGCCAATGTCCTCCAACAAGGTGGCTTATGTTGGTCGCAAATACATGCCTGTTGTAGTTCATTTGAGGAAACCTTCTGCTCTGACCAGTAAGCTTCAGCCAGCGATGCCATGTTAGCTGGTGGACTAAAATCATGTGAGGCATTTGTTTACTGTGTTCAAAAATTTATCTATATATATAAAAGGCAATCTGTGAGTTTGTGTGTGACTGTTCCCTATGCACGCCTACATTTTTTAAACTACGCCCTTCAAACTTTTTAGGGACACATATCTACAGGGAAGCCAAGTTGACATATACTTTTTGAGTTTAAGTTCAGCAAAAATGATTTACCCTGTACTTTTGCTTAAAATAATAATAATAACTATAAATTTAGATCTTTGTTTCACTTTCTTTCTAAGCTTTGATGATTAGGGAAATATTGATGAAATATGGGAAATTTTGTTTTCAGGGAAGAGAGTTAAATTTGAAATTTTTGTTTTGTTTTTTTTTGCAATGCATATTCAAACACCTATAAAAATTGAAATAAAAAGTGAGAGTTGTTAAAATTTAGGGAATGAATTCCACAAATACCTACGAAATCAATTCCACAAATGTCATATTTTCCCAAAACCTATGGACTTTATCACCTTTAGCAGAATAAGTCAATATTAGATGATCGTAGTTGTTAAATCTTCAGGAATCAGAAATTTTGAGAAAGAATTTCTAAGAGGTCTAGAATCGGTAGCTTTGAGAGACAGTTAATGAAGCTTATTAGGATTTATTTCACAAATACTATATTTTTCAAATATTCTGCCACCTTTTGCTACTTTTAGAGGCTGAAGATGCTATTTCTAAATTTTTCCCATGTGGTCGGCCACATAAAAACTTTCATTCTTTTTTTCACCAGAAAACTGCTAATAGCTACTTTTTGGTTACTCCATATAAAATGGATATTTGGATTCCTTGACTAAAAGTTTATAAGGGTATCAAATTCCATTAATTTCTGGCCAGTCAATTAGATGATATAAGGGTTTTATTTGAGTTTGATTTTTGTTTAACAGCATATCAACCTTTGTGGGTTATTTAATGCCAAAAAGGTGGAGGTTTAAGGTATTTTTTTAATGTTCGGTTATAGTGAGAAGGTTGATTTAGTCAGATTTTTATGAAAAAGCTTTATTTTTATTTTAGAAAACTGAAGATGTCTTCTTGTTTTATATACAAAAATGTCTTGCTGGTAATAATTTTCCTCTTCAAAAATTTATTATGGCAATAATGTTTTTCTTCCTTCAAAAATGTGTTATGGTAATAATTTTTTTCTTTCAAAAATGTGTTATGGTAATAATTTTTTTCTTTCAAAAATGTATATTTTCTATAAAAGTCTATTTTTACATATATATTTCTATCAAAGTCTATATATAATTTTTATATTTTCAGTTTGAGGGTGTTAACTATTTTTCCATAGCTGAGACCCTAACAGGTGCTACCATTCTGGGTCAGGGTGGACCTAGGAACAACAGCAATTAAGAGGTGGTTCCATGCTTCTCACAACCTCCCAATCAGAGGCCTTGCTGCCAGATGCAGTTTACCATAATACCCAGGACCAAAGGATTTTTGTGAGATCATAGTGTTCAAAAATGGAAATGTCTGTCAACAGAAAATACTGATTCAGCAAAATTTCAACCTGTGCTATCTTGAGAACAGTTAAAAGTTTTCTCTATAAATTTTCATGATTTTCTAATAAATATAAGATCCACAACATATATCAATATGAAAAAAAACAAACTATTTTTTGAGGTAAATTTTTTTTTTTGAATTGGCATGTAATGACACTGCTGAGTGTTGACTTTACATATAATATTTTTTTATACTTCACAAATACACAAGTATACACTTGATTTAAAGCATACATTGACACAGATTTAATTATATCTACATCAAGCATTTAAATATCTAAATGCACTGACAATAATAAAAATAAGTAACACTAACCTCCAGATGCTTTTCACAAATTGTTTTGTATTCATTGGTCAACTTCACTTTTTCTTCTTCTAAAATGTTTATCTGTGTTGCAGGATGAAAAAGAAAATAAGTAGATACAAAATAATATAAATAATGTATACACACACATGCACAAAAGAGGTTCTGTAAAGTTCTAAATGGCTTATGTAATGGATTATTAAAAAATTATGTATCAATATTGTAATTTTTTCTTCATTTAATGATGATGCTATTAAGCTTATCAGAGAATATGAAATACTATTAAATACTATTAAATACTATTAGAAATTTATATTTAGAAATACTATTAAATGATGATGCTATTAAGCTTATCAGAGAATATGAAAAAAATTACATAAAATAAATAGACAACACTTGTCTATATTATTTAATGAAACATGCATTAATATATATAACTCTACTGGCTTGAGTATTTATGAGAAATTTTGTTAGGAAAATATATGTCATTCAGCAGGATTCAAAACTGCAACCCCTAACAACATAGGGAAATGCATCTTAATTACTCAACCACAAATGATTTCACAGTAATTGAAATAAAATTTATTGAAATAAAAATACATAAAAATATATCAAGTTAATAGGCTAAGTTTCCATGTGTTTATTTAACAACAAATTATCAATTCATTTTAACAAATAAAACTGGGGAAAAATATCAGAAAAAACTGTTTCCTTCTTAAAAAAAAATTCTTTATTCAAGCATTAATAAATTAGCATTTTCTTCAATTTGTTATTCTAGGAAAGACAATTATAGCTTTTATGAATTTTCATAACTATCTTTTAAAATATTTATATTAATCTCAAATTATTGTCTGATTGATAAACAAATAAATAAAATTCCTCAACCTAGAATACAAATGTCATCTACAGAATCAATTTGATATAAATAATACAATTCTGTCATATATGGTCAGGCACACCCGCTGTTCATCTCAGTGTTCTTAACAGGCTCCAAAAGAGAATCAGTATTGTGATAGGTACTAACTTGGCAGCTCGACTCCAGCCACTTTCCCACCGATGGGATGTGGCTTCCCTCTGTCTGTTCTATAAATATTTTTATGGCTTCTGCTCTAACAAACTTAAGTTACTGGTGCCCCTGCAAAAGGTGTTTACTCGTGCAACTAGACTGGCAACTGGGTCCTACCCATTCACAATCAGATCAACCAAATGCAGATGACAATTCTACTCCTGCAGCTTCTTTTCTTGCACTTCCTGACTGTGGAACTCGCTTCCATATTTTTGCTTTCCTGACAGCTACAACCTCCAGGAATTTAAAAACAATGTCAATACCCATCTCTTAAACACTTGACTCTAATTCTTTCTATACCACCCTGTATATCTTTACCTTTCTCTCCACTTTTGTCATCACACCTGTGTTCCAATCCTTAACTGGTTCGTCTTTCTTCTTACTCTCCTCCTATCTAATTTTTTTACTCTTATGTAGCCCCCTGCAAATCAGTGGCATAACTGCCTTGCTTGGGGTGATACAATTAAAAAGAAAAAAAATTTAACAAAATTTAAGTTGAAACATAAAATGCAGAAAACAAATTCGATAAAAATGTTAAATAAATTCAACAAAAAAAATCACTGAAGAACTTCATTTTAGACTATATATAAACAATTAAAAAAAATTGTTTCATACAATATCTAAGTCATTTAAATTATGGTAACGCCAAACTACTGATCAAATCCAATTTAATAAAGGCTTACAGCCACATCATCCTGAAAAACCAATGGATTAATATCTTTCCCAAGGATATTTGCATATAAGTGAATGCAATGAATTCCACTGGAATTTGAACTCAGCTCCCCAATTTCTCATTCCAAGCCAATATCCACTGTTCCACAATACACATAACTGATTAAAAAGAAAAAGAAAATTTTTTTCCAACTAACCTACACCCAAAGCGATCATTTAATCCACATATAATGTCAAGCTATACCCAAAACAACGATGATTCTACACCTTTATCTGACCTTAAATAACCTTAAGCAGAAGCCAATTCTAGGGATAACCTTAACTATGATGACTACTGTTGCTACTTGTTTTGCTATATTGTTTTTAAGTTATTAAAACAAAAATTATGAAAATCACCAGAAAAATGAGTTTTATGCAATATATCATGGTTTTGTGGGTTTTTTTTTAGCAATATATATATTTGCATAATTTCACCTCAAGCTAGTTAATAAAATGACTAAGACACAAAGGGTTACTAAGTATAAGAGAATATGAGAAAAAGAAAACATTATTAAGAAGAGAAACAAAAAATAAATGGAATTAAGAAAACAGAAAATAACAATAGATCTTGCATTTAAATTTTTGAAAGGTCAAATGTAACTGTAACGGAAGAGAGTTACACAAGCAAGAAGTGCAAGAGAAGAAACTGTTATATTAAATCTACAGAGGTTAAATCTCAGTCAGTCAGTTAAGTGCCATATGTGATACATGCCTTGGGTGATCATGTCTCTTTTGAGACATGACTGACTGGGCAGAAGATTATCTCGCAGTAGGTTGCCATTGCTTTCTGTGGTAGAGTGGTTGCCGACCAAGGCTATAGAACTCAATCTGTCCTGTTATTTGACTCATAGACAGAGGGAGAAAAAAATGTATTATATTATTAAGTAGTAATTAGTGGGGGATCAGTTTATTACTTCATAACAATAGAAAACCGATCCCCCACTTTATGACCAGTATAAGCCTTAATCATGTTTTCAACTATTATATTCAGTCAGTCAGTTAAGTGCTATATGTGATACATGCTTTGGGTGATCATGTCTCGAAAGAGACATGACTGACTGGGCAGAAGATTATCCCGCAGTAGGTTGCCATTGCTTTCTGTGGTAGAGTGGTTGCCGACCAAGGCTATAGAACCCAATCTGTCCTGTTATTTAACTCATAACTGGAGAGAAGAGACAGATTAATACTTTTCCTAAGGGTATTTGTGTGTATGTGAATGTGAGGAATTCAACTGGAATTGGAACTCGGCTCCCAGATTTGTCGTTCCAAGTCAATATCCACTGTATCACAACGCACATCCTGACTGGTTAAATCTAATCATTTCAAAAGTAAGATGATGAGAACTTACTATCAATCTAGCAATATGCTTAAATTTATAACGTCTAGGGAAGCTCCTCAGAAAATTAATATAAAAATATTTATAGAAAAGGTGCAGGGAAGCTATCTTATGGCATGGAAAAGTGATTTATCTATGCAAAAATAATCTGCCATTTTTTTTCAGATGTATTATGCTAGTTTTATATAAAATAAACATATACTGATATGCTTTTTTTTTTAATAACAATATTTATTACTTATCCCTAATAATATTATGAGATGATAATAATATCAAGTGATATTTATTACTTACCTTTTTGTCCTTTTTTTTATTCAGACTTTTAAAATCTTCATGCTCTGTTTTTAAATGACTTAATTGTTGAGTGAGGGAATCATTAATTTCTTTTATCTCCTCATTTTGTAGCTGTAAATAAAATAAGTAAAATTATATATATATATATATATATATATATATATATATATATATATATAAAGAAGTAAGCTGTATTTCTTATGAAGTATTTGAACATCTATATGAATATTAAGATTTATATTTTTATTTCAAGTTCATTTTTTTGTTGCATAAAATAGAAAAATTAAAGAAAAATGTTTTAGAATTTTAATTACATTTACAAAACAAAATGTCTTTTTTTTTTTGCAATGAAATTTTTTGAACATACCAACATGGTTCACTATTATCCATAGAAATCTTGGAATATATCTGATATGGGGAAATCAGCCTCTGTGTGTGTGTGTGTGTGTATATATATATATATATATATTATTGGGTGTTGGCTTTTTCTTTTTTTATTAATAATGCTTCTGTTATTTTTAGCTCTTTTTTTTACATATGGATGAGGCTAAGATATCTATATTATTAACAGGTATATCAAAAGATTTAAAAATTAAACTGCTAACTTCATTGTCAAAAATAATAATTCACCTGCAAGATCTAAATTACATAGGACCAATATTATTTACAAATTTACATGTCTCTTAAAGAACTGTGTTCCTGATCAATCCAAATTAAATTAAATTCTAAACATCATATTCTGGCTATAATTTCAGTTGAAAATAAAGACAAAAATTGTCCAACATTTGGATATATTTTTTATTATGCTGGTTCTAAGCTTTCGGCTCACATGAGCCATCTTCAGAGAGGTTACAGGAACATTAACATAAAGACATCCACCATCAAAGATGATTTTATCTTGTGTTGGCATAAAACATTGCTATGCGACAATAACAGTCACCAAATAGCAGACGCAGTTCGTAAATTTCTATGACATCACACCGTGTGAGAAACCCAAATGTTAACAGAACCATATGTCTAAATGCAATTTAATGTGTTGTGACCAGATTGAAATGTGATTTTATTAAGTGTGGGTTGTTTTGATTTAATGTAGATGGCCTCCAATATCTGAAGGTTCTTTTTACTGTGTGTATGAGTGAGTATTATTGTGTTATTGACTAAAATCTGTCTAATATTACCTACATGGCAATGTTTTTCTAAGAAATGTTGTTTAATTAAACTCTGATCAGAAAGGTGACAGGTAAGTCTACGAGAGAGCGTGGTTGTAGTAAAACCATGTAGTGGGTTTATTATTGGTACCTGAGATATAATCTTATCAGTACAATTAGACATCCGATTGCTTCTAGCCAGGATTGAAACACAACCGAATTGACATCAGTCAGTGATTCTCCCACTGAGCTATGGGCACTCAGTAGAGGAAGGCAGACATTAGGGTGTTATATACAATATATACAATTTGTAAAAAATAGACCTACAAGATCTGATGATTCTGCAGAATCCAGTGATCCTATGACATTGTCAAATGGATCCTCAGAATTAATTTTTATCCATTGTTTATTGTTATGGATGAGGACTGATTGTTTAGAGTTTAAAATTATATTTCTTTCTTGAATAGTGAGATCATAAAATTCCAAAGCAAAGTCCAAGATTAAGATAAACAAATCCTTTGAGATAGAATGGTAGTAATCCACTATGTTAAATTGGATAAATGAACAGGTAGATTTGTTGTTAACATGTTTAAACCAGTTTATGGGATCAGTACTATTATTCCATTGGATTAATCGAATAGTGTGTTTGATTTTTTTTCAAGAATTTGTTCACTACTTTTCCCAAGTTCTGGTTTTGTCGGATTAATAATTCTAGTTGTGCAATTACTATCAAAGTTGGGTTTGTGATCTTTGATAGTAATGTAAGATTAAATAGAGTTGAGTTTGCTAATTTTTAACTTGTCGGTTATAATTTTACTCATAAGATTAATATTATCAACTATATTATTAATGTGAATGCTAACTTTTTTATAATTCTTGGTTAGGTTTAGTAATTAGCTTTTTTGTCATAAGGTTTAAAAATTTTGTCAGATGTATTAATTTCTTTAACAAAAGAGTCAAGTTGTTTCTGGAAATTGTTTTTGTATATGTGAAATTAATAGTTTGAAATAAATCATATTGAAACTGTAATCATTTTTCAATGAGAGGAGCAGTTTTCAAGTTTTTAAACTTGTTTAGGCAAAAGATTTGTTATGAAGAAAAAACAAGCTTTCCATCTCATCCTTCTAATTAAGTTCTCAGTTTTGTGAAGCATTTTGGTTAAATAATCTCATTTGCAAGGAATTGGGATGTTTTTAAAAAATATTTTAAAGTTAGTTTTTTCCGTGTTGCAAAAATATAAATAATAGGGGAGAGTGGAGGAAATAATAATAATAATAAAAGTAGTCAATACTAATAAAAGTACAATCCACAGATATTTATTGTTAATAAGTGCTCATCACAAAAGAAGAGCAAAGATATATAGTTATTATAATAATAGCATACTGCAACTTGATATCTATAAAGTTTTTGTGTTTAATATATCATCATCAGGTAGTGAAATGTGGTTAATTTACTTGGTTATATATATATATATAAGAAGATATAAAAAGATAAATTAAACTAAAATAAAGAAGGTCATCAAATAAGATGAGTAAAGTGGGGTGGGAGGTTAAAAACAGATGGAATAATCACAAACCTACATTAAGTTGTTCATTTTGCTATAAAATGTATTGTTGATCATTCTACTATAAAACACATTGTTGATCATTTTGCTGAAATTTATTGTTGGTCATTCTACTATAAAATGTATTGTTGGTCATTCTACTATAAAATGTATTGTTGGTCATTTTGGCATAAAATGTATTGTTGGTCATTTTGGCATAAAATGTATTGTTGGTCATTTTAATATAAAATGTATTGTTGGTCATTTTGGTATAAAATGCATTGTTGGTCATTTTGGTATAAAATGCATTGTTGGTCATTTTGGTATAAAATGCATTGTTGGTCATTTTGGTATAAAATGCATTGTTGGTCATTTTGCCTAAAAAATGTATTGTTGGTCATTTTGCTATAAAATGTATTGTTAGTCATTCTACTATAAAATGCATTGTTGGTAATTTTACTATAAATATATATCATTGGTAATTATTTTTATATAAAAATGTATTGCTGGTATTTTTACTATAAAAATGTATTTTTATGTTTTCATACTATTTAGTTTTTGTTTGTGGGATTCACTATTTGCCCATAACAGGTGCTACCACCCCAGATAAGGATAGTCCTGGGAACAACAACAATTAAGACATGGTTCCACACTCTTCAAAATCTCTATCTCCTTTATCGTCATACCCAGGACTAAACATTGTATGATATTTGTATATTACAAAATGCTTGTATACAGTGTTTACAGATAAAAAAAATTTACATAACTGCCTAAAAGACAACTGACCTTTTGACGTTGTAAATCACTTTCAACAGACCCAGTAGAAGTTTTTTGTAATTCCACATTCTGTTGCAGTGTACTGACCTGCAAGAAATCAAGAAGAAACAATTGGGAATTAAGTTTTAACTGTCAAAAACCTATTATAAGTCATTCATTTAATTTTACTGTTATTCTTTAATTAAATTACCTCTTCAATCTTTGCCCAATTCTCATTTGCAAATCTATCATAAAAGTCAGAGATCAGTTTTCTGTGACAGTTACAGACTGAATTTACTGCCCATTTCTTGTCCATTTATCTCTCTTTAACAAAGAGTTAAGAACCAGAAGTCTATTGTAATTTTAAACTAGTTAATAGTGTCAATAGAACTGTAAACATACAACAGGACCATCACTTTCTACTGATCAACCAAGGAATACTTGACATTGCATTTCTATTCTTGTTGATATTGATGTACACCAACAACTGGGAAAAGGTCCACTGCATGTTCACAAGGTAAAGAAAAATGCAAGAAATGAGAAACTTGAAACTTATTTCCCATACTATAAAATAGATGTTTTTATTCAGGGATTATTTTGGTCACTCTGGGTGGGTCAGTAGATGACACTTGGGACAACATCTGCCATGTCAGCTAAACTGCTCAGCCCTTCCCTCCTAATAACTGTCTGCCCATCTCTATATCACAACATGTAGCAAGTAATATAAACAGGCAGCTTCAGAACTACCCTAGGGATAGTTTGTCGCTGACCAAGGGAAGGCCAGAACTGACATCTTTGATCCCAACTAGATCAACAACCAGAAATAATCAATGTCCAGCTTTTTATTTGATCTCAAATTTTTCCTTTGACTTATTTGTTCTCGTTTCTCTTCAGTCAAGTGGGTACCACCTAGAAGACACCCCATCTACTGGCTATAAAACAGAAATACTTGAAATCAATTATATATAGGTATTCTAATCATAGTCTTACAGAATTAAAATTAAAGAAATACTAGATACTAAAAAAAATTATTAGTGGCTCTGCAAGAGTGTGCCAAACGTCAGAAAACTCTTGGTCCCTCCTCTATTCAATCAATTCAAAGTCCTCACATCCACAGTAGACAAGGTTAAGTGCTTTATTCACAAATTCTCATACAACTCCACACTTGAGTCATCTAGAGTAACCACATCCAATTTCCCACCCAAAACTGAGCAATATATATATATATATATATAATCCAATTTCTGGTCTCTAACATCGTTTCTAAGCTTGACTCCAGTCATCATCTTAAAGAAATGTACCCCCTGAGCATGCTCAGTCCTCTCCAAAATCTATAACTATTGCCACACTACTGCCTTGCTTGTTAGAAGTCCTCTGTAGTTCCTGTTTTTAAGAAATCTGGGGAGCTCTCTGACCCCTCTAACTATCACCCAACTGGCCTCTTACCAATTTTTGGCAAGGTATTCAAGGCTATTATCAATGCTGAAATATGCAGCTCACAACTCACTGAGCTAATGACCACCAATGAATATATATTAAAGGCACTTGATAAAAACAGCAAAGCTTCAGGTGTTGTACTTGATATCTCAAAAGCATTTGACAGGGTTTGGCATGATGGCTTTCTGTGCAAGCTCCATAAACTACGATATTTCTGGACGACTGTTTGATTTTATCCAATTGTTTCTATCATGAAATGAATTGTGTTTTGAACAGGTAAGCTTCCAGATATTTTCAAACAAACATGGGCATCCCTTAAGGCTCTATCCTAGGTCCTATGCTTTTTCTGATTATCCTGATGTTGGTTGGTTGTTTTGTTTTTATGGCATATCAACTTTGGTGGGTTATTTATTGCCAACTAAATTTTATTTATTTATTGCTGGTAATACCTTTTTCTTTCAACAATTTATTGTTGTTTTTATATAAGTTTTGTGTTTAGTAATACTTTTTTTCTTTTCGAGTATCAAGATTCATTGAGATCTTTGTTTAAGGGCAGTGTCCCCAAGTCCTACTCTTGTTATTTAATCCATAACTGGAGGGAAGGGACGGATTAATACCTTTCCCAAGGGTACCAATGTTTAAGTGAATGCAGGGAATTCAACTGGAATTCGAACTCGGCTCACCAATTTCTCTTTCCAAGCCGATATCCACTGTACCACAACGCACATACATCACTAAATGCTTACAGCACCTGGTATTCCCAAGCAGTCACCCATCTAAGTACTGACCAGGCACAACGTTGCTTAACTTCGGTGATCGAGTTTCCGGATTAATCAGTACCCAAGTAGGCATCTATGCAGATGACACCACCATTTACTTGTCTCAATAAGAAGTTTGCCAAGGCTGACAAAGTAAACCTGGCTGCTTCCTTTCAAAAGGGACCTCCACTTTGTGTATGGGGTAGGAAATGGCTTGATAATTTTTTGATCTTCATCAATGATCTTCTTGATGGAATCAATTCCCAAGTAGGCATCTAAGCAGATAACTACCATTTGCTCCAGTCTCAATAAGAAATCTGCCAAGGCTGACAAAGTAAACCTGGGTGCTTCCTTTCAAAAGGGACCCCCAATCTGTGTATAGGGTAGGAAATGGCTTGATAATTCTTTGATCTTCATCAATGATCTTCCTGATGCAATCAGTTCCCAAGTAGGCATCTAAGCAGATAACTACCATTTGCTCCAGTCTCAATAAGAAATCTGCCAATGTTGACAAAGTAAACCTGGCTGCTTCCCTTCAAAAGGCTCCTCCAATCTCGGTAGGAAATGGTTCATAAATCTTAATGTCTCCAAAATGAATCTGCTCTCCTTTGACTACCATAGAGAAACTTTCCTACCTACCATCAGAATGAATAATGCTAATCTCCTATAAAGCAACACACTACAACTCCTTGTGCTCACTCTCTCAAATGACCTTAAGTAAAATGACTACATCACATCTAGCTGCATCTACTGTGAGGAAGGTTGGGTCACTGTGTCGGGCTAGGAAGTTTTGCATATTTATAAATATACTATTCATCTGTACATTGAATACTGTTGCCATATCTGGCTGGGTGCTACAGTTATTCATCTTGGGGTTCTCGATAAAATCCAAAGGAGGATCTGCAATATAATCAATCCTGACTTGGCAGCTCGCCTTCAGTCACTTTCTCACTGACAAGATGTGGCTTCCTTTTGTCTTTTCTACAAGTATTTTCATGGCAACCGCTGTGATGAGCTTTTTTTTCCTGGTTCCCCGAGAATATGATTTACATGTGCTACAAGACTGGCATCTAGGTCTAGCCTTTTACTGTCAAAACAGTTAAATATAACTGTCTCTTCAACTCTAGAAGTTTCTTTTCTCACATTTCCCAATTGTGGAACTCGCTTGCTTTGCTGATAGCTATAATCCCTAAAAGTTTAAATGCAATGTCAATTGCCATTTTCTATCTCTTTGTTTCCCATCCATCTCTTATCCTTTCTTTGACACCCCCTGTATCTTGTTTTTCTCTCACTATAACCTTGTGTACACCAGTGACAGTCCTACCTTGCTTGGGGTGAAATGATTATAAAGAAAAAAAAAAAGAAAAAAAAAGAAACAGTGAGCAATCATGGTGCTCTACAATTTCCTGTTCTTTGTAACCTTTAATGATCTGAGAGTTATGATAAAAAGCAACAGAAATTAAATGAATGCAATTCATGCCAATTCAGTATGCGAGCAATTATGGCTCTCCACAACGTTCTTTCATTTGCAGTTCTTATTGATCTATGAGTTGTGATAAAAACCAATAGAAATAAGATGAAAGATATACAAGACAACAATTTAAAATTTCTAGACAAAGATCAACTTACATTTTCTTTCATTGCTTGAATATCATCTTCCAGATTTAGTTTCTCTTTTGTGACTACAAAAAGTTTTTCTTCAAGATTCCGAATAATCACTGTTGGTAAAGAAAAAGGTCAATGCAACAATCAATGACAAATCAATTGAAATAAAAGAGTAATTAGCAAGAAATGCAACAAAAGATGTTTTAATGGACCAGTATTCAAACCATGCATTATTTTCAAAGGTTATTTAAGTAGTAAAATCTTTAAATAACTGTGCATGATTATATAGAGACACAGCAGGTTCCATGTATAGATAAACAAATATACAGCGTGAAACACACACATATATACAGAGTGCAATGACTAAATTGTCACAATCTTATATTTTTAATTTAGTGCATGTGCATTGTTTGTTTTTGATTTTGTTGACTGCACAGTATAGTAGAGTCAGTTGGGCACTGTCTGTGTGAAAAAAGAGCACCATGACACAATTCACTCTGCTAGATGCTGTACTGCTTGGTATTCATGCTGGTAGCTCCAATATGAACATTTCAAAATGTTAGGAGGTCAATCTGAGGATAGTTCAAAGGATTAAGAGAGAAATTGGATGAGCCTAATAGTGATTACGAAGGTGCTGCAGCTCGAAAAAACTCGCTGATCATTCTGATAAAAAAGAACTCCTAAATTTGTTGATGAAGTTCTCAAATTCAACACAGAGGCCTACATCAAGTGCCCTGAGGAGGTAGTGCTGCTCTGGGTCAACAGGGTGGCTGCTGAAAAACCCTATATCTGGCAACAGGACTCTGCACCAAGCCACACAAACAAGACAACCCACTCATGGCTGTCAGACAATTTCTGCAACCACATCACCCATTACATCTGGCAACCTAACCCCCTAGAAAGCAACCCCCTTAATTATTATGTGTGAGGCACAGTTGAGCAAAAGATCAATAAATTTTTTTGTAATACTAAAGATAAACTGAAGGTAGGGATTATGGCAGCATTCACAAACTTAAACAAAGTATCCATCCAGAAGAGTTGCAGGTGATTCCAATTTGTCTGGAAGCCATGGTTGAAGCCAATGGTGATGTTTATTGAATATATTTACTCTTTAGTATTTCAAAATATTTTTGTCTAATTTTGGTAAATAGGTATATTAAAATGAGATGTCAGTGTTATTTTCATTTTTACATAATCAACTTTTTTGTAATTGTTCAATCCACTCTACAGATGGTTTTAGAAATTGCTATTTTTCTCATTTTTTGTTTTCTTAATACTAAATACTTATCATAAGAGAGAAACATACACATACATACATAAATAAAAGAGAAACACACACAAGCACAGAGTGGGGAAAATAAGTATTTCATCCACTGCTGATTTTCTAAGTTTGCCACCTTATAAAAATGGGAACAGTCTATAATTTTGTGGGTAGGTCCATTTTGAAAGTGAGAAATACAATATAAAAAGAATAATTCTAGAAAGCCATATCATATTAATTTTTGAACATCTATTTGTATTTCTATTGAAAAAATAAGTATTTGTATTTCTATTGAAAAAATAAGTATTTGTATTTCTATTGAAAAAATAAGTATTTGTATTTCTATTGAAAAAATAAGTATTTGTATTCTATTGAAAAAATAAGTATTTCAACCCATATCAAAACAACTCAGTACTTAGTGAGAAAACCCTTGTTAGCAAGCACAGCAACCAGACATTTCCAGTAGCTGGTTACCAACTTTTTACAGATTTCCAGAGGGGATTTTGGCCCACTTCTCTTTGCAGATCCTCTCTAAATCTTTAAGGTTTGTAGATTGTCGTTGGCAACTCAAAGCTTCAGCTTCCTTCACAGATTCTCAAAAGGATTAACATCTGGAGACTGACTAGGCCACTCCAAGACATTCTTGAGCCATTCCTTTGTTGCCTTAGCCATATGATTTGGGTTATTGTCATGTTGGAGCACCAATCTACGACATATCTCCAGTGTCCTGGCTGAAGTAAAGAGGTTTTCACTCAAGATTTCCC
The DNA here is from genome assembly GCA_037127315.1 of Ascarosepion bandense. NCBI lineage: Eukaryota > Metazoa > Mollusca > Cephalopoda > Sepiida > Sepiidae > Ascarosepion > Ascarosepion bandense. The sequence continues at coordinate 31,291 of JBBBDQ010002444.1, read as the reverse complement.
TGTACTTAGCCTCATCCATCTTTCCCTCAACCCAGTGTAGTTGTCTTCTCCCCTTGGCAGAGAAACATCCCCAAAGCATAATGTTTCCACCACCATGCTTAATGGTTGGGATGATGCTTTTGGGGTCCAAGTCAATGTTTTTTTCCCTCCAAACATGGCAAGCACAGTTAATGTCAAAAAGCTCAATTTTAGTCTCATCTGGCAACAGCACTTTCTCCAAACTCTCCTCTGAATCATCCAGGTACTGATTTGCAAACTACAGACAGGGCTGTATGTGTGCCTTCTTCAGTAGGGGAACAATGCGGGCACTAAATGATTATGATATAGTGTGCTACTAATGATCATCTTGGTGACTGTGATCCCAGCTGCCTTGAGATCTTCAACAAGCTCATGCCGCATAGTTCTGGGTTGTTTCTTCACCTTTCTCATCATCAGGTTCCCTCTATACTAAGAAATCTTGAAGGGAGACCCAGGTTGAAGGAGATTGATAGTCAATTAGTGTTTCTTCCATTTTCTTATTATTGCACCAACAGTTGACTCTTCCTCACCTAGCTTCTTGCCAATCGTCTTGTAGCCCATTCTAGTCTTGTGCAGGTATACAATTTTGTCCTGGATATCCTTAGACAATTCTTTCATCTTGCCCATTGTGATGAGATCAGATTGTTGTGGTGCATTGGATATCGGCTCGGAACGAGAAATCGGGGAGCTGAGTTTGAATTCCAGCTGAATTCATTGCATTCACTTACGCACAAATACCTTTGGGAAAGGTATTAATCCGTCTACATTAAACAATTTAAACCTGGTTTGAATACAATCAATTTCGATATTTCCAATAACGTACTCAAATGTCTGTAATCAGACCAGGGACCATAACACCACTATTTTGTCACTGTCTTCGGTCTTCCGCCACGGTAGGGATGGACTTATATTTTAATTCAATTCTCTTTATTGTTAATAGCTTAAATGTTCTATGTTCACTGTGTGTTAATATTTACTCTTTGATAATGGCTTATGTGAGCCGAAAGCTTAGACCCGATAAAAAATTCAAATACTGTGATTTTTTGTTGTCTTTCAACGACATCACCATCAAGTATATCAGACGGTATGAACGGATCCTACACAAAATTAATAGACAAAACTTGTCTATATTATTCAATGAAACCTGCATTAATGAAAAAATGCTGCCAAAATACACACAATATATACATATGTATACATATATACATATATATACATATGTATACACATATATACTTATGTATACATATATATATATATACATATAAATTTTTAAATTAATGTTTTGGACGTTGTAAGAATTCTTCGTTCTGTATTCACTAGGATATATATATATATATATATATATATTACACATTTTTATACAGAGCATTTTTTACTTGCTTTATCTTTTTAATATTATATTTAATATTTTACTTACCTACTGGGTCAGTTCTGGGTTTTTGCGTTGACTGAAACAGAATAACTCCATAAGTTTAAATAAATATAAAAGTTAAAAATAGGCAAGAAAAGTTCGAATAATAGAAAAAATAGAATAATAAAATATAATTTAAAAATTTACTTCATTGTAAAAAAATTTGTTTAAGTCTAAAATAATTAGCAATTAAAAAGTATATAAATTAAATATATAAAAAAGTATATAAATTAAATATATAATAAAAGTAAAAATCTTGGCAAAACAATAAAAATAAAAAAACACAGGCAAGTAAAAAGAACAGTATTTTTTTTTAAAATAATGATGAAATATTTGTTTTTTTGTTTTGTTTTTTACTGTAAACACTTTTTCCCCAGAAGTGTATGTAAGTAAATATAGCTGCAATGTATAAGCAGCAGAAGAGCTTTCAACAGTTTTCATGAGATGATGTTACTGGGGTTAGTCATAGTTTAAGGGTTAAAATATCATTACTATTAACTCAGATTAACTGATAAATCTATAGATTAACTAGGATTAACTGATAAATCTATAGAGATTAAATACCTGCTGGTTGTTTTGTGTCTCTGTTATAAACTAAGTTTAATTTGATACAACTGAAAAGAAGCAGAAGGGACCTGACCTTGGCTTGAAAATTTCACATGGGCTAGAACATTAATCAAGTTACTATACCAGTTATGAACCCCACCCACTAACCACCACTGGTCTTGGAGAACTTTTTGGATAAATAATTTAAATTCCAGCTGAGATATGGTGCCCAACTTTGAATTTCTTGAGAAAGGCATTATTAATCAATTTCCCTTTCATCCAACAAAATATGAGTTAAACAGTAGAACAGTTTTTCAGTCAATACCAGGGAGGAGACAAAAGAACATTTCTATCCTTTCCCAAGAATAAATGTGGTAACACACAGATATGAAAAGAAGATATAATCACCTAGATTGTAAAAACTAGAATCCGAGTATACCAAAGCTGAATAGTAGTAGTAGTAGTAGATTACCCCAACTAATGGGGTAATCTACTACTACTACTACTATTCAGTTTTTCTTCCCAGTCTTCCCCGTGTCCAAGGGTTGGAAGTTCTGCCATGTTGTCCAGGTCTGATATTCATTCGCTACCACCTACAATCCATTGCCTGCTGAGGTTTGAGGCCGGTGCTTTTCAGATCCTCATTGATGCAGTTGGTCCATCTTTTCCATGGGCGACCTCTAGGATAGGAGCCTGGGATGACAATGCTCTCAACTTTTCTAGGCCACACATCTTGGTCCATGTGCTGAAGGTGGCCATACAAGCGCAGTCTGTTCCACCGAAGAACCTCCTCCACACTAGCCAGACCCAGTCTAGGCCTCAATGATAGAATAATATCTATTATCCAAGCATGTCTTCCACATTCAGTTCACAGACTTGATATTTTTCAGTTTATATTCAAGGCCTGGTTTTCTATAAAGGAATCATTACTCAAATCTTTTTAGAATACTTTTTTAATAAACCAACCAAATGATAATGCTTAGAAACTTCCTGCAACTTCTCCAGGTAAGCTGGGTTCAAATGTAATACCCTGCATACTGTTGGATTTTACACACAGGCACTCCTTCACTAACCCTAATTGAAGATTGAACAGCCCTTTACCGAAAATACTGGGAATTCAAAGAAAATAACCTAAATCCACAGATAAAGTGGAAGCTGATAAGCAAGGCCAGGACCCCTAATAGCTTAAAAGAGAGATGTAATCTATGTCTGAAAAAAAAAATTTAAATTTTGAAATTTAATATCAGAATGTACTTTTGAATAAACGTAGAGAGATCATTAGTATGTGTCGTCATAGAAATAAATATAAATTGCAATAATTATCTTATTCTTCCATTTAGTCACAAGAAGGTTTTTTTTTAAATTTTGGCTAAGCAGTTACCTTCCCCCACTACCTACCACTACTAACCCAATGGTCAAGCCACATACCTTCCACTACCAAAGAAGACATTACTACTAAGATTCTGCTAGCTTAACCTTATAAAAGCCAATAAGCCCCAACCCCTTTCTTTAGTCGACCAAACCTCTTGCATTAGAAGTTTTCCTCATTCTTTGTTGAAATGAAGTTGACAATGCATGTCTTAAACTGACCTGTTGAAAATGGCCATTTTCCCTCTAAATTTTATCTTAATTTACAGATAAATAAATAAATAAATATACTGATTGTTTAATTACTTAGTTTTTGGTCATAATAAAATTAGACCAATACAAATTTGTATTAAAAAATGTTCAATACAATTATATTGTAGAACTTTTGAATATTCTTCATTGGTAAGCGAGTTATTATGTGACCTCAGTTTCTACCATGAAACAATAACTGATTTTACCGTTTACCGTTTTTTTTTTTTTTTTTTTTTTTAAAAACAATCACATAACGGTGATTTTTTTGAACGCTCATGTAACGGGGAATTTTTTAAATTACAAGAAATTATAACGTTTGCATCTATGGTTGCACACACACACACATATATATATAAATTATTAGGTTAGAACATGTGCAAACTACAAACTACTACAAAATTCTCACAGGGTGCCTCACAAAAAAAAACAAAAAAAAAAACAATAAATTTGGTAAAGTTTATATAATTGTTGGAATTTTTGTGAGAGTTACTTGAAACATAAGTAAAAGAAAGAAAATTAGTAGCTTAAAACTGAACATAATCAAATTTAACCTACTAAATTTTTATCCTTTACTTTTGTTTCAAATAACCTTAACAAAAGTTTCAACAATTAAATAAACTGTACCAAATTTAAGGGATTTTTGTGGGGCACAATATATATATATATATATATATTTTTTTTTTTCTAAACATATGCTGTTAAATATAAGAGACAATGAATGTCTATTATGTTTAATCATGAGCAGTTCTAATCATCATATTTTGGCTTTAATTTCAGGTGAAAATAAAGAAAAAACTTTCTCCAACATTTGGATAATTTTTTTATTAAGTTTGCTCTAAGCTTTCGGCTCACATGAGCCATCTTCAGAGAGGTTGTTTAAACTGAAATATTATAACATCCACCATCACTGACGATTTTATTTTGTGTTGACATAAAACTCCGCTTGGCAACGGCAATAGTTACCAAAAATAAGAAACAAAGTTCTTAAATTTGAGATGCGGTTTTATGACGTCACACCGCGTGATAGCAGCGCGAAATGACAACAAAACCATGTAGTCAAATGCAATGTAATATGTTATTTCCGGATTTATATATAATCAAGAAACAAAAGTTAGATATTTTTACAAATCCATAGGTAATATCAAATTTCGTGGCACTCGCCACACTTCAGACCAAATTCATACAACAATTCAAAGTCAAGTGAAATAGAAAAAGGAAAAAAGAAAAAATTAGAAAGAAGAGAAAAGAGAAAGAAAAGAAGAAGGGGAAAAGGGGTTTAATTTAACCTTAATGGGGGTTTAACTTAACCATTACCAATGAATTTGTTAAAATATCCAACTTTTGTTTCTTGATTATAATACTCTGTTAAATTTAACAATAAATTTTAACACTGAGTCCTCTATTGGAATTTACCTTACCAAATATCAAGGATTTTACTTATATATATATATATATATATATATATTGTGACATGAATTAATGAATATACATTTGAAGGCTCGAATATGTATAGTATCATTTTTTTTTTCACCTCGTGAGTTCAACCATATGATCTTTTTTATTATATTAAACAAATTTTTTTTTTGGTATATTTTTAATAGAGTCTAATAAAATAATCTTATATAATATATTATTTCCTTCTTTCTCCTCATTTTTTTTAACTTTCCCCCTTTTTTTATATCTTTCCCTTTCTCTCACCTTCAAAATTCATTGTCAGTTGTTACCTTGGTTACTAAAAAAGGGGGGAAAAAAATTTTTTTTAATATTTTATTTCTTCGTTAACTTTCCCCTGTCGACCCCTTTTGGCTTTTCTTTCCTTTCCCTCTACCACTTCTATCCCTGTGACACAGTTTAAATTTTAACTTTTGATTTTTTCATGCAGACGTCATGTAAAGTCTTCTAATATCGAGTCATGAATCTCTGTTTCTGCTTTTTCCTTTTTCTTATGTCTGGCTGTAAAATTTAAATAAAACATTTTTTCTTTCTTAATCCCCCTCCACCTTTTTATTTTTGTTTGTTTGTTTGGAGGTTTAACGACCTATCGATCCTTATGGGATCATTTAAGGTCATAATCAATGATTTTGGGTAAGGTTATTTTATTTTTACAACATTTTTCTTTTCACGATTCACTGGGATTTGTTTTTAAGAGCAGGGTCCCCAAGTCCTACCCTTGTTATTTAACCCTTAACTGGAGGGAAGGGACAGATTAATACCTTTCCCAAGTGTACCAGTGCTTAAGTGAATGTAGGATATTCAACTGGAATTTGAACTCAGCTTACCGATTTCTCTTTCCAAGCCGATATCCACTACACCACAATGCACATCCGTCACTATACGCTTACAGCACCTGGTATTCCCAAGCAGTCACCCATCTAAGTACTGACCAGGCTCAACGTTACTTAACTTCGGTGATCGAGCGAGAACTGGTGTATTCAACATGATAGGCCATAAGCCCTTTTTCTTTTTAACTCTCTGTCTTTCTAGACATGACTGACTGGGCAGAAGATTATCCCACAGTAGGTTGCCATTTTGCCAGCCAAGACTGTAGAACCCAATCTGTCCTTTTATTTAACCCATAACTAGAGGAAAGAAATTGAATAATACCTTTCCCAAGGGTATTTGTGCATAAATGAATACAAGGAATTCAACTGGAATATATACATACATATGTATATAAATTAACATGAAAAAAAACATTCATACATATGTATTTATACACAGGCACAAGGCATGAAATCAGCCTTCTTCCGATCTTTGGCAAAGTGTTCGAAGCCATTATCAATGCCAAGGTGGTTCAGCATCTCACAGCACACAGGCTCCTCTCGGACAAGCAATATGGTTTCCGCTTCACCAGGTCTACTGCTGATATGCTAACGACCATCACTGAGTACATATACCAGGCACTCGACAGGAATGGCGAAGCCCGAACCGTTGCATTGGATATATCTAAGGTGTTCGACAGAGTTTGGCATGCTGGCCTTCTATGTAAACTGCGGAGCTATGGTATAACTGGACATTTGTTTGAACTAATCCAGTCATTCCTCTCTAACCACACAATGAAGGTGGTATTAAACGGACATGCCTCTCAGAACTACCATACAAACGCAGGTGTCCCCCAAGGCTCCATCTTAGGTCCTACACTCTTCCTGATATACATTAATGATCTCCCTGATTCCATAAGAGCCCAAATAGGTTTGTACGCTGATGACACCACAGTTTATTCTCACTTCCTACAAAAATCTGGTGTAGGCGTCAAAGCTAACCTCGCAGCCGAGATTGAAAAAGACCTCCAATCCATATTGGTCTGGGGTAAGAAATGGTTAGTAAATTTTAATGCTTCTAAAACGAAGCTACTCTCAATTAACCATCATCGACAATCTCACCTACCTCCCATTAGCATGGACCAGGCTTGCCTCCCAGAGAGTAAAACACTGCGCCTCCTTGGTCTCACACTTTCAGCGGACCTCAAATGGAATGACTATATCGAATCCATTGCTAAATCCGCTGCTATGAAAGTCGGTTCTCTGTGTAGGGCCCAGAAGTTTTTTCCATCTGAATCTATCCTGCACATTTATAAATCTACCATCCGCCCGTGCATTGAATACTGCTGCCATATCTGGTCGGGTGCCCCTGCGGTTCAGAGGCGGGTCTGTAATGTGATAGATACCGACTTGGCAGACCGCCTGCAGTCTCTCTCCCACCGGCGCGACGTGGCTTCCCTGTGTCTCTTCTATAAATACTTTCACGGCTTCTGCTCCGATGAACTTAGATCACTAGTAACCCCTAAATACGTATTTGAACGAGATACTAGATTAGCAACTAGATCCCACCCTTTTACAGTGAAACAGATAAAATGTAGCCATAACTTCTACTCCAACAGTTTCTTTCCTCGCACTTCCCGACTGTGGAATTCTCTTCCAAACGATTGCTTCCCCGACGGCTACAATCTCCAGGAGTTTAAATGTAAGGTCAATAGACACCTCCTAACATACTAACGTGCTCCCATTCTATCAAACACTCTTCCCATCTGCCCAACCCTCATCCTCGCTATCCTTACTCATCTGTCACCTTCCTCCTGACATTCCCTATGTCTAACCACTCCTTCTGTTTACCTTCCCCTATGTAGCCCCATGCGCAATAGTGGCAGTGGAATGCCTTGCTTGGGGTGAGATGATTAAAAAAAAAAAAAAAAAAAAGAAAAGTTAAAAGATTACTTACACTAGAAGAGCATGTACAAATGACAATAAAGAAGACGAAGAAGACAAAAGCTAAAATGGTATTTAAAAGCACGACAGTAGGTGGAATTCCAAAAGGTTCTTGTTCTAGAAAGTTCTGCAATACTGTGGGACACTGAAAATAAAAAATGTACATATATCTGTGAAAACATCTTTACTAAGTTTTGAAATGAATCATGAGAAAAATGAATTTTATCTCAACATATCTACATTAGCACAAAATGTGAGTCACATTAAACATATGAGACAATCAAACATTAAATGAAAGGATTTATAGAAAATGGAAATAAAACATGGTTACACTTAAAATAATCTAAAGCTAAATAAACCTATAGCTTACCAAAAAATACAAATTCAACATTTCAACACAAATCTTAGCAAAAATGATGTGCTTCTTTTAGGAACAATCAGCCTTTCACATCATAAAAATGTTGATAATCTCATGAGCAAGATAATTAGGAAAAATAAAGTCATGTCTAGCTTAAATATTAAATCTAAACTTATTTATAAATGGAACTTTGTCTCTGTCTGTGTGTGTCCCGGTTACCTATAGACTTCGAAACGGCTGAACCAATTTTCTTAAAAATTTACACAGTTGTACTATAAGCCTCTGCGAATGTTCTTAGCTAGGTTTTGTGTCAAGGTACCCCCGATAAATATCGATAATCGAAAAAATTGGGTTATAGAAGGAGTGGTCCGATTTTAATCAAATTTGATACACTCATAGACAAAGACATAAGAAACGATATTCAGAAGTTTCAAGGTTGCAGTTCTTACAATAGTGCAGAAAATCGATAATATATATATATATAAAAGCTTTCATTACACCCGAGTAATGCTGGGCTATACTGCTAGTCCTTATATAAGAACATGCCAGCTGACAAATATTTAAATTTTATAAAGAACTACCTCACAAAATAAAAAGTAAACATGTCACTACTGATCAACAATGTTATGAAAATTTGTCTTCTTTTCTGTAGAGGGGTGATGGTCATTGTCAAATGTAAATAAATGACAGTAATACCCAACAAACAGAATTGACAAAGTTTGAAAGAAACAGCAACAACAACAAAAAAGTGAGGAAAAAATAATATAAAGCAAACAAACAAAATATATGCAAGGCAAATTAACAGTAATAAAGGTGAAACAACAGTAATAAGGCAAAAAGTACACTAACTTAGAATTGATGAGTCAGTGAATGAATGAGTTTGCTTAACAGCATATCAACCTCCGTGGGTTATTTAATGCCAAAATGATAGGGTTTTAAGATTATTGTTTTTTTTTAATATTTGGTTATAGTGAGAAGGCTGACTTAGTCAGATTTAGATTAAATTTTTATTTTATTTTAGAAAACTGAAGATGTCTTCTAGTTTTGTATTCAAAAATGTGTTGGTGGCAATAACTTTTTTCCTGTGTAATTTTGTTTTCCTTCAAAAAAGTATTGTTGGTAATATTTTTCTTCAAAAATGTATATTTTTCTATAAAAGTCTATTTTTATGTATATATTTCTATAAAAGTCTATTTTATAATTTCATAGTGTTTTGACCCCAGTTTGGTGGTTAACTATTTGCCCATAGCTGGGACCCTAACAGGTGCTACCACTCCAAGTCAGGGTGAACCTAGGAACCACAGCAATTAAGAGGTGGTTCCATGCTCCTCATAACCTCCCAATCAGAGGCCTTGCTGCCATATGCACTTTAGCATCATACCCAAAACCAACTTAGAATTGGGATTGACACACAAAAGTAAGTTTGAATAAATGAGCATAGTGTACTGCCTTCAAAATAAGACAGACTGGGAGTACAAACCTATTCACCTATTACCTTAAATACAAACATTTAATTTTTCCTCCTACATAAAATTCTGCTTATTACGCACCTATTACCTGCTTACCTATTACCTTAAATTTTTAACATTAAATTTTACCTCTTACATTAAATCTTACTGCAAATGGTGATCTAATTAAAATTTAATAGAAAAAATCAATTTCCTAAATCCAAAATTAAGATTAAATATACAAAATTAGATTAATTATAAAAACTCTGCTTAAATACAAAAATATTCTGCACAAAATAAGCATCCCACCCCTTACCTGCTCCTCTAAGAAATCCAAAGGATATAGTCTAGTCGCAAGATAATAAAAACTTACATTCTGCTAATGTTAAATCTGTTTAGAAAACTCACAGACACTCATTAATCAACCATATTCACTACCCACACCACTTTCTTCAAAATTCTAACAGTCAATCCACAAGACTTATTCCCTTATCACGAACCCCCACCAACACCCCACACACAACTGACCAAATATAAGAAAAGAGGCTTTCCATTCCTATACATACCGCCTGATGAGACATTGAAGTTTCAATGTTGAAACAAATTTACTATTTGTAGTGGATATATAAAAAAAGTTCTGTACATGTTCTAAAATAAAATTTATAATAAATATTCACAGCTATATTCTATATTCTATATTGAGCACTGTTTTAAATTAATGTTTTGGACATTGTAAAAAATATTTTCTTTGTTCTGTATTCACTCGGATATATATATATATATGTGGAAGAATAAATAAAGAACAAATTAGGAAAATTATCTTGATCTAAACATGTTTCACTTTTATAAAGCTTCTTTAGAGAAGATGTCTAAAAAGACGAGAACTTAAAAATGCATAGGGAATAAGTAAAGAATAAAGTAGAAAAAGTGTCTTAATCTCTCATGTTTTACTTTATTAAGCTTCTTCAGAGATCTGTTTAAAAGATAAGAACTAAAACTTTTTAATAAACGTTTTTTAATACGTATATATATATATATATATATAATTGGGTAAGTGTAGATTGGAAAAGGTGATCTATCAGGCCACTTTCTAACCTAAGGAAAATAAGAAGAGATGTAATGTTTATATTGAAATTTTGGCAAGAATTTGGAAACAAAGGCTTTATGCCCACAGGCACTCCTTCACCAACCCTAGTTTAAGATACCAAACAGTCCTTTCTAGAAAATACTGGGAATTAAAAGAAAGTAACTTAGACCCCCAGATAAAATGGGAATTCATAGGCAAGGCTAGGACCCACGATAGCTTAAGAGATAGGTGTAATCTATGTTTGACAGAAAAAATTAAAATTTTAAATCTCAAGAAATATATTCCTAAACAAACGAAGGGAGATCATAAGTATGTCACCATAGAAATAAATCTAAATTACAATAATTATCCTATTTCTCCAATTAGTCAAAACAAAAATTAAAAAATATTTGTTTTTAAATTTGGCCAAGCAGTTACTTCCTCACCACCTACCACTACTAACTCAAGAGTCAGGCCACATACCTTCCACTACCAAGGAGAAATTACTAATAAATTCCTTGTCCTAGCCCAACCTAATGAAAACCAATACATCCCAACCCCTTCCTTTACCTAAGCTAGCTTCTGAGCAAAACATTTTTCCTCATTCTCTGTTTATAAGGGGTAGAAGAATGCATGCCTTAAAATGACATGTTGAAAATGGCTATTTCCCCACTAAGTTTTATCTGAATTTACAGATAAATAAAAGAAATATATATATATATATATATATATATATATATATATATATATATATATAGTCATCCTCAGACAGATCTGTTTCGCTGTATTACAGCTCATCAGTATGGCTTAGACTCCGGTCGCTTCCTAACCCAGGATTAAAACCCGACCGAATTGGCGTCAGTCGGCGATTCTACCCCTAGGCGATGAGCGTCCAGTAGAAGGAAGCAGGCTTTTTCGTGCGTATAAACATGCCCAATAGCTAGAGCACTCCAATTCATTATCAAATGAGTAGTGCGTAAATGCCGGAGTAGCTACTGTTTACAAAGTCTACCACTCTTCCAGAGTGCTCAATCAGGGTGTGATTGATATATATTTATATATAATCCTACATTTTAGCCACAACTCAGAATTTCATGCATTAAGCAATCATCAGGTGCATATTATGAACTGGATGCTTCTTGCTTTGAATTAGGTATTAGCATTCCTTTAGTTAAGGTAGTTATAAATAGTAAATCAGATGCATGAATTTTTTTTATTTGAATTAGGTATTAGCATTCCTTAAGTTAATGTCACTATAAATAGTAAATTGTATGTGCAAACATTTTTTATTTATTAAATGTATAATTTAGTTAGGTTAATAACTAAACCAATAGATGGAATAAGATACTAAAAACATTGGAGGAAAAAAAAAATTATATTTCAGTGTCTAATATTATTAATTCCACATTGAATTAAGTAATACAAATAATATTTAGAATTAGTATGATATATATATTTAAGTGCTGAATGTAATACTTTAATTAATATATATTATTTAATATATTACAATATTATAAGCAATCCAAATAATATTTAGAAATAATTTTGATATATATATATATATATATATATATATATATATAAGTATTGAATGTAATAATTAAATTATTATTTAGTAAACTAATAATATTTATATATTATTTAATATATTACAATATTATAATCAAGAAATATAAATATTATTTAGAAATGATGGAATATATTTTTAAGTATTGAATGTAATAATTGAATTATTGTACATCATACTATATTCATTTTCTCCGGAAATATTTTGAGAAAACAATATGAAATTGAAAGAAGTGAAATGTCTGTTAAGTCTTTTGATGAATTTCTTCTTTTATTCAATCAGTTGTTTGATGTTCATTCCTTGTCTGTTCTATTTGAAGACCATTACTTGTCTGTTCTATCTAATAGCCATTTAATCCCTTTGTTTTCTGTTCTATTTAAGGACTATGCGTGTCTGTTTCGTTTAATGTCTACTTAATGTTCATTCCTTGTCTGTTCTATTTTAAGACCATTTATTGTCTGTTCTAGTTAAATGACCATTTAATAACTATTCCTTGTCTGTTCTATTTAATGTCCATCCTTTGTACTACTTATTGACCAGTTAATAACTATTTATTGTCTGTTCTATTTAATGACCATTTAATATCTATTCCTTAGCAGTTCTATTTAATGTCTATTTGATATCTTTTCTTAGGTTCTATTTAATGACCATTTAACATCTATACTGTGTCTATTCTATTTAATGGCCATTCTTGTCTGTTCCGTTGAGTGAGCATTCCTTGTTGGTTCTCTTTAATGTTTATTTGGTGTCCATTCTTTGTATCTTCTATTTAATGACAATTTAATGTCTATTCCTAGTCTGTACTGTTTAATGACTAGTTGATGTCCATTCTTTGTCTGGTCAATTTAAAATCCAGTTAATGTCTATTCCTTGTTTCTTTGATCTAATGTCTATTTGATGTTAATTCCTTTGTCTCTTCTATTAAATGACCATTCCTTGTCTGTTTTGCTTAATGTCTATATGATGTCTATTCCTTGTCTACTCAATTCATGTATATTTGATGTCCATTCTATTTAATGGCCATTTAATGTCTCTACCTTGTTTGTTTTATTTAATGCCTATTCTCTGAATCCTTGTTAGTTCTATTTAATGTCTATATGATGTCTATTGTTTTTCTGTTCTATTTAATAACCATTTAGTGCCTATTTCTTGTCTGTTCTATTTAATGCCTGAATCCTTGTTAGTTTTATTTAATGTCTATATGATGTCTATTGTTTTTCTGTTCTATTTAATGACCATTTAATGCCTATTCTCTGAATCCTTGTTAGTTCTATTTAATGTCTATATGATGTCTATTCCTTGTCTGTTCTATTTAATGACCATTTAATGCCTATTTCTTGTCTGTTCTATTTAATGACCATTTAATGCCTATTTCTTGTCTGTTCTATTTAATGACCATTTAATTCCTATTTCTTGTCTGTTCTATTTAATGCCTATTCTCTGAATCCTTGTTAGTTCTATTTAATGTCTATATGATGTCTATTCCTTGTCTGTTCTATTTAATGACCATTTAATGCCTATTTCTTGTCTGTTCTATTTAATGCCTATTCTCTGAATCCTTGTTAGTTCTATTTAATGTCGATATGATGTCTATTCCTTGTCTGTTCTATTTAATGACCATTTAATGCCTATTTCTTGTCTGTTCTATTTAATGACCATTTAATTCCTATTTCTTGTCTGTTCTATTTAATGCCTATTCTCTGAATCCTTGTTCTATTTTTTTTTTTTTTTTTTTTTTTAATCATATCACCCCGAGCAAGGCAGTAACGCCACTGATGCGCAGGGGGCTACGTAAGGGTAAAAAGAATGGAAAAGAGAAAGCCGAAAACCGCATCCTAAACAGGAAACAAGGGATGAGCCTCTTCACCTGTTCAATAGATGTGGGTGGAGTGTGAACCGGGCGATAGTTTAGTCTATCTACTCCAATTGAAAAAAAAAATAAAATAATAAAGGAAAAGAGTGAAAAGATTGGAAAAGAGAAAACCGGAAACCGCATCCTAAACAGGAAACAAGGGATGAGCCTCTTCACCTGTTCAATAGATGTGGGTGGAGTGTGAACCGGGCGATAGTTTAGTCTATCTACTCCAATTGAAAAAAAAAATAAAATAATAAAGGAAAAGAGTGAAAAGATTGGAAAAGAGAAAACCGGAAACCGCATCCTAAACAGGAAACAAGGGATGAGCCTCTTCACCTGTTCAATAGATGTGGGTGGAGTGTGAACCGGGCGATAGTTTAGTCTATCTACTCCAATTGAAAAAAAAAATAAAATAATAAAGGAAAAGAGTGAAAAGATTGGAAAAGAGAAAACCGGAAACCGCATCCTAAACAGGAAACAAGGGATGAGCCTCTTCACCTGTTCAATAGATGTGGGTGGAGTGTGAACCGGGCGATAGTTTAGTCTATCTACTCCAATTGAAAAAAAAAATAAAATAATAAAGGAAAAGAGTGAAAAGATTGGAAAAGAGAAAACCGGAAACCGCATCCTAAACAGGAAACAAGGGATGAGCCTCTTTACCTGTTCAATAGATGTGGGTGGAGTGTGAACCGGGCGATAGTTTAGTCTATCTACTCCAATTGAAAAAAAAAATAAAATAATAAAGGAAAAGAGTGAAAAGATTGGAAAAGAGAAAACCGGAAACCGCATCCTAAACAGTAAACAAGGGATGAGCCTCTTCACCTGTTCAATAGATGTGGGTGGAGTGTGAACCGGGCGATAGTTTAGTCTATCTACTCCAATTGAAAAAAAAAATAAAATAATAAAGGAAAAGAGTGAAAAGATTGGAAAAGAGAAAACCGGAAACCGCATCCTAAACAGGAAACAAGGGATGAGCCTCTTCACCTGTTCAATAGATGTGGGTGGAGTGTGAACCGGGCGATAGTTTAGTCTATCTACTCCAATTGAAAAAAAAAAATAAAATAATAAAGGAAAAGAGTGAAAAGATTGGAAAAGAGAAAACCGGAAACCGCATCCTAAACAGGAAACAAGGGATGAGCCTCTTCACCTGTTCAATAGATGTGGGTGGAGTGTGAACCGGGCGATAGTTTAGTCTATCGACTCCAATTGAAAAAAAAAATAAAATAATAAAGGAAAAGAGTGAAAAGATTGGAAAAGAGAAAACCGGAAACCGCATCCTAAACAGGAAACAAGGGATGAGCCTCTTTACCTGTTCAATAGATGTGGGTGGAGTGTGAACCGGGCGATAGTTTAGTCTATCTACTCCAATTGAAAAAAAAAATAAAATAATAAAGGAAAAGAGTGAAAAGATTGGAAAAGAGAAAACCGGAAACCGCATCCTAAACAGTAAACAAGGGATGAGCCTCTTCACCTGTTCAATAGATGTGGGTGGAGTGTGAACCGGGCGATAGTTTAGTCTATCTACTCCAATTGAAAAAAAAAAATAAAATAATAAAGGAAAAGAGTGAAAAGATTGGAAAAGAGAAAACCGGAAACCGCATCCTAAACAGTAAACAGGGATGAGCCTCTTCACCTGTTCAATAGATGTGGGTGGAGTGTGAACCGGGCGATAGTTTAGTCTATCTACTACAATTGAAAAAAAAAAATAAAATAATAAAGGAAAAGAGTGAAAAGATTGGAAAAGAGAAAACCGGAAACCGCATCCTAAACAGGAAACAAGGGATGAGCCTCTTCACCTGTTCAATAGATGTGGGTGGAGTGTGAACCGGGCGATAGTTTAGTCTATCTACTCCAATTGAAAAAAAAAAATAAAATAATAAAGGAAAAGAGTGAAAAGATTGGAAAAGAGAAAACCGGAAACCGCATCCTAAACAGGAAACAAGGGATGAGCCTCTTCACCTGTTCAATAGATGTGGGTGGAGTGTGAACCGGGACGATAGTTTAGTCTATCGACTCCAATTGAAAAAAAAAATAAAATAATAAAGGAAAAGAGTGAAAAGATTGGAAAAGAGAAAACCGGAAACCGCATCCTAAACAGGAAACAAGGGATGAGCCTCTTTACCTGTTCAATAGATGTGGGTGGAGTGTGAACCGGGCGATAGTTTAGTCTATCTACTCCAATTGAAAAAAAAAATAAAATAATAAAGGAAAAGAGTGAAAAGATTGGAAAAGAGAAAACCGGAAACCGCATCCTAAACAGTAAACAAGGGATGAGCCTCTTCACCTGTTCAATAGATGTGGGTGGAGTGTGAACCGGGCGATAGTTTAGTCTATCTACTCCAATTGAAAAAAAAAAATAAAATAATAAAGGAAAAGAGTGAAAAGATTGGAAAAGAGAAAACCGGAAACCGCATCCTAAACAGTAAACAAGGGATGAGCCTCTTCACCTGTTCAATAGATGTGGGTGGAGTGTAATGTCTATATGATGTCTATTCCTTGTCTGTTCTATTTAATGACCATTTAATGCCTATTTCTTGTCTGTTCTATTTAATGACCATTTAATGCCTATTTCTTGTCTGTTCTATTTAATGACCATTTAATGCCTATTTCTTGTCTGTTCTATTTAATGACCATTTAATTCCTATTTCTTGTCTGTTCTATTTAATGCCTATTCTCTGAATCCTTGTTAATTCTATTTAATGTCTATATGATGTCTATTCCTTGTCTGTTCTATTTAATGACCATTTAATGCCTATTCTCTGAATCCTTGTTCTATTTAATGTCTATATGATATCTATTCCTTGTCTGTTCTATTTAATGACCATTTAATGCCTATTTCTTGTCTGTTCTATTTAATGACCATTTAATGCCTATTTCTTGTCTGTTCTATTTAATGACCATTTAATTCCTATTTCTTGTCTGTTCTATTTAATGCCTATTCTCTGAATCCTTGTTAATTCTATTTAATGTCTATATGATGTCTATTCCTTGTCTGTTCTATTTAATGACCATGTAATGCCTATTTCTTGTCTGTTCTATTTAATGACCATTTAATGCCTATTTCTTGTCTGTTCTATTTAATGACCATTTAATTCCTATTTCTTGTCTGTTCTATTTAATGCCTATTCTCTGAATCCTTGTTCTATTTAATGTCTATATGATGTCTATTCCTTGTCTGTTCTATTTAATGACCATTTAATTCGTATTTCTTGTCTGTTCTATTTAATGCCTATTCTCTGAATCCTTGTTAATTCTATTTAATGTCTATATGATGTCTATTCCTTGTCTGTTCTATTTAATGACCATTTAATGCCTATTTCTTGTCTGTTCTATTTAATGACCATTTAATTCGTATTTCTTGTCTGTTCTATTTAATGCCTATTCTCTGAATCCTTGTTAATTCTATTTAATGTCTATATGATGTCTATTCCTTGTTAGTTCTATTTAATGACCATGTAATGCCTATTTCTTGTCTGTTCTATTTAATGACCATTTAATTCCTATTTCTTGTCTGTTCTATTTAATGACCATTTAATTCCTATTTCTTGTCTGTTCTATTTAATGCCTATTCTCTGAATCCTTGTTAGTTCTATTTAATGTCTATATGATATCTATTCCTTGTCTGTTCTATTTAATGACCATTTAATGCCTATTTCTTGTCTGTTCTATTTAATGCCAATTCTCTGAATCCTTGTTAGTTCTATTTAATGTCTATATGATGTCTATTGTTTTTCTGTTCTATTTAATAACCATTTAGTGCCTATTTCTTGTCTGTTCTATTTAATGCCTGAATCCTTGTTAGTTTTATTTAATGTCTATATGATGTCTATTGTTTTTCTGTTCTATTTAATGACCATTTAATGCCTATTCTCTGAATCCTTGTTAGTTCTATTTAATGTCTATATGATGTCTATTCCTTGTCTGTTCTATTTAATGACCATTTAATGCCTATTTCTTGTCTGTTCTATTTAATGACCATTTAATGCCTATTTCTTGTCTGTTCTATTTAATGACCATTTAATTCGTATTTCTTGTCTGTTCTATTTAATGCCTATTCTCTGAATCCTTGTTAGTTCTATTTAATGTCTATATGATGTCTATTCCTTGTCTGTTCTATTTAATGACCATTTAATGCCTATTTCTTGTCTGTTCTATTTAATGCCTATTCTCTGAATCCTTGTTAGTTCTATTTAATGTCTATATGATGTCTATTCCTTGTCTGTTCTATTTAATGACCATTTAATGCCTATTTCTTGTCTGTTCTATTTAATGACCATTTAATGCCTATTTCTTGTCTGTTCTATTTAATGCCTATTCTCTGAATCCTTGTTCTATTTAATGTCTATATGATGTCTATTCCTTGTCTGTTCTATTTAATGACCATTTAATGCCTATTTCTTGTCTGTTCTATTTAATGACCATTTAATTCGTATTTCTTGTCTGTTCTATTTAATGCCTATTCTCTGAATCCTTGTTAATTCTATTTAATGTCTATATGATGTCTATTCCTTGTCTGTTCTATTTAATGACCATGTAATGCCTATTTCTTGTCTGTTCTATTTAATGACCATTTAATTCCTATTTCTTGTCTGTTCTATTTAATGACCATTTAATTCCTATTTCTTGTCTGTTCTATTTAATGCCTATTCTCTGAATCCTTGTTAGTTCTATTTAATGTCTATATGATATCTATTCCTTGTCTGTTCTATTTAATGACCATTTAATGCCTATTTCTTGTCTGTTCTATTTAATGACCATTTAATGCCTATTTCTTGTCTGTTCTATTTAATGACCATTTAATTCCTATTTCTTGTCTGTTCTATTTAATGACCATTTAATTCCTATTTCTTGTCTGTTCTATTTAATGCCTATTCTCTGAATCCTTGTTAGTTCTATTTAATGTCTATATGATATCTATTCCTTGTCTGTTCTATTTAATGACCATTTAATGCCTATTTCTTGTCTGTTCTATTTAATGCCTATTCTCTGAATCCTTGTTAGTTCGATTTGATGTCTATTTCTTTTCTCTTGTATTTAAGAAAACTACATACTGTCACATGCATCATTGGTTTAAGAGCATTAACAAAAACGTAGATTCCATTGAAAAATATGTATGTAATAGAAATGCTTTCTTCATTATGAGGCCACTGACTTACTGATGCATTTGCATAAATGCACATATATAACTCACAAGACACATACAAACAAACAAACACACAAACCCAGTGGTGATTTAATTGAAATTACACTGTATCATCTTACTCACCATATCAAGGATGTTTTTCATACAAACTTCAATCATGTTCATTAAATTCCCAAACTGTGTTGTAAGGTTATCTTTTGGTTTTTCTGGGTTGCTAACTGGTGAATGTTGCTTAGTTGATTGAAAAGCACTCTTTTCAGAGAATCCATCTAATAGGTCTCCATGACTTGATTTAGTAATGTCTTCACGTTGCCTTTCACGACTAGGTACATTTTCCAGGTCAGGTGGCATGGTTAGTGTCTGTTTTATAACAGTATCATGTCCAGAGCTTGGGTTCAAATTACTGTTAGGTGTCATAAATGGTGATGTACTTGGGTCAATACTGACACTCACTGGTTTAGTGCTCTCAGGTGAAGCTGCTTGATTGGTGACACTCGTTTCAACAAATGCCTGGGTTATTTTCTCCATGGGTTTTTCATAAGCAAATGTGGAAACACTTGCTGTTTGAGGAGCTTCATTTTCAGGTGTCACCCCATCGAAAAGGGTTGTGCCATCAAACACAGTGTATGAAGATTCAGAGGTAAATGCGGTTGTTACTGGAGTTGAATGAATCAGGCGGGATGCTGGGTCATCATGAACCTGTGTTGGTCTGACAGACTCTTGACTCTGAGTCTGGTGTGCCTGCTGAAGATCATCGATGTGTGAAGTCTGCATGGGATCTTTTGTAATGTCTGGTGATCGGTAAGTTGTCTCAGTGAATTTTGGTTTGGGCTCTGAAATCTGACTACTTGGTTGATTTTGTGGCTTCGTTTTGATGGGTTCATCTTCAGATGTAGCTTCATGCAATAGAAAAATAAAACGTTATTTATATAGCGGAAAATTGATCTAGTTGTGGGAGCTGAAAAATCCTTGGCCTAACCAACAAGGGAAGACAAAAATATAAAGAAATTTTTTTGTTTGGTCATTTGGTTAGATTTCATGAAATCAAGCCAAGAACTTTCCTATGTTGCAATAATGTGAATCTATACTTTTAGACTATGACTCTTAACAGTTACATAGTTATGTAAATATATAAATACATTCACACAGATACAAACAGCCAATAATATGTTTCTTTATAGTAATATTTGAAAGAACACATATTACAAAATATTTCCAACAGTTTTATTATCAAAATTAGTGGAAGATCTAAACAATTTCTTTCTTCTTAAAACAATCATTCTTATAATAGTAGGGAAAAACACAAGGTGCATACCTCCCACATAATGGTAAGGCATTAGCTACTAATGTTTTACCATTATGTGGAAGGTATTTCTGCTACACCCTGTAGTTTCCTTAGTTGTTAATAAAGAAATTAAATCATTAAAAGTAAAATTAATTTTAGAATATAAATAAATTTCCTAATTGCAAGTAAATACAAAGAATATTTTTTAAATTTTATATTTGTATTCTTTGGGAAAAGAAAATGTCTTTTGAATTTGTTATAACATTTTAACTTTAACATGCTAATATATATATATATGTAGAGTAGTGTGTGTGTGTGTGTGCACACACACACACAAAACAAAAGGAAAAACTCAAGACATCATCTTAGGCAGTATTTTGTACATTCTGATAAAATTAAACTATTTGAATTTTGCTGTCTGATGAGATGGGTACCAAAAACTTACCCATGAAAATAAATTATAATTTATAACCACCTAAGATGATGTGTTGAGTTTTGTCTTTTTGTATATCATATTGCTCTAGATAGTACCCATTAAGCTCCCTGTATAGAGCTTTCTTTTTAATAACTTATATTGAATAGATCTATTTGGATTATCCTCTCCATTCAAGGATATGACATCATTACCTATATATATATATATATGCAGGTTTCATTGAAAATGACAAACAAGATATTATGATTAATTTTTTGATATAATTTTTCATATGTTCTTATGAATTTTTTCTTTTCAGAATTAAAATTATATAGAAGTTGTCCAAATTGTTTTTCTGAGCACTTTCAGCTATACTTTTAGCCATTATCAAGAGTGAAGTTTATTTAACGTGTAGCTGAATATGTGTAGAGTTTATGTATGAAGAGTCATGTTTGTGTTATATTATGAACACAGTAAGCACATTGTTGATGTATTCATAATTGATATTATTAAGTGTAGGATTTTTCTTTTGGATAAATAATGCTTCCATTTTTTGCATGTGGATGATGCTATTAGGTGTACATTATCAACAAGTATGTCACAGATAGGTCCTGGTAGATCTCCAAGTGTGTTTAAATGAGAACAGATTGAACTGTGGTCTGGAAGGTGCAAGGTCATTCTTCTTGTCAATTGTGTGGTAGTGTGGCCAATTTAAGTATTTACATATTTTGGTTTGTTCAAGGACACACTTCTTCAAAGAACATATAAATTCATAAACAACAGTGTTTGTCTGCAGTTTAGATTTTGCAGGTGAATTGTTATTATTGACAATCAGGATAGTAGTTTTTGCATCATAGATAATTTTCTTGTTGGAGTGAAGATTCATCCTGTTTATAATTATTATGCATTTGGTTTTTGTAGAAAATATTAATGTTATTGCTTTTGTCCACATGTTTGTTGTTGCCATTGGTTATGTTACAAAGGAAAAGTCTGATATGGTAGTCAATTAAATTTAGGAAACCATTCTTCATAAACATTGGTTTCAAATTGTGGAGTTTTTTTTAAAGAAAAGTGGGTGAGAAGATGAATTTTTATATGCTCTCGTGAGGAAATATTAATAACACCAATTTCGTATATCTAAAAGGACACTGACTAATAAAATTAAGGTGGCAAGAATTTTTCCCAGTGGGTTTTTTATATAGTGAAGTAGTGAAAGTATTATTACTAGACTCCACAAGAACATCCAAGAATGGAAGTTTATTTTTTTTGGCTAAGCTCATATGTGAAGTTGAGGATGGAATTTTTTTTTGCAAAAGTAGTTTTAAGATTATCAATTTTGTTCTCAGCTAAAATGAAAATATCATCAACATATCGAACATATATTTTTAGTTTAGTAACTTGAAGCAACATTTTCAACATGGGACATATAAAAGTTAGAGAAGAATGGACCAAGAGGGTTTCCACATAGTGAAGAAATTCATGGGTTGACTTAATGCTATAATTAGTAGACAGGTCAGTCAGTCAGTTAAGTGCCATACGTGATACACGCTTGGGCGATCATGTCTCGAAAGAGACATGATTGACTGGGCAGAAGATTATCCCACAGTAGGTTGCCATTGCTTTATGTGACAGACTGGTTGCCGACCAAGGCTATAGAACCCAATCTGTCTTGTTATTTGACTCATAGCTAGAGGGAAAAGAAATGTATTATATCATTATGTAGTAATTAGTGAGGGATCGGTTTCCTATTGTTATGAAGTAATAAACTGATCCCCCACTTTATGACCAGTATAAGCCTTAATCATTATTCCAACTATTATATTCAGTGAGTCAGTTAAGTGCCATACGTGATACACGCTTGGGCGATCATATCTCGAAAGAGACATGACTAACTGGGCAGAAGATTATCCCGCAGTAGATTACCATTGCTTTCTGCGGTAGACTGGTTGCCGACCAAGGCTATAGAACCCAATCTGTCCTGTTATTTAATCTATAACTGGAAGGAAGAGACGGATTAATACCTTTCCCAAGGGTATATGCGTGTAAGTGAATACAATGGATTCAACTGGAATTCGAACTTGGCTCGCTGGTTTCTCGTTCTGAGCCGATATCCACTGTACCATAACGTACATCCAGTAGACAGGTATGTGGTGATAATATCATTAAGTGGTTTTGACAATTGTTATACAGGTGTTGGAATCTGAGAAATTAATGGCCACAAGGGATGTCCAGGTTGGTGTATTTTCACATTACTGTATAAGTATCTAGGTTGATAATTTTGTTAATTTTCGTGGATCCTACAATAGCATTGTTAGATGTTATGAGTTTATTAACATAAGTTTTAAGAGTTTCAGTGGGGTTCCTAGACTTTTGAATTTGAATCAAATGACGAAGTGCTGTAATTTTTGTGTGGTATTCTAACTTATCCAAAATTATGTCAGTGTTAGATTTATCAGCTCTTTGGATGATGACATTGGGGTTGGTTTTTAGTTCTTTAGTGGCAGTTGCAAGTTTTATTGAGATGTGGTTGTAGATATTGTGTGGAGAATGACCTTTTAAACATTCCGCCCTAAGGAGATATCTGAGATTTGGATAGAGTTTTATTAATTTGTCATTTTCCAGTTGGTGTAATGACTAGTGTTAAATTTCAATTTCGGTCTTCTTTGGGTTAGAGATGACAATTTGATCCTAGATTTAAGAATTCCTTTTGGTTCTATTAGTGTATGACTGGAGAGGTTCATGTATTTATATCTATGTATATATAGTCAATAAATTTAAGAAAATTTCAAAGGAATTATATTGCAACTGACTTCAAAATATTTTATACACACTGCTCAGTAAAGTCTGATGAAACTATTCAATTATTAGCAGATATTACATTTATGTACACTGCATAAAATTTTAAATAATGAAAATGATAAAATTGTCAGACAATTACAGATATCTCCTGACAAGTGGGCAGGATGGTTACATAAAGTTTTATCAAGTTAAACTCTGGAGTTGGGGTGCTGAATATAAAAATCAATCAGTGAAGTGATAAATTTTATAATTGTATTAATCCTATATAGATATATATAACTGTATTAATCTTATATATATATATAATTATGAATTAAATTATATAGTTATGAATTAATTGTACATTGCAACATGGAAATTTCTATGTTTCAAGATAGATTCTCTTCATCAGGCAATGTTTGATGTTGGTTGTGCAGATTATTTACATTTAAATAATAAAGTGCTGTGTATGTATGTGGGAAGATATAAAATTTACATGTGTGTTTCTTTTGACTAATCAGAATGGAGATTCATTTTGGGATTTGACCCAAAAAAATACATACTAACCAACTTTTTCTCTGTTTTTCTTTTTTCCTGCCCCATCCTACCCTTTTCCCTTGTTTCTCTTCCCTCCTTAACAGTCAAGATGTTAACCTGCCTTTAACCTGATCTTATCATTTTCCCTTGTTTTTTTCCTCTCTTCTCCCTTTAGTTTTATTGCCTTTGATGTGATATTCTCATTTAGTACCAATGCTGTATTTTTCACTTATCATTTTTGGTCTGTTTATTTGTTGTAAAGTTTGTTTTTTTTTATATGCATGTTATTTTATTTAGATTTTACTCATTTTCTAATGTGAACAATTTGCAGTGTCTACATATGACATTTATCTCATTGTGTTTATTTAACAGATTTTTATTCTTAAGGGATTTAATAGTTTTTTGTATAAACATAATGAACATGGTTCATTTAAGGACTTACATGTTTTAGCTTCTTTTAGAATTTACCACTTTATTGTGGCTGTTTTTCTAAAGGAAGCATAAACAACATAAAAATTTCCATGTCACAATGTACAATTAATTCATAACTATATAATTATATTAAGCTCTATAATATTTATTATATTGAGCACTGTTCATAATAAAATAAATGCCAGGACACTCAAAATAGTAAAACCTTGAATCCTCTTCACCTGGATATATATATATATATATATATATATATATATATATATATTTAGTATATCGAGGCAGCAAGTAATTTTCTAGACATATGCTATTAAATATAAGAGACAATGAATGTCTATTATGTTTAATCATGAGCCGTTCTAAACGTCGTATTTTTGCTTTAATTTCACTTGAAAATAAAGACAAAAATTCTCCAACATTTGGATAATTATTTATTGGTTTTCTTCTAAGCTTTCGGCTCACATGAGCCATCTTCAGAGAGGTAGTTTAAACTGAAATATTATAAAATCCATCATCACCGACGATTTTATTTTGTGTTGACATAAAACTCCGCTTGGCAACGGCAATAGTTACCAAAAATAATAAACGCAGTTCTTAAGTTTGCAATGCAGTTTTATGACATAAAACCAATATATGTACTAAAAAACCTAGTACATATATTGGTTTTACCACAACCACGCTGTCCCGTAGACTTACATGTCATCTTTCTAATCAGAGTACTATTAAACAACATTTCTCTGAAAAACATATACATGTAGGTAATATCAGACAGATTTTGGTCAACAATACGGTGATCCTTACTCATACACACAGTAAGAGGAACCTGCAGATATTGGAGGCCATGTACATCAAATCAAAACAACCAACACTCAATAAAATCAACTTTAAAACAGGAAATAACATACTGCATTGCATTTGACTAGATGGTTTTGTTGTCATCTCGCGCTATCCCACGGTGTGACGTCATAAAACCGCATCGCAAACTTAAGAACTGCGTTTATTATTTTTGGTAACTATTGCCGTTGCCAAGCGGAGTTTTATGTCAACACAAAATAAAATCGTCGGTGATGGTGGATTTTATAATATTTCAGTTTAAACTACCTCTCTGAAGATGGCTCATGTGAGCCGAAAGCTTAGAAGAAAACCAATAAATAATTATCCAAATGTTGGAGAATTTTTGTCTTTATTTTCAACTGAAATTAAAGCAAAAATACGACGTTTAGAACGGCTCATGATTAAACATAATAGACATTCATTGTCTCTTATATTTAATAGCATATGTCTAGAAAATTACTTGCTGCCTCGATATACTAAATATATATATATATATATATATATATATATATATACATACATACAAACACACAGAGTTAATTTAAATAAAAGATTGGCCACTTAGCTGATTGATGTTGTGATATCTGTCAATAATTTAATAGATTTATTTGACCCTAATGAACAGTAAGTCTATGAAACTTTGAAATTAGGGCAAAATTATTTGAATTTTTAATTTATTGACTGTTGTTATTTTAGTTCATTACTGAGCACTTTCTTTACAAAAATCTACTTACCTTTAGATTAAAATCTAGTAATTTTAAATATTTTTGCAAGTGTTTTTAATTTGCGTTATTATAATTACACCCACAGATACATATATCAGTAAAAAGAACATGCAAGAAACATTTTTGACATCCATTTTTTTATATACACACAGGTATATGTGCATATAATCATATATGCAGTAATTAATATTTATATATTCACAACTTGTATACAAGGTGGCCCCAAAATCACTAAGATATATGAAAGTTTAATAACTTTTTCTTTATTAAGATTCTCAGTTTTCTTTCAAGTATTTTATAAAGAAGGTTTTAGAAATTAATCATGCCAAAATAGACAACTGAAAAATGAACCAAGACTAAGGAACAATAACTCAAACTAAACACGCATATTGTCACTATTACAGTGTGAGAGATTCTTCAAGTCTTGAGAGTAAAGATTCGGTAAGTGACCTTCCACAAGGTGGATAGCACCTTTGGTTAGGAGCAAATGCATATTTGAGTGAATAAGTGAGAGTATTAAAGAGATCAGAATGCATCAACTCAAAAACAGTCTTGACAAGCTTGGATGTCTCAGCTGTCACTCTGACGAAGTCTTAAATGCATCAACCTTCTTCCATACAAGATGAGGGTGACAGTACATACAATGGCCACAATCCAGCTTCTCAATCAAATTTTGAATTAAAAAAAATAATGTTGTGGTTCTCTGACAACAACATTGCCCAGATCTGATTTCTTTCTGTGGAGCTATTACAAAGAAAAATTTTATGTCAAGAAACTCCAGACTTGCCAACTGCTGAAAGACAACATTTAGTACACTAAAGCCCGAAACAATGCGAGTACACAGAAAGGGCACACCCATGCAAAGTTGAGATGCCACCAGTAGTAATCTTTCTCAAATATTGTAAATTTATTTTTTGTATCTACTTTAGATAATACTATGGGAATGTGAAATAAAGTTAATAAAATAGAAGAGTTATTAAATTTTGAAATCCATTAGTGACTTTTTGGGGAACCCTGTATAAGGTGTGATTACCTATTGTAACCTAAATGTATATTACTCTTTAACTTTTACAAAAACCTGGCGAGGTGAGAAAAAATTTGGACATACCAGCCACTTCCTTGTTTGTACCATGTAACTCTTGATTTATTTGATGGTATGCATTCATGATTTCATCTACGTGCTGTGTTATTGAATCTTCTTTTGTGTTGGATTGTTTATTGGCTGATTTTAAATGAAAAAAAAAAAAATATATATATATATATATATAAAACTAGTTATTAATTATTATAGTCACTATGTAGTGTACAGATACAGAAACATTTATTTTTTATTTCTATTTTTTTAATTATATATATATATATATATATATATATATATATATATATATTATTTTATTTTATTTACCTTCAGATGTTGCTGGTGTTACTTCCTCTTCCTCTTCAATTTCTGTTTCATCAATTTCCGTTTCTTGCAAAGATCCTGCTGGTTCCTTCTGAAATGGATATAATTAGAACATTGATATACTATTGGACTGTAAAAATAAATGACTACATAGCATTTATTTCATTTTTGGGTTCACAAACTGCCTTCTTTCATGTCAGATATTTCTGTTTATTTTTGTAAGAAAATCCAGTTTAAAAAAAAAATAATAAAAAAAAATAATTAAAAAAAAAATCACGATTGCATTTATCAAACTTTTTATACCATGGGATTTTTCTGAGTAGGTTTCCTGTAAATATGTGAGAAATGCCGTTGTTAATTTTATTTTTGCGTAATTTAGACAACAATCTAACCATCTCACTCTGTACATTTCTCTCTCTCTCATATATATATATATATATATATATATATATATATATATACATACATACATATACATACATGTATACATCAAGTGCTCTAGACCAGTTGCAATCTTCAGCTGAACACTGTGCTTCATAAAAATTTTGGCCCATTAAGCTCATTACCTCTCCACATGGTGGACCTGCAACAGCTAAATGGTGTTACATTAAAACTGGTTTATGTTGTTAATTGCAACTCAATACAAATTTCTGGATAATTCATATACTGCCTTCCACCACTTTCTTGATACAGGCCTTTATTACTTTGTTTGCTATTTGGTGACTTATCATTGCTTAGCAAAGTTTAATGTCAACACAAGATAAAATCATCTTTGATAGCGGATGTTTTTATGTTAGTATCCCTGTAACCTCTCAGAAGATGGTTCATGTGAACCAAAAGCTTAGAACCAACTTAATAAAACATTATCCAAATGCTGGAGAATTTTCATCTTTATTTTCACCTTAAATTAAAGCCAAAATATGATGTTTAGAACGACTCATGATTAAACATAATAGACATTCATAGTCTCTTATATTTAACAGTATATGTTTAGATAAAATCAGGTATATATATATATATATATATATATTGTTCATTCAGTAATGAATTAGAAGACTCTTAGCTACTGGCATATGTTTACACGGTATATCATGTGCTAAAAGTCTGTCTTCTTCCACCAAGCGCCCATATCCCAGAGGTAGAATCACCAACTGATGTCGATTCAGTTGGGTTTCAATCCTGGCTAAAAGCAATCGGATGTCTAACCATACTGATGAGATGTGATACAGTGACATAGATCTGTCTACTGATGACTATATATATATATATATATATATATATATATATATATATAAAATTCCAAGTGAAGAGGACTCAAGGTTTTTTTTATATTTTAAGTGCTCTGGCATTTATTTTATTATAAACAGTGCTCAATATAATGAGTATTATAGAGCTTAATATAATATAATACAATTATATGATAATGTCAATTTTACATTGCTACATGGAAATTTCTATGTTTTGAGATTAATTCTCATCATCAGGCAATGTTGGTGTGGTTGTACAGACGATTTACATTTAAATGACAAATACTTTCGGTTTACTGTGAATATATGTAGGTGTTTTTTTGTGCGTGTGTGTGTGGCTAATCAGAATGGAGATTCACTTTGGGGTTTGACCCCGAGTAATTTCTGTTCTAACCAACTTTTTTCCTCCTCTTTTTTTTCTTTTTCCTTGACCCTATTCCTCTCTTGTCTGTTTTCCTTCGCATTTATCTGATCTTATCATTTTCCCTTCAGTTTTATTACATTTGATGTGATATTCCTTTTTAGTAGTACCAATCTCCTTCCCTTTAGTCTATTTGTTAAAGAAAAGATTTTTTCCAAAAAGAAACCGCGAACTGCTATTTTTCCTTAAAAATAAAAATTTATTAAATAAACACAATGAAATTAATGTCATATGTAGACATTGTAAATTATTCACATTAGAAAATGGATAAAACCTAAATTAAATAACATGCTCACTAACGAATTAGGTAAAAATAAAAATGAAAATAAAAATAAAGCCAAATAGAGAATAAGTTAGTTTTTCTTTTTTAATAATTCCCCCCTTTGTATCAGGATAATAAACTTTACCGCGAATTGATAGATGGAGCGAAAAAATAGCAGTTCGGGGTTTCTTTTTGGAAAAAATCTTTTCTTTAACAAATAGACTAAAGGGTAGGAGATTGGTACTACTAAAAAGGAATATCACATCAAATGTAATAAAACTGAAGGGAAAATGATAAGATCAGATAAATGCGAAGGAAAACAGACAAGAGAGGAATAGGGTCAAGGAAAAAGAAAAAAGAGGAGGAAAAAAGTTGGTTAGAACAGAAATTACACGGGGTCAAACCCCAAAGTATATCTCCATTCTGATTAGCCACACACACACACACAAAACAACACCCACGTACATTCACAGTAAACCGAAAGTATTTGTCATATAAATGTAAATCGTCTGTACAACCACACCAACATTGCCTGATGATGAGAATTAATCTCGAAACATAGAAATTTCCATGTAGCAATGTAAAATTGACATAACCATATAATTATATTATATATATATATATATATATATATATATATATATATATATAACTGATTTTCAAATATTTTCAATTGTTCAACAAGGATTTTTACAAACCCACAACTAGAATTTTTAAAACAACTGAAAATTTTTAAACTTAAGGAGGAGTTACTTAAGGATTTTAAACTCTTTCATCCATGTTTGTATGATCCTAAGATGTTTTTATAGGTGTGATTACATCTGGACATTATTTCTGATCTTTCTTTTAGTAATTTTTTTTGTTTTGGAAACAATATAATGGCCAACTTTTTTAAATAATCAACAATTTTCAAATTAGGGAGGAGTTACTTAAGGATCTTAAAACACTTTCATCCATGTTTGTATGATCCGAAGATGTTTTTATAGGTGTGATTACATCTGGACATAATTTCTGATCTTTCTTTTAGTAATTTTTTTTGTTTTGGAAACAATATAATGGCCAACTTTTTTAAATAATCAACAATTTTCAAATTAGGGAGGAGTTACTTAAGGATCTTAAAACACTTTCATCCATGTTTGTATGATCCGAAGATGTTTTTATAGGTGTGATTACATCTGGACATAATTTCTGATCTTTCTTTTAGTAATTTTTTTTGTTTTGGAAACAATATAATGGCCAACTTTTTTAAATAATCAACAATTTTCAAATTAGGGAGGAGTTACTTAAGGATCTTAAAACACTTTCATCCATGTTTGTATGATCCTAAGATGTTTTTATAGGTGTGATTACATCTGGACATTATTTCTGATCTTTCTTTTAGTAATTTTTTTTGTTTTGGAAACAATATAATGGCCAACTTTTTTAAATAATCAACAATTTTCAAATTAGGGAGGAGTTACTTAAGGATCTTAAAACACTTTCATCCATGTTTGTATGATCCTAAGATGTTTTTATAGGTGTGATTACATCTGGACATTATTTCTGATCTTTCTTTTAGTAATTTTTTTTTGTTTTGGAAACAATATAATGGCCAACTTTTTTAAATAATCAACAATTTTCAAATTAGGGAGGAGTTACTTAAGGATCTTAAAAGACTTTCATCCATGTTTGTATGATCCTAAGATGTTTTTATAGGTGTGATTACATCTGGACATT
>JBBBDQ010002443.1:417500-685633 GCA_037127315.1 Ascarosepion bandense | reverse complement strand
GACAAAATGTGGGCAATGTACAAATGTTCAATATATATTTGTATAAGAAAGAATTTAAAAACTGCTAATAATTTTTATCAAGTACAACTCAACAACATATGGGCAATGAACAAATGTTCAAAATATATTTGTATAAGAAAGAATTTGAAAGCTGCTAATAATTTTTTTCTAGTACAACTCAACATGTGGGCAATGTACAAATGTTCAAAATATATTTGTATAAGAAAATATTTGAAAACTGCTAATAATTTTTATCAAGTACAACACAACAAAATGTGGGCAATGTACAAATGTTCAAAACATATTTGTATAAGAAAGAATTTGAAAGCTGCTAATAATTTTTATCAAGTACAAATCAACATGTGGGCAATGTACAAATGTTCAAAATATATTTGTATAAGAAAATATTTGAAAACTGCTAATAATTTTTATCAAGTACAACACAACAAAATGTGGGCAATGTACAAATGTTCAAAATATATTTGTATAAGAAAGAATTTGAAAGCTGCTAATAATTTTTATCAAGTACAACTCAACATGTGGGCAATGTACAAATGTTGAAAATATATTTGTATAAGAAAATATTTGAAAACTGCTAATAATTTTTATCAAGTACAACACAACAAAATGTGGGCAATGTACAAATGTTCAAAATATATTTGTATAAGAAAGAATTTGAAAGCTGCTAATAATTTTTATCAAGTACAAATCAACATGTGGGCAATGTACAAATGTTCAAAATATATTTGTATAAGAAAATATTTGAAAACTGCTAATAATTTTTATCAAGTACAACACAACAAAATGTGGGCAATGTACAAATGTTCAAAATATATTTGTATAAAAAAGAATTTGAAAGCTGCTAATAATTTTTTTCTAGTACAACTCAACATGTGGGCAATGTGCAAATGTTCAAAATATATTTGTATAAGAAAATATTTGAAAACTGCTAATAATTTTTATCAAGTACAATACAACAAAATGAGGGCAATGTACAAATGTTCAAAATATATTTGTATGAGAAAGAATTTGAAAGCTGCTAATAATTTTTATCAAGTACAAATCAACATGTGGGCAATGTACCAATGTTCAAAATATATTTGTATAAGAAAATATTTGAAAACTGCTAATAATTTTTATCAAGTACAACACAACAAAATGAGGGCAATGTACAAATGTTCAAAATATATTTGTATGAGAAAGAATTTGAAAGCTGCAAATAATTTTAATCAAGTACAACACGACAAACTGTGGGCAATGTACAAATGTTCAATATATATTTGTATAAGAAAGAATTTAAAAACTGCTAATAATTTTTATCAAGTACAACTCAACATCATGTGGGCAATGAACAAATGTTCAAAATATATTTGTATAAGAAAGAATTTGAAAGCTGCTAATAATTTTTATCAAGTACAACTCAACAAAATGTAGGCAATATACAAATTTTCAAAATATATTTGTATAAGAAAATATTTGAAACCTGCTAATAATTTTTATCAAGTACAACACAACAAAATGTGGGCAATGTACAAATGTTCAAAATATATTTGTATAAGAAAGAATTTGAAAGCTGCTAATAATTTTTATCAAGTACAACTCAACAACATGTGGGCAATGAACAAATGTTCAAAATATATTTGTATAAGAAAGAATTTGAAAGCTGCTAATAATTTTTTTCTAGTACAACTCAACATGTGGGCAATGTACAAATGTTCAAAATATATTTGTATTAGAAAATATTTGAAAACTGCTAATAATTTTTATCAAGTACAACACAACAAAATGTGGACAATGTACAAATGTTCAAAATATATTTGTATAAGAAAGAATTTGAAAGCTGCTAATAATTTTTATCAAGTACAAATCAACATGTGGGCAATGTACAAATGTTCAAAATATATTTGTATGAGAAAATATTTGAAAACTGCTAATAATTTTTATCAAGTACAACACAACAAAATGTGGGCAATGTACAAATGTTCAAAATATATTTGTATAAGAAAGAATTTGAAAGCTGCTAATAATTTTTATCAAGTACAAATCAACATGTGGGCAATGTACAAATGTTCAAAATATATTTGTATAAGAAAATAATTGAAAACTGCTAATAATTTTTATCAAGTACAACACAACAAAATGTGGGCAATGTACAAATGTTCAAAATATATTTGTATAAGAAAGAATTTGAAAGCTGCTAATAATTTTTATCAAGTACAAATCAACATGTGGGCAATGTACAAATGTTCAAAATATATTTGTATGAGAAAATATTTGAAAACTGCTAATAATTTTTATCAAGTACAACACAACAAAATATGGGCAATGTACAAATGTTCAAAATATATTTGTATAAGAAAGAATTTGAAAGCTGCTAATAATTTTTATCAAGTACAACTCAACATGTGGGCAATGTACAAATGTTCAAAACATATTTGTATCAGAAAATATTTGAAAACTGCTAATAATTTTTATCAAGTACAACACAACAAAATGTGGGCAATGTACAAATGTTCAAAATATATTTGTATAAGAAAGAATTTGAAAGCTGCTAATAATTTTTATCAAGTACAACTCAACATGTGGGCAATGTACAAATGTTCAAAATATATTTGTATAAGAAAGAATTTGAAAGCTGCAAATAATTTCTATCAAGTACAACTCGAAAACATGTGGGCTATGTACAAATGTTCAAAATATATTTGTTTAAAAAAGAATTCGGAAGCTGCTATTAATTTTTATCAAGTATAACTCAACAACATGTGTGCAATATACAAATGTTCAAAATATATTTGTATGAGAAAGACTTTGAAAGCTGCAAATAATTTTAATCAAGTAGAACACGACAAAATGTGGGCAATGTACAAATGTTCAATATATATTTGTATAAGAAAGAATTTAAAAACTACTAATAATTTTTATCAAGTACAACTCAACAACATGTGGGCAATGAACAAATGTTCAAAATATATTTGTATAAGAAAGAATTTGAAAGCTGCAAATAATTTCTATCAAGTACAACTCGAAAACATGTGGGCTATGTACAAATGTTCAAAATATATTTGTTTAAAAAAGAATTCGGAAGCTGCTATTAATTTTTATCAAGTATAACTCAACAACATGTGTGCAATATACAAATGTTCAAAATATATTTGTATGAGAAAGACTTTGAAAGCTGCAAATAATTTTAATCAAGTACAACACGACAAAATGTGGGCAATGTACAAATGTTCAATATATATTTGTATAAGAAAGAATTTAAAAACTACTAATAATTTTTATCAAGTACAACTCAACAACATGTGGGCAATGAACAAATGTTCAAAATATATTTGTATAAGAAAGAATTTGAAAGCTGCTAATAATTTTTTTCTAGTACAACTCAACATGTGGGCAATGTACAAATGTTCAAAATATATTTGTATAAGAAAGTATTTGAAAGGCACTAATAACATTTATCAAGTACAACTCAACAACATGTGGTCAATGTACAAATGTTCAAAATATATTTGTATAAGAAAGAATTTGAAAGCTGCTAATAATTTTTATCAAGTACAACTCAACAACATGTGGGCAATGTACAAATGTTCAAAATATATTTGTATTAGAGAGAATTTGAATTCTGCAAGTAATTTTTATCAAGTACAACTCAACAAAATGTGGGCAATATACACTATTCAAAATATATATTTGGATAAGAAAGAATTTGAAAGCTGCAAATAATTTCTATCAAGTACAACTCGAAAACATGTGGGCTATGTACAAATGTTCAAAATATATCTGTTTAAAAAAGAATTTGGAAGATGCTAATAAGTTTTATCAAGTGTAACTCAACAACATGTGTGCAATATAAAAATGTTCAAAATATATTTGTATGAGAAAGAATTTGAAAGCTGCAAATAATTTTAATCAAGTACAACACGACAAAATGTGGGCAATGTACAAATGTTCAATATATATTTGTATAAGAAAGAATTTAAAAACTGCTAATAATTTTTATCAAGTACAACTCAACAACATATGGGCAATGAACAAATGTTCAAAATATATTTGTATAAGAAAGAATTTGAAAGCTGCTAATAATTTTTTTCTAGTACAACTCAACATGTGGGCAATGTACAAATGTTCAAAATATATTTGTATAAGAAAATATTTGAAAACTGCTAATAATTTTTATCAAGTACAACACAACAAAATGTGGGCAATGTACAAATGTTCAAAACATATTTGTATAAGAAAGAATTTGAAAGCTGCTAATAATTTTTATCAAGTACAAATCAACATGTGGGCAATGTACAAATGTTCAAAATATATTTGTATAAGAAAATATTTGAAAACTGCTAATA
Organism: Ascarosepion bandense; assembly: GCA_037127315.1. NCBI lineage: Eukaryota > Metazoa > Mollusca > Cephalopoda > Sepiida > Sepiidae > Ascarosepion > Ascarosepion bandense. The sequence continues at coordinate 681,287 of JBBBDQ010002443.1, read as the reverse complement.
ATTTTTATCAAGTACAACACAACAAAATGTGGGCAATGTACAAATGTTCAAAATATATTTGTATAAGAAAGAATTTGAAAGCTGCTAATAATTTTTATCAAGTACAACTCAACATGTGGGCAATGTACAAATGTTGAAAATATATTTGTATAAGAAAATATTTGAAAACTGCTAATAATTTTTATCAAGTACAACACAACAAAATGTGGGCAATGTACAAATGTTCAAAATATATTTGTATAAGAAAGAATTTGAAAGCTGCTAATAATTTTTATCAAGTACAAATCAACATGTGGGCAATGTACAAATGTTCAAAATATATTTGTATAAGAAAATATTTGAAAACTGCTAATAATTTTTATCAAGTACAACACAACAAAATGTGGGCAATGTACAAATGTTCAAAATATATTTGTATAAAAAAGAATTTGAAAGCTGCTAATAATTTTTTTCTAGTACAACTCAACATGTGGGCAATGTGCAAATGTTCAAAATATATTTGTATAAGAAAATATTTGAAAACTGCTAATAATTTTTATCAAGTACAATACAACAAAATGAGGGCAATGTACAAATGTTCAAAATATATTTGTATGAGAAAGAATTTGAAAGCTGCTAATAATTTTTATCAAGTACAAATCAACATGTGGGCAATGTACCAATGTTCAAAATATATTTGTATAAGAAAATATTTGAAAACTGCTAATAATTTTTATCAAGTACAACACAACAAAATGAGGGCAATGTACAAATGTTCAAAATATATTTGTATGAGAAAGAATTTGAAAGCTGCAAATAATTTTAATCAAGTACAACACGACAAACTGTGGGCAATGTACAAATGTTCAATATATATTTGTATAAGAAAGAATTTAAAAACTGCTAATAATTTTTATCAAGTACAACTCAACATCATGTGGGCAATGAACAAATGTTCAAAATATATTTGTATAAGAAAGAATTTGAAAGCTGCTAATAATTTTTATCAAGTACAACTCAACAAAATGTAGGCAATATACAAATTTTCAAAATATATTTGTATAAGAAAATATTTGAAACCTGCTAATAATTTTTATCAAGTACAACACAACAAAATGTGGGCAATGTACAAATGTTCAAAATATATTTGTATAAGAAAGAATTTGAAAGCTGCTAATAATTTTTATCAAGTACAACTCAACAACATGTGGGCAATGAACAAATGTTCAAAATATATTTGTATAAGAAAGAATTTGAAAGCTGCTAATAATTTTTTTCTAGTACAACTCAACATGTGGGCAATGTACAAATGTTCAAAATATATTTGTATTAGAAAATATTTGAAAACTGCTAATAATTTTTATCAAGTACAACACAATAAAATGTGGACAATGTACAAATGTTCAAAATATATTTGTATAAGAAAGAATTTGAAAGCTGCTAATAATTTTTATCAAGTACAAATCAACATGTGGGCAATGTACAAATGTTCAAAATATATTTGTATAAGAAAATATTTGAAAACTGCTAATAATTTTTATCAAGTACAATACAACAAAATGTGGACAATGTACAAATGTTCAAAATATATTTGTATAAGAAAGAATTTGAAAGCTGCTAATAATTTTATCAAGTACAACTCAACATGTGGGCAATGTACAAATGTTCAAAATATATTTGTATAAGCAAATATTTGAAAACTGCTAATAATTTTTATCAAGTACAACACAACAAAATGTGGGCAATGTGCAAATGTTCAAAATATATTTGTATAAGAAAGAATTTGAAAGCTGCTAATAATTTTTATCAAGTAAAAATCAACATGTGGGCAATGTACCAATGTTCAAAATATATTTATATTAGAGAGAATTTGAAAGCTGCTAATAATTTTTATCTAGTACAAATCAACATGTGGGCAATGTACAAATGTTCAAAATATATTTGTATAAAAAAGTATTTGAAAGCTGTTAAGAATTTTTATCAAGTACAACAAAACAAAATTTGGGCAATGTACAAATGTTCAAAATATATTTGTATAAGAAAGAATTTGAAAGCTGCTAATAATTTTTATCAAGTACAACTCTACAACATGTGGGCAATGTACAAATGTTCAAAGTATATTTGTATAAGAAAGAATTTGAAAGCTGCTAATAATTTTTATCAAGTACAACTCAACAACATGTGGGCAATGTACAAATGTTCAAAATATATTTGTATGAGAAAGAATTTGAAAGCTGCTAATAATTTTTATCAAGTACAACTCAACAACATGTGGCAATGTACAAATTTTCAAAATATATTTGTATAAGAATGTATTTGAAAGCTGCTAATAATTTTTATCAAGTACAACACAACAAAATGTGGGCAATGTACAAATGTTCAAAATATATTTGTATAAGAAAGAATTTAAAAACTGCTAATAATTTTTATCAAGTACAACTCAACATGTGAGCAATGTACAAATGTTCAAAATATATTTGTATAAGAAAGAATTTAAAAGCTGCTAATAATTTTTATCAAGTACAACTCAACATGTTGGCAATGTACAAATGTTCAAAATATATTTGTATAAGAAAGGATTTGAAAGCTGCTAATAATTTTTATCAAGTACAACTCAACAAAATGTAGGCAATGTACAAATTTTCAAAATATATTTTTATAAGAAAGTATTTGAAAGGTACTAATAATTTTTATCAAGTACAACTCAACAATATGTGGGCAATGTACAAATGTTCAAAATATATTAGTATAAGAAATAATTTGAAAGCTGCTAATAATTTTTATCAAGTACAACTCAACAACATGTGGGCAATGTACAAATGTTCAAAATATATTTGTTTAAGAATGAATTTGAAAGCTGCAAATAAATTTTTATCAAGTACAACTCAACAAAATGTGGGCAATGTACAAATGTTCAAAATATATTTGTATGAGAAAGAATTTGAAAGCTGCTAATAATTTTTATCAAGTACAACTCAACAACATGTGGCAATGTACAAATTTTCAAAATATATTTGTATAAGAATGTATTTGAAAGCTGCTAATAATTTTTATCAAGTACAACTCAACATGTGGGCAATGTACAAATGTTCAAAATATATTTGTATGAGAAAGAATTTGAAAGCTGCTAATAATTTTTATCAAGTACAACTCAACAACATGTGGCAATGTACAAATTTTCAAAATATATTTGTATAAGAATGTATTTGAAAGCTGCTAATAATTTTTATCAAGTACAACACAACAACATGTGGGCAATGTACAAATGTTCAAAATATATTTGTATAAGAAAGAATTTGAAAGCTGCTAATAATTTTTATCAAGTACAACTCAACATGTGGGCAATGTACAAATGTTCAAAATATGTTTTTATAAGAAAGGATTTGAAAGCTGCTAATAATTTTATCAAGTACAACTCAACAAAATATAGGCAATGTACAAATTTTCAAAATATATTTTTATAAGAAAGTATTTGAAAGGTCCTAATAATTTTTATCAAGTACAACTCAATAATATGTGGGCAATGTACAAATGTTCAAAATATATTAGTATAAGAATGAATTTGAAAGCTTCTAATAATTTTTATCAAGTACAACTCAACATGTGAGCATTGTACAAATGTTCAAATATATTTGTATGAGAAAATATTTGAAACCTGCTAATAATTTTTGTCAAGTACAAAACAAAATTTGATCAATGTACAAATGTTCGAAACATATTTGTATAAGAAAGAATTTGAAAGCTGCTAATAATTTTTATCAAGTACAACTCAACAACATGCGACAATGTACAACTGTTCAAAATATACTTGTATAAGAATATATTTGAAAGCTGCTAATAATTTTTATCAAGTACAACTCAACAACATGTGGGCAATGTACAAATGTTCAAAATATATTAGTATAAGAAAGAATTTGAAAGCTGCTAATAATTTTTATCAAGTACAACTCAACAACATGTGTGCAATGTACAAATGTTCAAAATATATTTGTATAAGAAAGAATTTGAAAGCTGCTAATAATTTTTATCAAGTACAACTCAACAATATGTGGGCAATGTACAAATGTTCAAAACTTATTTGGATAAGTAAGAATTTGAACGTTGGTAATAATTTTTATCAGGTACAACTCACCATCATGTGGTCAATGTACAAATGCTAAAAATTTATTTGCATGAGAAAGAATCTGAAAGCTGCTAATAATTTTTATCAAGGTCAACTCGAGAACATGTCGGCAATGTACAAATGTTCGAAACATATTTGGATAAGAAAGAATTTGAAAGCTGCTAATAATTTTTATCATGTACAACTGAACAACATGTGGGCAATGTACAAATGTTCAAAATATATTTGTATAAGAAAGAATTTGAAAGCTGCTAATAATTTTTATCAAGTACAACTCAACAACATGTGGGCAATGTACAAATGTTCAAAATATATTTGTATAAGAAAGAATTTGAAAGTTGCTAATAATTTTTATCACGTGCAAGTCAACAAAATGTGGCCAATATACAAATATTCAAAATATATTTATATAAGAAAATATTTGAAAGCTGCTAATAATTTTTATCAAGTACAACACAACAAAATGTGGCCAATGTACAAATGTTCAAAATATATTTGTATAAGAAAGAATTTGAATGCTGCTAATAATTTTTATCAGGTACAACTCAACAACATGTGGGAAATATACAAATGTTCAAAATATATTTGTGTAAGAAAGAATTATAAAGCTGCTAATAATTTTTATCAAGTACAACTCAAGAACATGTGGTTAATGTACAAATGTTCAAAATATATTTGTATAAGAATGAATTTGAAAGATGCTAATAATTTTTATCAGGTACAACGCAACAACATGTGGGCAATGTACAAATGTTAAAAATTTATTTGTATGAGAAAGAATTTGAAAGCTGCTAATAATTTTTATCAAGGTCAACACGAGAACATGTCGGCAATGTACAAATGTTCAAAATATATTTGTATGAGAAAGAATTTGAAAGCCGCTAATAATTTTTATCAAGTACAACTCAAGAACATGTGGTCAATGTACAAATGTTCGAAATATATTTATATAAGGAAGAATTTGAAAGCTGCTAAAAATTTTTATCAAGTACAACTCAACAACATGTGGGAAATATACAAATGTTCAAAATATATTTGTATAAGAAAGAATTTGAATGCTGCAAATAATTTTTATCAAGTACAACTCAACAATATATAGGCAATGCACAAATGTTCAAAATATATTTGCATAAGAAAGAATTTGAAAGCTGCTAATAATTTTTATCAAGTACAACTCAAGAACATGTGGTCAATGTACAAATGTTCAAAATATATTTGTATAAGAAAGAATTTGAAAGCTGCTAATAATTTTTATCAAGTACATCTCAAGAACATGTGGGCAGTGTTCAAATGTTCAAAATATATTTGTATAAGAAAGAATTTGAAAGCTGCTAATAATTTTTATCAAGTACAACTCAACAACATGTGGGCAATGTACAAATGTTCAAAATATATTTGTATAAGAAAGAATTTGAAAGCTGCTAATAATTTTTATCAAGTACAACTCAACAACATGTGGGAAATATACAAATGTTCAAAATATATTTGTATAAGAAAAAATTTGAATGCTGCTAATAATTTTTATCAAGTTCCACTCGAGAACATGTGGGCAATGTACAAATGTTCAAGATATATTTGTATAAGAAAGAATTTGAATGCTGCTAATAATTTTTATCAAGTACAACTCAAGAACATGTGGGCAATGTACAAATGTTCAAAATATATTTGTATAAGAAAGAATTTGAATGCTGCTAATAATTTTTATGAAGTACAACTCAACAACATGTGGGCAATGTACAAATGTTCAAAATATATTTGTATTAGAGAGAATTTGAATGCTGCAAGTAATTTTCATCGAGTACAACTCAACAAAATGTGGGCAATTTACAAATATTCAAAATATATATTTGTATAAGAAAGAATTTGAAAGCTGCAAATAATTTTCATCAAGTACAACTGAACAACATGTAGGCAATGTACAAATGTTCAAAACATATTTGTATAAGAAAGAATTTGAAAGCTGCAAATAATTTTTATCAAGTACAACTCAAGAACATGTTAGCAATGTACAAATGTTAAGAACATGGTTGTATACGAATGAATTTGCAAGCTGCAAATAATTTTTATCAAGTACACCTTAACAACATATGGGCACTATACAAATGTTCAAAATGTATTTGCATAAGAAGGAATCTGAAATCTGCAAACATTTTTATCATGTAGAACTCTACAAAATATGGGCAATGTTCAAATGTACAAAATATATTTGTATAAGAAAGAATTTGAAAGCTGCAAATAATTTGTTTCTCATAAATTTCACGGTACATTTATGCAATGTACAAATATTAAAAGTATATTTGTATACGCATGAATTTTCAAGCTGCATATAATTTTTATCAAGTACAACTCCACAACATATAGGCAATGTACAAATGTTCCAAATAGTTTTGTGTTAGAAATAATTTTAAAGCTGCAAATACATTTTATAAAGTACAACTCAACAAAATGTGGGCAATGTACAAATGTTCAAAATACATTTGCATAAGAATCAATCTGATTGCTGCAACAAATTTTTTCAAGTACAACTAAACATCATTTTGCAATGTACAAATGTTCAAAATATATTTGTAAAACCTGGAATTTGAAAGCCGCAACAAATTTCTCTGAAATGAATCTCATGTATGATGTGTGCAATGTACAAATATTCAAAATATATTTGCATAAACAGAACTAGAAAATTGCCGATAATTTCTATTACATATAAATTAAGCAATCTGTCTTCAAAGTACAAATGTTCAAAATCTATTTGTATAAAACACAACTTGTAAGCTGCCAACAATTTCTATCTCATAAAACGAAAGCAAACTGTGTGCAATGTACAACTGTTAAAAACATATTTGTATACCACAGAATTTAAAATGTGCAAATAATGTCTATCACATAAAACTTAAGTGACATATATGCAATGTAAAAATGTTCAAAATATATTTGTAAAACCTGGAATTTGAAAGCTGCAAACAATTTCTATGCACAAATGTACAAATGTTCAAAATATATTTGCATAAGAAAGAATCTGAAAGCTGCAAACACTTTTTATCAAGTACAACTCAACACCATGTGGACAATGAACAAATGTTCAAAATATATTTGTATAAGAAAGAATTTGAAAGCTGCAAATAATTTTTATCAGGTACAACTCAACAACATTTGGGCAATGTACAAATGTCAAAATATATGTGTATATAAAAGAATTTGCAAGCTGCAAATAATTTTTATGAAGTACAACTCCCTAATGTACAAATGTTCAAAATATATTTGTATAAGAAACAATCTGATTGCTGCAAATAATTTTTATCAAGTACAACTCAACAGCATGTGTTCAATGTACAAATATTCACAATATTTTGTATAGCACAGATTTTGAAAGCTGCAAATAATTTCTCTCACATCATACTGAATCGACATGTGTGCAATGTACAAATGTTTTAGAATATATATGTATAACACAGAATTTGAAACCTGCAAATAAAATAATTTCTATCATGTTAAACTCAAGCAACATGTCAGCAATGTACTAATGTTGAAATTATATTTGTATAACACAGAATTTGAAAGCTGTAAATAATTTATGTCAGGTATAAATCAAGGAACTTTTTGTGGAAAATTATGTTAATTTTGTCATGGAATTTTAAATGTAGAAGTAATTTCACTCAAGTGAGAATCAAGGAACATGTGGGCAGTATCAGTCATGGACAAAATATATCAGTATAACCTGGAATTTAAAAGCTGTAAATAATTTTAATTACTTAGAAATCATGAAACATATTAGCAATGTCAACCTTTTTCTAAAGATATCTGTATAACATAGGGTTTGAAAGCTGCAAATAATTTCAATCCATTACAATTTAAGGATCATGTGGGCTATTTTATCTGTGTTAAAAATATATTTTTACTTCTTAAATTTTAAAACCTGGAAATTATTTCAATTGGTTGCTTTATTATATTTTTATTCATGCATTATTAATTATTTATCATTTTCAACTCACATTTAGTTCAGCTTAATTACTTCAATTGACTTTCTGTTGATTTTTGGCCTAGATTGCCTTCTTGCTTATTAACAGATGCAGCATTATGGTCTGTGAGATGTGTTCATTATTACCATATTTTCCACTACTACTGCTACCACTACCCTATTTATATTAATCCAGGATAGTTTATAATTTGCTCTAATCTCTTCTTAATAATTGTCTATTAAGAATTCTATCAAAAGATTTGTCAATTAATGAGATTTCTTTATTCAGGTGGTGGTGTACTCAGTTTGGCTCAGTTTGATGACAATGCAGACAGGATGCCTCTCTATTGGGTTTGGAGTTATACCAGTTTTACAGGTATTGCCAAAGTTGTAGCTAAGGAATATTTTTCCACATACAACAAGACTGTAAGTATACTAATAAAATCTTTGTAATTAATAACTTCATAATTATTAATACTTATTTACACTATGTACATTCAGACTGTTGTCCTCAGTTTTTTGTTTTGTTTTTTTTGTTATCACATTTTGGCCATTGTGCTTGCTAGCCTTTATCAGCTGCTTACTAATCTGGGATATCTTGTCTAATCCTTATTTTTAATTATTAACTTTAATCCACAATTAGTGGATTAAAGTATTGATTTGTAAATTTGGTAACATAGTAATTATGAGTTCAATTCCTGGACCAGTCAGTGAGTATTTGCATTCAGTTGAAATGAGCCAGCAATAACTGAACAGTACTAAAAATAAGAACTAGACAAGATAGCCCTAGACATGAGCAGTAGAATCTTCATACATGAATTAAAGTGTTCAGTTCAGAATTCCCTGTAGAATATCCAGATTGATATACACCTGATAAAAACTGGAGGATACAACAGCCAAAATGTAATAGCAAACATGAGGACAATAGTCTGAATATAAAAAAAAACTAACCATAGTCAGAATCATCAAGTCAATGTGAATGATTCTTTCTTTTGTTGCATAGTGACTTCTTCACTGGGGCTACATACAGTTTTGAATTTAGATTTTTCCTTTTCCTAGACCAGTTGCCACCCAAGGCTATAGAACACTGTCCTGCTTTTTAACCCATATCTGGGGGAAAGAACTCCAGACTGGTTTGAATTCAGTTTTCTTCTCCTAGATTATTCAAGGCCATAAAATCCAGCCTGTCCTGATATATACCCATTGCTTGAGGGAAAAGAAATGGTCTCATACATTTCCCATGGGTAAGTGAATGTAATGAACTTAACTGAAATTTGAACTCTGCTCTCTAATTCCTTAATTTGAGCCACTCTCCATTACCCAACCATGCCTCCATTTAAGTGTCAGAAAAAGAGAATGGATGAAGTTGTTATTTGCAGTTTCAATCTGTAATATTAAACTGATATATGATAATAATCACAGGTTAAGTGAAGAATTTGTGTTTGGTTCTGAATTTGAGTTTTGTATAATGACATATCAACCTCTGCGAGTTATTTAATGCAAAAAAAGTGGGGTTTTAAGATATTCTTTTTAATGTTTGGTTATAGTGAGAAGGTTGATTTAGTCAGATTTCAATGAAAATCTTTTGTTTTTATTCTTTTTTATTTTAGAAAACTGAAAATGTCTTCTAGTTTTATATTCAAAAATGTTTTGCTGAGAATAATTTCTTTTCCTTCAAAAATGTGTTATGGTAATAATTTTTCCATGCTCCTCACAACCTCCCAATTAGAGGCCTTGCTGCTGGATGCAGTTTACTGTCATGCCCAGGACTATGTTTGGTTCTCCAACTATTCACAGATTGAATGCAAATTGTGTAAATAAGTATTAATAATTATTCTTTTTGATTAACCTGAAGGATAAACACTGTGTCACAGTTTTAACAAAATAATTATTCTTTATTATATCATAATACTTTATCATTTCACTACACTAAACTCAAAACTCAAGCATAATCACGAAATATAGAAACTATATATAATAGCCTTATTCTATCAGTAATGGTTGCATTCATTTTCAACCACTGTCAATCCCTTTCTTCCTGATTTTCAATTAATTTTTATAGTAAAATAATTTTCAATGCCTTTATATTATATACATAACTATATTCTAGCACATATCCTATCTCATTTTTTAATGCACAGAAGATGGACTGTATACTGAAGTTTGTTGAAAACAAACTTTAAGTTAAAATTGCAAAATTTAGTATCTCATCATAAACTATTTCTTATCTAACAAATTTGAAATATTTAATTTATTAATGCAGAAAATTGCCACATATCTCATATATTTGAGATTGTGGCTGCCATTGTGGCTGCCATTGATGAATCCTGGTAAGGATTTTATTTCTCTCAGATTTGTTTTGCTGTATAAGTTGAATAAATCCAGTGAGAAAACACATCCTTGTCTCACACACCTTTCTATTTTTGTATACCTGCTGATTTCACTTCCTATCTGTATACAAGCTGTCAATATAGATTCTTGTATCCTAATGTCCTTTCTGAAATTGTCGAGATTGCCAAGCATCTCTTTGTAGTGTACTTTGTCAAATGCCTTTAGTGAAAATAAAAATTTTTATATAGTTGATAAATTTCATTCAACGTATAATGTTTTATATGAATAACTATTTAAATAAAAGAATCATAATAGATTTGTGTAGTAAAATAATTTTCATTGAATTTCAATATATATTATTGAGTATTTACACTTGTCTGATACCACCATTTACTCCTGTCTCATTAAAAAAAATGCCAAGGCTGACAAAGTACACCTAGCTGTTGCTCTTCAAATGGACCTCCAATCTGTCATTGATTGGGATAGAAAAAAACTCATAAATTTTAATTTGCTTCCAAAACAAAACTGCTTTCCTTTAATCACCATAGAGAAACATAAGTGCCTATCATCAGGATGGATGACACTAGTCTCTTAGAGAGCAACACACTGCACCTCCTTGGCCTCACTCTCTCAACCAATCATAAGTGAAATCACTACCTCAAGGCTATAGCTGCATCTAAAGCTAGCTGTAATATTTCAGTGAGTTTTCATTTATTCAATGTATTTTATTTCTTTATGGCCTGAGATATTATTACAAATTTACCACTGAATATTTATAATCAATCCTGGTCAATAAATACCAACATCTAAATATAAAAAGTATGTTACTGCTAGATACAGTTCAGTGCTCCTGATATTTACCTAGAGTTCTTTGATAAAATATAAAGAACAATCAACAATATTATGGGTCTTGATCTGACATTTTAACTTTGATCATTTTCCTACTGCCACAAGGTTGCCTCTCTCTCTGCCTTTTTTTAATAAATACTTTCGTGGTAATTTTTCAGATGTGTTCTCTGCTATAGTATCTAGACTTTTTGAATTTAAACACAGTCTGAGATTAGCATTGAGATTTCATTAGTTTACAGTTAAGCAGGCTAAATGTAGCCACAAATTCTACACTAACAGTTTCTTTTCTTGCAATTTTCACTTGTGGAACTCCCTTCCAGTTCCATGCTTTCTAACCAACTCAACCAATGTCAATCACTATTTGCTATTCTTCTTATTACTGTTTCCTCTTGCTGCTCATTATTAATGTTTCTGTTTCTAATTCTTCCACACCCTGTAACCTCCTTGTGTCTTGTATGGAATGATTCTGATTAAAAGAAATTTTCTTTTAATAAAACATTCATATTGCAACCATATCTCACATTTTAAGAAAACTGATTCATGGTTTTGATAATTTTGTATTTATAAAACTGATTCCTCTTCTAACACAAGATACCAGAGACAGTTATTAAAATTGTCTCGAAAATTGAGTGGATGACCCGCAATGGAAAACCTCCCCTTGATATACCTACATGTGGTTTTAATGGTGAATTCTGTATAAAAGATGAAATGGGTGAGTTTTTGTTTTATTTCTTTTTTTTCTGAAGATTTTACATATATGTTTTTATTTTTTTTATGTCAAACTGATGTCTTTTGTAATTTTTTTAACAAAACCTTTTATTCATATTGGTTAATAGCATTAAAGTATTTCCCAGGCTTTTAACATTCATTGGTTAAACTCCATCATAAAAGATTTATTACAATTTTTTATTTGATTGTTTTCATGGATTTTTCAGTAACTTGTTGGAACTACTGACTAAAGTGAAACAAATGAAAATCTGAAAAATGTATTGCAAAGAATATCTTCATTGTCAGGAATATGCAACCTTGTGTAAATTAATTGAGATAAAATGAATAATGTCTTTCTAGGATCTTTCACACTTTCCCTGATCATGTATATGTCGTCTCTTGGCATTGTTTTTCTCATCCAACCATATTTTTCTTTCTGTTTTGGACTGATGAACCCAGTTTGTTTCTTTGCCTTGATAACACAAGTGACACTAACAATATCCATGATCACTCTATAAGACTTGCAAGTGTGTGCAATTTTTGTACACTTCTTTAACATCTATTGCGAAAGAAAAGAAAATAAAGCAGTTGTTTCAATTAACTTACACAAGGGTGTATATATTTATTTTGGACAGGAATAAAGGTCCCTTGTTTCCAGTTTAGAAGTGGAATTCCAGTTCCTTCTAAAGTCTTTGCATTCTCTTTCATTAGCGCTTTTGGATATACTTTTAGCCATTTTCAAGGATGAATGCTGTTTTACATGTAACAGAATGTAAGTGGTGTTATGTATAATGTGGAGTATTAGTATGTGTTATATAACAAACATGGTAAGCATGTTGTTAACATGTTTATAGTTGATGTTACAGAGAATTGGGTTTTTAATTTTTATTAATAAGGCCTTTATTTTTTTAGTCTTTTTTTGCATGTAGATGATACTATGATATTTGTGTTGTCAACATGTATGTTCTGGATAGGGTTTGGTAGGTCTTTGTGTGTATTTAAATGAGACCTAATTGAGCTATGTTCAGAGAGATGTAACATTAGTCTTTTTGTTAGGCTTGTTGTAATATATCCAATATAATTATTTTTGAAGACTGTTCTCCACATAACACCCACAACCATATTCCTACAAAACTCACAAATGCCATCAAACAACTAAAAACAACCCTAACATTGTCATCCAACAAGCTGATAAATCCAATATTTATGTAATTTTGGATAAATTAGATTACCACAAAATATTACAGCATGTCCTAGATGATTGATTGAAATTCTCACATAGGAACCCCACCGAATCTCTAAAAACATATGTTAACAAACTCATGGCTTGTAATAATGGTATTATAGGATTCTTGAAAACAAAATCATTGTCGATTATGAACCTGGATACCTATATGGCAACATCGAATACAAAAAGCTAGATACCACTTACGACCCATAATCTTCCAGACCCCTAACCCCATATACTAACTGTCAATTCCTGAATGATACTATCACCCCATACCTACCTAGCAATTACAGTATGAAGCCAACTTACAAATTTCATCAAATTCTTAAATTTACATCCCTTAACCAAAGCACCCTCACATCCCTTGACCAAAGCACCCTCACATCCCTTGACCAAAGCACCCTCACATCCCTTGACCAAAGCACCCTCACATCCCTTGACCAAAGCACCCTCACATCCCTTGACCAAAGCACCCTCACATCCCTTGACCAAAGCACCCTCACATCCCTTGACCAAAGCACCCTCACATCCCTTGACCAAAGCACCCTCACATCCCTTGACCAAAGCACCCTCACATCCCTTGACCAAAGCACCCTCACATCCCTTGACCAAAGCACCCTCACATCCCTTGACCAAAGCACCCTCACATCCCTTGACCAAAGCACCCTCACATCCCTTGACCAAAGCACCCTCACATCCCTTAACCAAAGCACCCTCACATCCCTTGACCAAAGCACCCTCACATCCCTTGACCAAAGCACCCTCACATCCCTTGACCAAAGCACCCTCACATCCCTTGACCAAAGCACCCTCACATCCCTTGACCAAAGCACCCTCACATCCCTTGACCAAAGCACCCTCACATCCCTTAACCAAAGCACCCTCACATCCCTTGACCAAAGCACCCTCACATCCCTTGACCAAAGCACCCTCACATCCCTTGACCAAAGCACCCTCACATCCCTTAACCAAAGCACCCTCACATCCCTTAACCAAAGCACCCTCACATCCCTTAACCAAAGCACCCTCACATCCCTTAACCAAAGCACCCTCACATCCCTTGACCAAAGCACCCTCACATCCCTTGACCAAAGCACCCTCACATACCTTGACCAAAGCACCCTCACATCCCTTAACCAAAGCACCCTCACATCCCTTAACCAAAGCACCCTCACATCCCTTGACCAAAGCACCCTCACATCCCTTGACCAAAGCACCCTCACATCCCTTGACCAAAGCACCCTCACATCCCTTGACCAAAGCACCCTCACATCCCTTAACCAAAGCACCCTCACATCCCTTGACCAAAGCACCCTCACATCCCTTGACCAAAGCACCCTCACATCCCTTGACCAAAGCACCCTCACATCCCTTGACCAAAGCACCCTCACATCCCTTGACCAAAGCACCCTCACATCCCTTAACCAAAGCACCCTCACATCCCTTGACCAAAGCACCCTCACATCCCTTGACCAAAGCACCCTCACATCCCTTGACCAAAGCACCCTCACATCCCTTAACCAAAGCACCCTCACATCCCTTGACCAAAGCACCCTCACATCCCTTGACCAAAGCACCCTCACATCCCTTAACCAAAGCACCCTCACATCCCTTAACCAAAGCACCCTCACATCCCTTGACCAAAGCACCCTCACATCCCTTAACCAAAGCACCCTCACATCCCTTAACCAAAGCACCCTCACATCCCTTGACCAAAGCACCCTCACATCCCTTGACCAAAGCACCCTCACATCCCTTAACCAAAGCACCCTCACATCCCTTAACCAAAGCACCCTCACATCCCTTGACCAAAGCACCCTCACATCCCTTAACCAAAGCACCCTCACATCCCTTGACCAAAGCACCCTCACATCCCTTGACCAAAGCACCCTCACATCCCTTGACCAAAGCACCCTCACATCCCTTGACCAAAGCACCCTCACATCCCTTAACCAAAGCACCCTCACATCCCTTGACCAAAGCACCCTCACATCCCTTGACCAAAGCACCCTCACATCCCTTAACCAAAGCACCCTCACATCCCTTAACCAAAGCACCCTCACATCCCTTGACCAAAGCACCCTCACATCCCTTAACCAAAGCACCCTCACATCCCTTGACCAAAGCACCCTCACATCCCTTGACCAAAGCACCCTCACATCCCTTGACCAAAGCACCCTCACATCCCTTGACCAAAGCACCCTCACATCCCTTAACCAAAGCACCCTCACATCCCTTGACATCAAAACTTATTCACTATCATCTCTGTTGCTAAAATCATCAACATAATTTTTAGGTTTGTGTATAAATATACTCCACCAGCTATCAATCCCCACACTCTAAAAAACTTCTGCTCACTTGTACCAGCCAGGCTTCATTTTACAACCATGCAGGCCACATTTACACCCAAACTAAAGGCGTAAGTATGGGAAATCCTCTTGGTCTATGCTTTTCTAACTTTTACATGTCCATATAGAAAAAAACGTTTAAAAAATTACCAAACCCACAATATATGTCCATTATATAAATGATATTTTCATTCTTGCTCAGATCAAAAACATAAGTGGTAATCTTAAATCTGTATTAAAAAAAAATTCCATCTTCAGCTTCACAGAAGAGCTTAGCCAAAAATAAACTCAGTTTTTAGACGTTCTCACAGAGTCTTGTAATTACTTCTCTATATGAAAAACCCACCAGTAAAAATTCTTGTGACCTTAATTTCATTAGTCAATGTCCCCTTAGATATAAAATTGGCGTCATTAAAGATTTCCTCATAAGAGTCTACAAGAATTCATTCTCTAGATCACTGTTCTTCAAAGGACTCCATAACACTAAACAAACACTCATAAACAATGGATTTTAAAATTATTTGATTGACTACCATATTAGACTTCTTTTTTTTTCACACCTGAGTAATAACAACAATAAAAACACTGATAAAAATAATAACGTTAATGTGTTAATATTAATATTAAGACAAATCTTCACTCTGAAACATTGTTCGAAGATATGCAACATCCATAGACTTAAATAAAAAAAATTGAATTAATCATCTATTATACTAAATTTAAAATGGTTAACCTCATCATCAAAAACAACAATTCACCCATGAGATCCAAACCATATCACTATGAAACTGACTTGAAGCTTCATGCTACATCTCAATTCAATCTCATTTAAACATACAGTGAGACCTATCAAGCCCTATCTGGAATATACATATTGACAACACAAATATCATAACGTCAACCACATGCAAAAAAAGACTAAAAATAAAAATGAAAAACCCAACACTCAGTAGCATCAACTACGAACACTCTAACAACATGCTTATTGTGTTCAGAACATAATGCATACGACTACTCCACATCATGCATAACACCACTTACATTCTGTTACACATAAAATAGCATTCATCCTTGAAAATAGCTAAAAAGTATAGCTGAAAATACTCTGATAAACAAAATATTTGGATAATTTTTATATAATTCATGTTGCCAAAAAAGAATAAAATAAAATAATGAAAAATTACATAAAAAGCTTAACCATCAAACCTTAACTGTTATTTTTAATGAAACCTGCATATATATATTAGTCATCCACATAAAAGCCTGTTTCGCTGTATCACAGCTCATCAGTGTGGCTAGACACATCCACTTGCCTCTGGCCAGGATTGAAACTCAACCGATTTGGTGTCAGTCAGAGTCACTACTCCCTAAGCCATCAACGCATGGTATCAGAGAAGGGAAATTTTAACGTGTTGTATCTAAGCAGTGTATACACACGCCAGTCACTGAGAGAACTCAATTCATTTCTGAAGAGTCACGCATATAGCTGAAGTGGAAACTGTTTTTAAAATTTTCTTTTCCAGAGAGCTCAATCGTAATGAGAGCATAATATATATATATATATATATATATATATATATATATATATAAGTGGACATTGACTCAACAGCCAGAAATGAGAATTTCATACTTAAACACAACATATATATAATATAAATAAATATATAATTATATAAATATATAATCATATAAATATATAATCATATAAATATATAATCTTCATGGCCGTATCTGACTACCGGGCACACTGGGCACGGGTCCGGGCCGATCCGTGCAATCATAGTGAAAATCCGGGCAACGAAAAATGTCTTCATCAGAAATCAAACTAAACAATTCACAAAGAAAGAAAGAAAGAAAGAAAGAAAGAAAGAAAAACGAAGAAAACATCCGAATGAATGTAGTAAAAATCTGTTTGTTTATTTATTAATTTTGGGAGAAAAGATTGGTTATACTCAGATAATCCGAACCCGATTTCCTGCTTCCATTCATGTTCTGTGCCTAATTTCCATTGGAATAGCCGAAAAAATCCACAAAAATCATAGTTTCTGGAAATGGATGACACTGATGACAGCATCACATTGTCAACTAATAAATCCGGGTAATCTTCTTTGTGCCCAGTGTTTTTTTAGCATCAGCTATGGCCCTGATAATCATATATAAATATATAATAAAGAATTCTTTTTAAATGCTATCATCATTTGAAGATTAATCAGATTAGCAAATAACTTAAGAAGGCTGGTGATCATATTGCTGAAATATTGTAATAATAATAATCAAGATGTGGACATTAGACCAACTGCACAAAATCATAACTCATTCCAGATATTCAAGATATGCCAGTATGCACTACTACGCTTTAGAATGAGATTAGTTTGAATTCCATTCAGATTTATTACATTCACTTATTCAAATACCCTTGAAAAGCTATAAATCTATATCTTTCCCTAGCTATGGGTTAAACAGTAAGACTTTTATCTGGAAAATCATTGTTATTCTAAAAAAATTATAGATGTAATAATTTCTCACAAAAAAGACAAATATTCTTGTTTCCACAAAGGGGTTTTAATCCATAAAAGAACAAATCAATCAATAAATCAATAAATTAATCCCAGAAATTCATAATGAAATTAGCTACAAGTTTCTCTATTTTCAGTTATTGTACTAAATCAAGTTTTCATTGTCCAAAAATAACTTTTATTTTTTGGAAGCAAGTAGAAAAATGATGAGTATTTTTTTAAAATGCTGAACCATATTCCTTTCTGCAAATTGATGTAGAAGCCATTTTCCTAAGATTTGTTGATGATGATTTTTTTATAGTCATATCGCCCCAAGCAAGGCATTTACTGCCACTGTTTTGCAGGGGGTTCCATAGGAGGAAAGTTATGAGAAAGAGTGACAGGTTATAGGGGGTGTTAGGAAGTGGGTAAGAGAAGGATGAGAATACTGATGAGAATGGAGTGGATGGAGAAAGGAGCATGGGAGAGAGGATGCAAGTTAGTGAGAAAAGAGATGACTATTGACTTTACATTTAAAGTCTTGGAGATTGTAGCTATTGGGAAACCAAGTAGATAGAAGGGAATTCCACAGGCGGGAAATACGAAAAAAGAAGCTGCTGGAGTAGAATTTGCGTTTACAATTTATTGGTTTCACAGTAAAAGGGTGGGACCTAGTTGATAATCTTGTAGTTTGAGTAAATTTATATACAGGAGGCACCAGTGTGTTAAGTTCATCAGAGCAGAAGCTGTGAAAGTATTTGTAGAAGAGACACAAGAAAGCCACATTGCACTGGTGAGAAATTGACTGTATCCGAGCTGCCAAGTCGGGATCTATTACATTACAGATTCTCCGTTGGATTTTGTCAAGGATACCTAGGTGGATAGCAGGAGCACCAGACCAGATATGGCAGCAGTATCTAATGCACGGGCGGATGGTAGATATGTGCAGGATTGTTTCAGGTGGAAAAAACTTCCTGACCCTACACAGAGAACCGACTTTCTTAGCATATAACGCCGATATTATTCAACTGTTGATCAGAGCAGCCTCTCATGACACTACGCATGAGTTCGGCTCCTAACTACTAGTCGGAAGCAGCAACCAAGAAATTGCCAACCCGGTACCCTCAGAATGAATAGACGTTGCCACCATCCACAAACAATGCAAAAAGCTTGTGACAGCACTAGGACTAGGACCTGAGGAGAGAAAAGAAACCGGGAATCCCTTCCTAAACAAGAAACAAGGCGTGTGTCTCTACTCCCGTCCAAAAGAAGAGGGAGGAGTGTGAACCGGGCGATAGAAGGGTCTATCTACTCCAACTAAAAAAAAAGAAAAAAAAATTTAATTAAATTTTAACTTAGTATAGGTTGGAAGAAGCCTTCTAAGCCAATAGTTTTGCAGTGCACCCCCCAATGCCCATTAAGGAAAATTCAAGTTAAACAAAAAGCTAACTCATTTATTTTTTAAATAAAAAGATAATATTGCCACTGCTATGAAAAGGACAAAATATAAAATTATTATTATTTGAACATGACAACTTAAAAGAGCAGAATAAACTTCAGAGAAAATCTTTCATACACTGTGAAAGAGATTCTCTTGCCCAGGTAAAAAAAAAGTAAACCGACCTCCTATGGATATATAACAATACAAAAATAAAAGAACAAAAGAAAATAAAAGAATATTGCATGTTTAATGCTACCACTGATTAAAAATGTATTATTTATCCATCTCTCTCTCTCTCTCTCTCTATATATATATATATATATATATATATAAATGTGGACACAGAGACAAACACTTAAAGTCGGTGTTGACCTCAGTGTCAACTTTTATATACACATGCTCTGTTTTGGATATTAAGCACTTTAACCCATAAATATAGCATACCTTATATATATATATATATATATATATATATATATATATATTTTAGTCATTCACATACAAGCCTGTTTCGCTGTATCACAGCTCATCAGTGTTTCTGGCTGTGTTCGAAACTAAACCAATTTGTCAGTTGGAGTTCCTAGTCCCTAAGCCATAGGCGCATGGAATGAGAGAGAGGAAATTTTAGCGTGTTATATATAAGCGATGTATACACATGCCAGTCACCGGAAGAACTCAATTCATTGCTGAAGAGTAACACACAAATTGCAGAAGTGGTAACTGTTTTTGATATATTCCTCTCTAGAAAGCTCAATCGTAATGAGAGCATAGCATATTTGTCATCCACATACAAGCCTGTTTTGCTGTATCACAGCTCATCATTGTGGCTAGACATTCACTTGCTTCTGGCCGGGATCAAAATATTCAGTGATATATATATCATTGAATATGTCAGACAAAGAAAATTTTATTCATTTTTTATTGAGTTTTTCTAGTATTTTGGTTTGGAGAGTAAAGGTATGTAAAAATTGTTCATAGTGTCTATTGACACTATGAACAATACTTTCAAAACCAAACTAGTAATGTTTCATAATTACTGAATAGACTCTGATAAACAGTTTATATTCTCAATAATGCTCTTGCTTTGAACATGTATTAAGGCTCAAGTACATTCCAGACCACAAGTGAAACATATACATGATCCACCAATAAAGATGTTGATAAAATGGCTGTTTATTAGCACTGCTCCAAAAAGTACCTAATTCTTCCTGCCATGCTTTATCTTTACAAAAGTTAGTCAGTCATTCAGTTAAGTTCCATACGGGATACACGCTTTGGGCGATCATGTCTCAAAAGAGACATGACTGACTGGGCAGAAGATTATCCCACAGTAGGTTGCCATTGCTTTCTGCAGTAGACTAGTTGTCAGCCAAGCCAAGATTATAAAACACAATCTGTCCTATTATTTAACCGAATTAACACCTTTCCCAAGGGTATTTGTGCGTAAGTGAATGCAATGAGTTCAACTGGAATTCGAACTCGGCACCCCGATCTCTCGTTCCGAGTCAATATCCACTGCACCACAACGCACATCCTGGTGTAGATATCTCCAAAAAGAATATTGCTGGTATATGTGGGCTGGAGCTTCTCAATACTCACTTTCCATTTTTGATAGAGTTCAAAATCATTTATACTGCTTTGTGAGTGATTAATTATTTTTCACTCTATAGCTCATTTACCACAGATTAAATGTCACAAACCTCTTACTACTGTATCATTATTTCTGCATTAAATGTCATGACATGCTACATTCATTGAAGATTTTTCTAAGTCCACCGAACAAGTTTTTTTCTGACCCAAAGGGCACTTCGAATCACCAGTTGGGTGAGTGACGCCTCATTATTATTGAGGTATTTCAACCTGGGCACCCAACGTCATATTGAATAGGCTTCCTGCTTCGTAAAAAACGAGCTCATCTATCAGATCATCTTGAGTGGCCTCCTTAGCTAACACATAATATAATGCCCTACGGGACAACGCTTGGACATCAGAGAGACCATCCGTAGCCCGTAAGAGTTGCTTGAGAGCAATCCGACATTCACAATCAAAACTAGCATACACTTTGGGATAAACGGTGGGTTTATTCCTTCCACGAGTGCACATTTCTCAGGGATGGAAAGTTTGTACTGACATTTTCCTTCCAGAATTCGCCCTCACCACAACTGACACAATCGATCTAGGAACGCGATGAGAAGCATATGTTGAAGAATCACAATGCTAGGGATACCGAGACCGACTTGAGAAGGATACAGGGAACAAATCTCTCGAACTACCCTTTTCTCCGCGAGAAAGAGAAAAAGAGCCTTACTAATGTGATTAGTGTAGCAAACGGAAGTAAAAGTAGGGGAGAGTCGATAAAGGAGATTCGATACAACAACCGAAACGTCGTCAGCATAGGCTGAATAATACCTAGCTGGGGTAGTAGCACAAAGCAGGGAAATACCGTGTAGGACCAGGTTCGTTTTTAACTTATGAAGGAAAGGCTCTAACGGAAGAATGTATAATAAGGGCTAAAGCGGACAACCTTGACGAATGGAGCGAGAAAATATAAAAGACTCCATTGCATCAACGTACGAAGAGATGCATAGAGAAGCCGTATCCAGTTGCGAATGTACGGCCTGAAACCGACAGCGGGAATGACAGCCTTTATTGAATGCCTTGAACTGATCTAAATTGATAAGCGAGGCAATAAGATGAACTTGTTTTTTCCTTTCTTCTGCTTTCGAGGTACTTTCAGGACTTCAATGCCTTTTAGTAGAGTCAGATTTCTACAGTGACTGTGCAGGTATGAGGTTAGGAGTGGAAACTGGTCTTGTATGTTTAGGAGGGACTGAAGAAGAAGATGGTGTTGTTTTCTTTACTCTGGTTATTTTGGAACGGGTAGGAGTCAAAGATCTTGTCATTGGAGCGGCATGATATTTTTTGATGATAAGGAAGACAGAGAAGAGGATGAGAGACTCGGCACCCTCACTAGCTTTAAATTGTTTTTGTGTTCAGCTGTTTTTTTGTTTTTTGTTTCAGCTGTCTCAATTTCAGGATTTTGTTTTAGGTCGGCTCAAGGTTCTTCTGTATTTCGTTTACAAGACACCTTCACCCGAGCTCTTAAGGCCACAGAGAGCTAAATTCCTCATTCATCAAACAGAGGTCATCCTTTACAGTATCTTGCGCAGCCACCTGCACTAACACACGATATAATGTCTTATAAGAAACAATCGAGTGTGGGAGAGGCCTTCCATAACTGGTGTGAAGTCTTTCAGAGAAAGTTGACACTCGCGATAGAAGGAGCACTCAATTCGAGGATGATGACTGACCTCCTCTCGCCATCATGCACACTTCTCAAAGATTGAAATACTTTCTTAGTAGAAACCGTTACCCTCAGCTTGCAGACACATTCTATTCAAAAACTTAAGCCAAAGAATCTGTTGACGAATTTCAACGCTGGGCATTCCTAGACCACCCTAAGACGAATGGGGGAAAACAAACCTCGTGATACATCTTAGGAGCCTTATTGCACAACAAGAAGTGAGACAAGACTCGAACCAATAAAATTAGTTCGATGCACGAGAAGGAAAGTACCAAGAGCAGGTAAAGAAGGGATGGGGTAGATGTGCGAGGCATAAACTTTCGTCTTACGCTTCAAGGAAAGCCTCCTCTGAGATCAACTGCCACCTCGATCTTTTCTCGGACCTACAACCAATTCATCTCTAACTGAAGGTTGGGGCCAAAATAGACGTCGAGTATCTTGATAGGTCCATCCGTTCAAGTAAAGGGCCCAGAATGAGAGACTTTTTCCACTCACCCAAACGCAAACTCACTCTCGCGGTTGATGTTGGTTTCTGTTACGGTCTCACACTTGCTGATTTTCTTACAGATTTTGTCAATCACAGCAGTGATAGCGTGAAAGCAGTCACGTTGTCGGCATAAGCGGAATACTTGGTCAAGGTGGTCGCACCAGGAGGGCAGTTCCATGTAGAAAGTAATTCGCATTTAAATTGCGAAGTAATGGCTCCAACACAAAAATATACAGCATCGACAAAAGCGGGCAACCGTGAAAAATTGATCTGGGCAGCATGAAAAGTTTTGACCGTACAGCATTTGCTTCCACTGTCGCACTGGAAGACCAATACAAGAGACTTATCTAGGGCTGAAAGTATGGCCCGAAACCAGCCGACTCGAGAACAGCCCTGAGAAATCGATAGTTAGCACTATCAAATGTCTTGGACTGATCTAAATTGATCAGCGCGTCTTCTCTCTCGACTTGTTCTGCCATTAAGTGTACCGTATTAAAATTGACCTTCACAGCACAGGTCTGTACAAGGTTAATCCAAATAGGCAGGACAGCTTGCAAACGGTTGGCTTAAGCCTTAGCCAAAATCTTTCTCTGTATTCTACATACTTAAAGACCCTACTTTATTCAGTTGTTGAAAATCAGTTCCAGTAAAAAAACAAGGACAAATGACTGCCTCAAGTACAATTCATACGGTAGACCATTTAAACCTGG
Organism: Ascarosepion bandense; assembly: GCA_037127315.1. NCBI lineage: Eukaryota > Metazoa > Mollusca > Cephalopoda > Sepiida > Sepiidae > Ascarosepion > Ascarosepion bandense. Next base: position 657,332 of record JBBBDQ010002443.1, on the reverse strand, counting down.
AGATTTATCCCGATTAACTTGCTTCAACGCTTCCCAGATTTTGCTTCAGGCGAGAAAAGTCAATCAAATAGGTGTTGAACTGAGCAGTACTCAGACGGGGTTCCCTGATGAACAGCTCACGTAAGTTGTCACAAAAAGCCGCACATAAACCCGCGTTTGTAGTCACAGTCCGATTGTCCAGCAATGCAATGTTAAGCCCGCGACATGTCTTCGAGACACATTAACTTCCTCTGCATGTAATTCAATGGCTATATTCTTCACCTCAGAGGACATTCTTTTTAACCTTTCTGTAAGTATCAGCAATCAGTAATTCTTGTTAAGCAAGGAGGCCAGCTGGGTCCTAGCTAAGGCTACGTCCCTACTAAACGGAATTTTGCCGTTTGGGCAGGGGTTAGATTGAGTCGACGACTATAATCATCAGCAACGACGCATTTTTTTTTATTTTAATTTTCCCACAACATATTCCCAACCTCAGCCCCCGTTAACTCCCATTGCAGCATTAGTAAATAGGCAGCTGGACCTTTGGAATCTTGATCAATAAACAATGATGCATTCAATTCCCAGAAGCCTTAGGCACATATAAGTTTTACACAAACCTCGACGAGCCGATGATCTGCTAGTTAAACTATAGAATGAAAACTTATAGACTCTCTTAACATCAACTCTCTTAACTAAGATTTGGTGAATATGATGTTTTTTTATACACATCGGTGGTCACAAAATAATCTGCGGTCATTCACATCCTACCAGCATGAATAGCCTCGTGTTTACAGGAATCAAAACATTCACAGAAATTAAATTCATACAATTGTAATTATTTTGTGTACTGGTATGTACATATTTTAGTTATATGTGTTTTGCGGTTGCATGTAATAAAGGAAAAAAGTCACTTTGTCTTATCACAAGCAATATGCTGAGGAGAGAAGATGAATGTTACTACCCTCCAATGGTACATAGCAAAGAGAATGAGTTTATAATTTTTGGCGTGAAGTCTGTTTTCAGAAAGAAACGTTTCTGTTGCATTCTGGGAAAACTTTTATTATTTTAGTTTTATTTAATTTTTTAACAAAGTTTTATATGTCATTTGTTTTATTTTATATTATTTATGATATTATTATTATTATTATTATTATTATTATTATTATTATTATTATATATTCTATTTTTATTTATTAATAATAAGAAGAATGTCCATACAATCTTATGAAATTATAAAGAAATTTAACTTGGGGTTATCATTTTTATAATCTTATTTATTATCGAAAAATTTTGTATTTTTAAATATCAATTCTAAAAATAAAAAGTCCCATTTTTGATTCTGATAATGAGCAATGTCAATATTTATTTTTTTAATTTTTTTTTTTTGTTGGGTTATTGATTTATATGTTTATATTATATTGGACTAAAAACAAGATGTCTGCCACTTAATAATGGAAAAAGTATTTAATTTTCAACATAGTCCCCTTCCATGTCAATTCAGTGGGGAATATTAATTATATAGCTAAAACATACAGTGAAAATTCCAATTGTAAATTCAAGCCATAAAGTTACTGATTTTACATATATAGTTATAATTTGCATTTTATATTACAAACTTTATTACTTTCAAATTTATATCATGTTCCATCAGATCATATTTAGTAAAATGTATGCATATTACATTAAAAATAATAATAATAATAATGAAACAACTTGCATACAATGTACTGAAAAGTTATAGCAAAATCAACTTTCTAAAATTTGGCCAAATAGAACTTTTGTTTTGAAGCTCTTCTTAGTCAGTAATCAGTACTCCTTTCTGCTGAAACATTTTATTTATTTTATTATTACAGGGAAAATTGCAGGCAGTGTAATTGGTTCCATTTTCTTTGCACTTCTGTTATTCATATCCTTATTTTATGCCAGAAAGTAAGTATATATATATATATATATATATGTTTATACCAATGTGCGTATGTGTGTGTGCAAATATTTGAAGAATGTTACTTCTTCGCAGAAAGAAAGACTATTCACTTGGTAGCTTTTTAGTATTTTTCCTTCATACTTTTATTACTTCCATCAATTACATCTGAGTTAACACTCTGCTATTGGCCCATAGTTGATTCTTAAGGTTAGCTTCACTTTTAAAACTTCTCTTATGCCTGTGACAAAGTTTGTCTGTGTTACTTGTGAGAAAAACTTGACTATCTCTGTGTACAATCATTTGATGCTTGAGTCCTGCAACAGATTTACAAACCTTGTCACTAAACTTGCACAAGTTACCTGCATTTCTTGCTAATAAGGGGTTGCATTCACAGGAGTTTGCAATTGACCTCTCCAGTGTGATCTCACAACTGGCTAAACTAGTCACTGTATGATTGACTTTTTCACAAACACTGTGAATGGGTTAGGACCCTAGTAATAGATCAGCGACAGATTCTATTTCAACCTTCCTAATGGTGCATGTTCTGTTGGAATGCTCAATTCTATTCTTATCAAAATTGTTGAAGCAGTCCCAAATCAAGCTTTTTTAACCAGATCTATATCCAGAAAAAGTTTCTCTGTCTTCAACATTAATGCCAAGGGTCTTTAGATTACATTTAAGTACATATTTGAATCATTTTTGGGGGCTTATGAGTCAGTCAATTATCCTGTATCAGCTCACCAAAAAAATTTTGGACAATCTGTCCTACTCCATATGTGCCAGATAACTTGTTCAACACATCTGATAACAGAGAAGCAGTTTCTCTATGCTGGCTATGTTTGCATGCTGTAGAACTTTCAAGTCTGGTCTACAAGACTGTCAATTGATTTCCAAGATTTATTTCAGGTATTCTGGTGAAAACACTCTATGACTTTAATGTGTTTTCAATAGGTGGTCTATGTTTTAAAGAAATATAAAATGGATTGTTTGTGCTTAAGAAGACATTATGATCAGACTATGCTCTCTTTTCAAGTTTTCTGAGGGCTTGACTTGCATATTCAGTGTGGTAATTCACTTCCACATCCAGTGAGCCAGTGCACTGCATATGTATACAAGAGTGTCAACTACTTCCAGCCTGGATCCATTAACAAACAAGGCAGCCCAGGTAGAGGCATGTATATGACTTTTGCATTTTTCAGACTGATAGTCAGCTCAAATGCTGTCCATGCCACCAAGAAATATATATATATATATATCAACTGCTAGCAAGAAGTATGAAAAAAGAAAGTGTTATGATAGAACTTACAATTACATCTAGCCAAATGTAAAATGATGAGACCTTGATGTAGTGCTCCATTTAATTTCATAAGGTTTAGGTTCTATGAAAGAAAGTTCTTCAGAACAATTACCATAAAACTATTTATAGAAAAAGTACAGGGAAGCTACTTGCAGTGGAGGAAAAGTGACTGAATAAGAGATACCTGGTCAGGGCCAATAATATTGCAGATTCTTTTTTGAATTCAATAGCCTGAGCTTCACCATTCTTATCTAAAGTTTGACAGATTCTTTCAGCAGTAATTGCTATTACATCAGCAGCTGAACTAGAGGGGTGAAGACTATATTGTCTATTGGAAAGAAAACCAAGTCAAGTGAGTTGCTTAACCAATTCACAATTTATAGTGTGACAATTTCAAGAGAAAAGCAGAAAGCAACAAATGAATCTTTACCAGTATTTTAGTGATCTTTATAAGTGTTTTATTGATCTTTACCAGTGTTTTATTGATCTAACCTTTGACACTATCAGTAAGCCAACTGCCTATGGTATTCTGTTAAAACTGAGCTTCCCTGAAAATTTTATGAGTTTTACTAAATTCTTTTGAAAAAATTACTAAATGAAAGATCAGAAATAATATCCAGATGCAACCACACCAAGAAATAAATCTTAGGATTATACAAACCTGGATAAAAGTGTTTAAAGTCATTAAATAACTCCTCCCTAATTTTGAAATTTCAGTTATTTGAAAATTCCAGTCAGGCATTCATAAAAATTTCTGTTGTACAATTAGAAACATTGGAAAATCAGTTATTATAAATCACTTGAAGATACCAAAAGGTTAAAACCTAGGTTGTTGAAATAACTTATTTCCAAATGAATAATATTAAAAAACTCTACAATATATATGTATTGAGCACTTTTAATATAACTGCATACTATTTTAAATGTAATTATGACCAAAAAATGATTAGCAATAATTATATATATATATATATATATATCTGAGTGAGTACAGAACAAAGAAAGAATTTTTTCCAACATCCAAAACATTAATTTAAAACAGTGCTCGATATATAATGTATATAGAGCTGTGAATATTTATTATAAATTATATTTTAGAACATGTACATAATGATTTTTATATATATGTGTATGTATATATAAAAAAACATTATCTACATGTTCTAAAATATAATTTATAATATATATATATATATAACAATGATTATATATATATATATATATATATAAGAAAAAGTGCAAGAAGCCATGAAACTTTTGTTTAAAGTGTAGATTTATTGTTGTCATTATTCTTAATATTACTTGTTTTTTGTATGATATATCAAGTGTCCATTAAGTCCATTAAGTGTTAAGATTTCCTATATTTATGTGAGGATACCACTAAATATCAAAGATAAATCATTTATAGACAGTAGAGATATAGGAATCAGCACTGCCTTGTAACTATCAGTTTTATGCTCCTATTTGATTTTGACCACACACACACAAAATCACACACACACACACACACAAAATCGCACACACACACACAAAATCGCACATGCACACACACACACACACATACACACAAAATCGCGCACACACACACAAAATCGCGCACACACACACACACACACACATGCGCGCACACGCACACGCACACACACACACACACACACACACACAAGTTTTATTAAATTCATATGGGAGGTCAGCCTGTTTTTTTGTAATTTTCTAATTTTTTAATGTTGTTTCACATCTGGATCAAAATTATAAATAAGTTGTCTAAAACCAAATCATTTATTTTGAATAGTTTATTCAAAAAATTTGATCTGAATACGCAACAACTTATTTGAAAATTGCAAAACTGTAATAAGAAATTAAGAAAATCTTTTTGGTTGTATTTAATAAAATTTGTTTAACTGAAATATTGATGATTATGCACATGTATGTGTACTGGAAGTCAATATGTGACCAAATATGACCAATTCTCCATTTTCAAATCTCATTGAGAAATATGTTCATGTCTGTATATCTAGCTGCTGCTGACATATGAAGCAGAAAGTATTCGATTATGTATAAAGATTCTGTGTCTTTCAGTAGAAAATGTTCTTTAAGGCAAGCACAGATGATGGAACCCCAGTTATCATCCTAGAGAAATGTGTCCCTGAACTGGCTCCAGTCCTCTCCAAATTCTACAACTATTGCCTATCTGCTTGTTGCTTTCCTGCTTGTTGGAAGTCCTCATCTGTAGTTCCAGTTTTTAAGAACTTTGCTGAACCCTTTCTAACTTTTAACGATTGCCCTATTAGCCTCTTATTGCTTTTCAATAAAGTATTTGAGGCCCTAAAGTATTCTAGATGTCATCAGTTCTCAAGTAGGCATCTATGTAGGTGACACTGCCATTTGCTCCTATCTCAATAGGAAATTTGCCAAAGTTGACAAAGTAAACATGGCTGCTGCTCCTAAAATGGACATCCAATCTGGGGCAGGAAATGGCTTGTAACTTTGAATATTTTTAAAACAAAATTGCTCTACTTTAACCAGCATAGAAAAATTTTTCTGTCAGCCATCAGCATGGCTGAGGCAAATATCGTTAATATCAACACACTATCCCTCCTTGGCATAACTTTTTCAACCAACCTGAAGTAGAATGAATATATCAGATCTACAGCTTCATCTATTGCTAGGAAGGCTGGATCTCTGTATCAGGCTAGAAAGTTTTTCTTGTCAGAATCCATCTTGCACATTTATAAATCTACCATTTGTCTTTGCATTGAGTACTGTTGCCATATCTGTTCCTGCTATTCATCTCAAGGTTCTCAATAAAATCTAAAGAAGGATCTGCAATATAATCAGTCCTGACCTGGCATCTCAACTTTAGTCACTTTCTCACCAATGAGGCATGGCTTCTCTCTGTCTTTTCTACAAATATCTTTTGTGGAAACTGCTCTGATGAGCTCTTTTTTTTCCTGATACCTGCAACTACATGAAATTAAGTGTGCTACTAGATTGGCATCTAAGTCCCACCCATTTATTATTGAAATAGTTAAATGTAACCATCATTTCTACTCAAACAGTTTCTTTTCTTGCACTTCTCAGCTGTGGAAATCACTTCTGTATACATGTTTCCCTGATAACTACAATCTCCAAAAATTTAAACGCAACATCATCTTCTATGGTCTTGAATCCCATTCATCTTTTATCTTCTTTTCAAGATTCCTTATCATTATCATCAATCATTTTTCTCACTGTAACTCCCTGTGCACTAGTAGTGGTCTTGCCTTGTTTAGGGAAAAATGATTTAAAAAAATAACAATTAACAACTTCATGGATCAAAGATTCTAATCAAATTTTATCAGTTTATTTGTTGTATTTGCTGTTGGCATCTGTAATAATTTAAAAAAATTTCTCATGAAAATATAAAATCAGTAAGCAATATTGCTGAATGAATAAATATAAGGAAATATTTTCACTACATTTACAAATACAAGAATAATTTAAATCCCTAAGAAACCTGTCCTGGAAAGTTATTGAGTGAAAATATTTAACCGTTAATCTATTCAAATAAGTTGACAGATTTAAGAGCTAAAAGAATATGAAACAGTTAAATCTAAAAAGGAAAATCTGCTATGATAGATTGGTCATATTACCAAGCACAACTGCTTTTCATAAAATGTTTAATTATACAGTAGTCTTTTTCTTATCTACATTATCCTTTAGGCTATTATAGGCTGCAATTTAGGATCACTCAAGATTTTATAAAACAAAGATTTTAATTTTTTAGATGGAACTTTTAAATATTTTCATAAATTGAAATGATAACAATATGGCAAACATATTTATTTGGCTTTATAGCAAGGTCACCTTTATTTGGCTTTATAGCAAGGTCACCTTTATTTGGCTTTATAGCAAGGTTACCTTTATTTGGCTTTATAGCAAGGTCACCTTTATTTGGCTTTATAGCAAGGTCACCTTTATTTGGCTTTATAGCAAGGTCACCTTTATTTGGCTTTATAGCAAGGTCAGGATCAATTACATTGCAGATTCTCTTCTAAAGGTTACCAAGAATCCTGACTAGGTATGATAACAGTATTCAATGCATGTGCAGATGGTTGATTTGTATATGGGCAAGATAGACTTAGGTGAGCAAAACTTCCTGGCTGACACAGTGACCCAACCTTCTTAGCAGTAGATTTAGCTATTGATTCAATGTAGTCATTCCACTTGAGGCTGGCTGAGAGAGTGAGGCTAAGGAGGTGCAGTGTATTGCTTTTGGGGAGACTAGCTAGATCCATGTTAATGGGGGTGCAGAAAGGACTGTCTATGGTGGTTGATGGATAGCAGCTTTGTTTTGGAAGCATTACAGTTTATGAGCTATTTCTTAACCCAGTCTACCACAGAATGGAGGTCCTTCTCAAGAACAGCAGTAAGGTTATCTTTGTCCACCTTGGTAGATTTCTAACTGAGGTGGGAGTAAATGGTGGTGTCATCAGTGTAAATGCTTAATTTGGATTTAATAACATTAAAGAGATAGTTGATGAAGATCAGAAAGTGTGTCAGGCTTAGGATGGAGCCCAGGGGAATACCTGTATTTGTGTGATAGGTTCTGAAGGCATGCCCATTCAAGACGACCTTTATTATGTAGTTTGATAGAAACAATTGGATCAAACCAACCAAGTGTCCAGTGATACCATAGACCTGTAGCTTGAGTAGAAGGTCAGCATGCCAGACCCTATCAAATGCTTTGGAGATATCCAGGGCCACAGCTCAAGCTGCTTTGCTATTCTTATCAAGGCCTGGTATTTCAAAATTCCAACAATTACATAAATTGAACCCAATTGCAGGGGAAAAGGTAGAAATATCAGCACAGCTTGATTAGATTATCATAAAGCCTTTGATAGTGTGCTACACTTTTGGATACTTAAGGCTTTGGAAAAGAACAAAGTCCCCTCGGTGATATTAAATTTCTTTTATGGATCTGTGAAAAACTGCATTATTGCCTCAATCACACCAAAGGTCCTGTTACTTCCAATTGTTTGAATATCAGATGAGGAATCATTCAAAGAGATTCCTTGTCACCCCTTCTATCCTGTCTGTCCGTAATCCCCTTTTTAATTATGGATACAAAGTTTTAAAAAAGTCTTTCATCACCTATTCTACATGGATGATATCAAAGTCTTGATATCATCCATGTTGAAAAGTGTTGAAGTGTATCCACAATATTTTAAAATGCTTCAATGATGACATCAGTATGGATTTCAGATTAGATAAATGTCCAAAAGTAACCTTCAAGAAAGGGAGAATTACATAAATATGCTCAATAAATCTAGGTTTTGTCACAAGAATTAATGGAACTGGAACAAGAAGAAACCTATAAATAATTAGGAGACAGGAAAGGAGATGGAATACAACATGAAGGAGAAAGTAAGAAAAGAATTCTGCAGACACGTGCATCTGGTGTGAAATATTGAGATGAATTCACAAAACAGAATATCAGCCAATAAACATTTTGGCTGACTCTTTGGTGCAATACAGAATCAACATCCTTAATTTGATCATAATTGGAATTAAGGGAATAAAAATGCTTCTCATTTTCTACCAAATGCATCATCCTAAATCTGATGTTAATTGTCTGTATGTGTCCAAATCTGAAGGATTATCTCAATTAGAATTGTCTTACGAAACTATTATAATATATTACTATATTACTATATTACTATATTACTATAATAATTGAACTTCAAAGATACTTGAAAACTAGAGGATGATCTGTGTCAAAGAGTTTTGAAATGTCAAATCTTGCACTTTTATTCCTTATTTTCTTGACTATCATTTTCTTTAGAAATGTCGAATCTCTGTTTCATTTCATCCAGTAAGTTGATTATTGAAGCCCTTAACACATTTATATTCTTGTCTGCTGTTATCTTAGCAATATATTAAACTGCTTTTTAAGATATACAAAGTTATCTCTCTTCTCAACAAATGTCATTTACCCTTTCATTACTGAAAATCTGTTTTAGTATTGTTTGTCTTTAGTTCCTAGTTGCCAGTTTCTATAAAATTGGCTGATTCAATTTCTCCTACTCCTGATGATAGTGATTTAGCAGGGAAGCCATTTAATATTTGTTTTCTTTAAACCTGTTTTGGGTTTCTCCCCATTGTTGAAATTCTCTGTTATGATTTTCTTATGATGATTTTTATAACGATTTAACAAAATAAAAGTGGGGAGGCTCTAATATAACATATATATAATATTTTCTCTCTTCTGAACAGAATGCATTGTAGATGCATTCCAAATGATAATTATCAGATGTACATATCTGACAAAATTTTGTATAAAATCTTTTTACTTTTCATTAATTTTAAAAATTTTTAGTTGATATGTCTTCTTGTAAATTCTCTCACAGGTTTATTAATATATAGGATTAGATTTTTTATGTCTGTCTGTCTATCTGTCTGTCTGTTTCTCTCTCTCTCTTTCAGATTACTATATTGGATGAAAGTTTTTATTCTTTCATGTCTGTGTGCATGTCTGTATCCCTCTCTCTCTCAGGTTAAAAAATTAGATGTTAGTCTTTGTCTGTCTGTCTCACTTAGGTTTATTGGTTTTAAGTTTTTTCTTTTAATATCTGTCTCTCTATTTGCCTGTCTGTTTCTCTCTCTCTCTCTCTCTCTCTCTCTCTCTCTCTCTCTCTCTCTCATATGGGATGTAAGTTTCATATTTTTTATGACTGTCTGTCTGTCTGTCTGTCTCTCTCTCTCTCTCAGGTTAATATATTGTATGTAATTTTTTAATTTGTATTTCTGTCTGTCTGCCTTTTGGTTAGTCTGTATGTCTGTCTCTCTCACTCTCTCACTCTCTCTCTCTCTCTCTCTCAGTTTAATATATTGGATGTATGTTTTTGTTATGTCTCTCTGCCTCTTTTAGGTTAATTTATTGAATGTAAGTATTTTTATTTTTTATATTTGTCTGTCTGTCTGTCTCTCTCTCTCTCTCTCTCTCTCTCTTGCTCACTTTCACATTAATATATTAGGTGTAAGTTTTTAACTTTTTTATGTCTGTCTGTCTGTCTGTTTGTCTCTATCTTTCTCTCTCTCAGGTTAATATATTGGATGTAAGTTTTTTGTTTTTTTATTTTAAACTAAGCTATTCAGGGTCTGATATAACTAAACCAAATTAAATGTAATGTATTTTGTTGAATCAAAATAATTTTTTTATTTTTCTTGGTAGTTTTACTGTTTTAGTCTGTATTGGTTGAATGCAATCAAGGTAACACTTTCTTAATTTCAAGGGTTGTCTGTACCATCTCTGCAATTTATTTTTTGTTCAGTAATGTATCTTCTGACTTTAACTACTTAGTAAATTTCATTTTTATAATAGAAGGAGATAGACTCTTCTCTCACCCAATTCATATTCCACCACTTCTTTTGGGCAGGAGTAGAGGCTTGTTTCCTGTTTAGGAAGGAGATCCCAATCCTTTTCCTCTCCTCAGGTTTTAATATTGCTGCCTTCGTGGGTTTTTTGTGGTGTGTCTGGATGGTGACAATGTCTCTTCAAACTGAGGATACTGGGTTGGCAGTTTTCTGGTTACTGCTTCTGACTGGTATTTAGGAGCCCAAACTCTTGCATAGTATCAAGAGAGGCTGCTTTGATCAACAGTCACATAATATTAGGGTTCTTGCAGTACTATGCCATGTATTGATGGGCATCTCTGCAAGTGTTTCCTGTGGGCAACCCTGAGGCCATACTATGCTGCAGTCTGTGCCAGTTGTCTTCCCACATGTCACATTAGACAACCAACTGCTACCACTTCTCTAGGTCTCTCCTTATTGAAATGAAACTCATAACATTAAACAATAAAACAAATAAATCTAAACCAGCCAAAAAGAAACATATCTATTCCCCTCAACATTTCTTTTTCCAGCATCTGTGAAAAACATAGTTAAGGCTTTGGAAATTAACAAGGTCCCCTTGGTTGTATATGTGCTAATTTTTGCAGTGTGGAATCATTTCTTTATGAAAGGTTCCCAGACATCCTAGCTTTTTGTGAAATTCACTTTAACCTTACAATTCCTTCCTCTTATTTCTTGGTTCCTGGTTACCTTCCTCTCTTTTGGAAGGACTGTAATGTCCACATGCATGGCCTGGGAATTTATGTCTACAAACTTCTCCCTTTGGCTAAGGAGCTTTTTCTTAAATCTTCAGTCAACTCTTATATATGTTTCTGTCTTTCTCTACTAAACTTAGTTTACTATCTTTTCTTTCTCTACCACTCCTCTTCTTCTCCTGACTGTTCTGTGTTAGATAGTATTTCAGATACTATAGACAAGGCCATTTCCTTTCACCTGCTTGCTAATATATTTATGTCCAGTGACTAAAGTGGCTGAAAAAAACCTGTCACTGATCTTGCTGGCATTCAAATAATGAACTCAATCACTTAGTCTCACATGCAAGTAGTGGATTTTCCTATGCATTTTTCCAGTAAATCTGAATGACATGTTTCTCTTCTTGATCTCTTCATTACTTTTATCCCTGACTCTTGGAAACTCTGATCATGTCGTGGTGTCTGTTAATATCTCTTTCTACTTCTTCTCCATCCAACAACCTTTTTCCAGCAGAATATCTTACTGCTATCAAAGATCAATTGGAACTTGTTACACAATTTCTTTTGTGATGTCCCTTAGAATAATGTTTTAATTTCCCTGTTGAAGTCTGTGCTTGTGAAGCCTCCTGGGTGAAACCTGGCATCGATGCTTTCATCCAAGCCAGGAAATTTTAACTTAACCCTTGTTCATTTCCTTGTTTCTTTCCAGCTTAGAATCACTTCTTCCAGCTTTACCAGAGAGAAAAGAAACTGTTGCTGTAGAAATGGCAGTTACATTTAACTATTTCAATGGTAAAAAAAGTGGGTCCTAGAGGTCAATCTAGTAGCATGCTTAAATTTACATAGACAGAGCACCATGGGAAAAAGCTTGTCAGAGCAGTCGCAAAGAAAATATTAGTAGGAAAGACAGAGAGAAGTCATGCACCAGCATTGAGAAAGTGAGTGAAGTTGAGATGCAAAATCAGGATCAATTACATTGCAGATCCTTCTTTGGATTTTATCAAGAACATTGAGAAGAACAGCAGGAACATCTGATCAGATATAGCAAAAGTATTTAATGCATGGACAAAATGTGAAAGGTAGATTTTGATGATAAAAACTTTCTAGCCTGAGACTGAGACCCAACCTTCCTAGCAGTAAATGCAACTATAGATTTGATATATTCGTTCCACTTCAAATCAGTTGAAAAAGTGATGCCAAGGAGACGCAGTGTGTTCCTCTTAAAAAGACTTGCATCAACCAAGCTTGATGGCTGGCAGGAAAGTTTCTCTATGGTGGTTAAAAGAGAGCAGTTTTGTTTTGAAGGCATTAAAATTTACAAACCATTTCCTGCCCCAGTTAACCACTGATTAGATGTCTGTTTCATGAGCAACAACTAGGTTTACCTTGTCAGCCTTGGCAGATTTTTATTGAGATGGGAGTAACTGGTGGTGTCATCTGCATATATGCCTACTTGAGAACTGATTACATCAGGAAGATCATTGATGAAAACCAGATACAGAATATGACTTAGGATAGATTCTTTCAGAATGGATTTAATATATTTGGTTTTAATGAATGTGACTGGTATATCATTCTAAGACAGGCGCTTATGATGAGTATGTTAAACTGCTTGTATTTGTATCCCAACATCACATTTTTTGTATACTATTCTCTTATTCAATAATGATAGGAATAACAGTATTTATATAATTACACATTTCCTACTGATGCCAATGATGATCTGTATGCTTTATATATGGGCAGGTAAAGTCCTACCAAATTGGAAATCTTTTTAAATCATTTCACCCCAAACCAGGTGTAATGCCCATAAGGTGCAAGTGGTTATTGAGGGTGAAAGAAATGGAGAAAATGTTGGGAGAAGAGGGAACAATAAAAGATCAGGCAAAAAACAAAAAACATGACAGTAAATTTTGAATTTAAATCTTTGAAAATTATTGTTGACAGAAAAGTAAGAACTTAAAATAAATTTCTTCAAGCAAGAAGTGTAAGAAAAGAAATTATTGGAATAGAACTTTCAGCTATATCTAGCAAGTTCAACAGCAAAATCATGAGACCTAACAGCCAATCTAGTATTAGGATTAGATTTGTGAAGTTGAAGTACCAAAAAGGAAAGATCATTGGAACAAATACCATGAAAATACACTGAGAAGCTATGTTACAGCAGTAAGAAAGTGACTGAAACCAAGATGCCAAGTCAGGATCTTGCAGAGACTTCTTTGGATTTTGTCAGTATCAATCTCTAGATATGTATCAGAATCACTGAATCAAATAAACCAAACATGGTAACAATATTTAATGCATTGACAGATGAGAAACTCATAAAAGTGCAAGATACATTCTGAAAAAAATTGTCTAGCATGACACAGTGAAACAACTTTCCTAGCAGCATACATAATAATGGATTCAATATAGTTATTCCAATTCATATCAGTGAAAAACGTAAGAAGACATAATGAGTTACTCTATTGGAGGTTAGAATCAGCCATGTTGATAGAGGGTAAAAAGAGTTTCTAAAATTATTAAAAGAGAGCATTTTCATTTTGAAGGTATTATTGGATTTACCATTAAGACAGAAGCAAATAGTTGTGTCACATAGATACTGAATTGAGAATTGACAGCATTGTGAAGGTCATTGAAAAAAATTAAGAGCAAAGTAGGTCCAAAGATTAAACCCTGGAGGATACCCATATTTATACAGAAAGATCTAGAAGAGATATTCAAGAACTTTTCATTTCATTTCACCATTTGATAAGAAAGATTGTATCAAATCAAAAATTCATCCAGAAACACTCCAACTTATGAAGACAATGCATTTGAGATATTTAAAGCAACAGTCCAAGTTTCACCATTCATATCTAAAGCTTGTTAGATGCTTTCAGCGGTAACCATTATATTTGCATTTGATTTAGAGAAGCAAAAACCCCATTGCTTATCTGAAAAAATAGCCTGTGGTGTGAGATTCTTAAGCAATTTGGAATTGATTAGATCTTCCTGTACTTTGCCAAAGGGCAATAGAAGGCTATTAGGTTGATAGTTTGAAGGATCAGGCAACTCACTAGAGTTATTAGAATTTGGATCTATAATGGAAAGAATTTCCAGCAAGAAGCAGCAAGACATTTTTTATAGAGCTTAGAGAGAACAGGAGTCATTTCAGAAGAACATTTTTTTAATATTATTGTAGGAATGCCATTGTTTTCACCTGCTTTGTGAGAATCAAATTTAGAAGTGACAGCAAAAATCATGGATGGAGTTAATTAATATCATACAGTAGAAACTTGGTTCTCTGTAGAAAGTCAGGCAAAGATACTCCAGATGAATCATGAGTAGAATTGGAAGAGAATTTACAAGCAATGAATTCTACTTTTAGAGCTCTCATTAACATGATGTTTCTCCTTTCATTTCTCCTTGTTTAGTCTTGAATTGTACTCAGTTAAACTTACTAAATACCAATAACTAAATTCAGATTATATTTTTGGTATATAAAAACTATTAGGACAATATGATTTGATTTATTGTCTCTTGAAACAAAACTTGTTTTAGATGATGCAATGAAACATAAAATTAAAAATTACTTTTTTCATATAGCAGACCATTTCAGACCATTTTATCTAAATATCTTTCCTAATCTGTTATGAAATACAAACTAATTTTATGTGAGTTTTACACTATGTTGATATCATTTTCGATAGCTGAGAAATTATTCATTTTATTTTTTCATAGCACTTATATACTAGTAAACTTTCTAATGAGATCTGTGGAGCATTAACTATCACAGGTAGGTTATTTTGGAGTCATGAATAGTAGTATGGGTGCTAATTGCCTGGCATATTTAAAGTACCATAGATCTCTAAATAAATACTTAAGTTTTTGAACAAGTGATAGCATCTTAACTTCTGATGAAGTAACTACTTGTATGTAATTTTTTTAATCTATATTTACTTTGCAAAGAGACTTCTTATTGAACTTTTATTTATAATAGAATGTTTTATGAAAATATAAGTAAAGAATAATCTTTTCCAGTTTTTTACAACTTCACAGATATTAGCATATATAAAATATTTGTAAATTCATTGTTTTTTGTCAAATGTATCTATTTTGATTAGATTTCTAATTTTTTTACACCTTAGGTATTTTTTCACAGCAGTCTATTTTTAGCAACACATTTGGGGTTTCAAATCAATATCTCACTAACAATAGGGGCAGTATAAAAAAAGAACCTTCATAGTTAAAAGATATATGGATCATATATACTTCAGTAGACATCTTAAAAAGACCTATGGATCATGGTACCCCTTGTAGATTCTGAAGTAGTTTTATATATCGTATATATCCCAATAGATTTCCAAAAGAGATCTATGTATCATGTGTACCCCAGTAGACTTTTAACAGAGATGAATGGATCGTGTATATCCCTGTAGACTTCTAAGAGATCTATGGATCATGTACATCAAAACAGACTTTTTAAAGATACCTATGGAACATGTAAATCCCTGTAGACTTCTAAAAGAAATCTATGCTACAAGTATATCACAGACCCCATTGCCATGAGTTTTTGCATGACAAATCTTAATTGTCTTTACATCTTCTCTAATGGTCCTCCACAATATTTGTACTCGAACAACAGATTTCCAAATTTTACAATGTGTGTCTAGCTAGACATTCTCCTGCAGAGTAAGAATTTCACCCATATTTATAGGACTTGCAAATTTCAAACAAAATAACAAATCTGAAAAGGCAGATTCAAGCATATTAAATTCTCATCTATTAAAGATTTAACACAAAAAATTTGAGACAAAAATTTAAAAAAATAAATAATTTATAATTATTTTAAAATAGGGGGTTAATTTTCAATCACCCTGTATATATCTTTATGAAAATGTAAATTATGTAAAAGTTCACAAAGATTAATGGAAGATTTAAATACAGAGATTAGCTTCACAGTTTTTATTTTATTATTTTTCTGATTTGACTATTATCTGTCATTTTAGTTATGCAATTCTTTTTCTTGATAGCTCAAATATTAATCCTCAGTTAAATAGTTTATTTTATTTAATTCTTAAAGTTACAATTATGATAAAATATCCATTTTGACCTATACTAATTATAATTATTTTACTTTTTTACACAGGAAAATGATTTTTGAAGATGAAATTTCTAAAGAGTCCTGGAAAATTAATTTTTCAGATATTACAATTCTGTCCAAACTTCCTGAAAGTCAGGTACTAAAATGATTTAACATTTTTATATCCTATTTCTGAGAATAATTTTTCTTTTGTTGTTGTTATTGCTATCAAAAGAAATAAATTTGTCTATGAACCTACTGTAAATCACTAATTAAAACCAGAGATTCATTTATATTTTGTAAGCATATTATATAGATAAAAACTTTAGACAATGGTGTAAACTTCTTTAGTGCCTTTCCTAGAATGCATTAAATATATTAAAACAAATAAAAATATTATGTAATAAAATATATTTTATTCAATTGAAACAACCTCATTTTGATTTTTAAGTAGAATTTCTGAAATTAGTCTTTTAATCAACAAATACTTTATTCTGAAAAATTTAAATAGTTGAATATTTTTCTTTGAAAAATATGCTTTTATTTAAATATTGATTTCTAGGACTTCAATAAATCATTTTGATAAAATATTTTCTTCAACATTCTGTTTATTTTATTTGTTAATGCTTCATATTTAGTGACTGTTTTAATATGATTTTGAATTTGCATTTTATTTCTTTGCATTTGGCTGGTTCCAAGTTAAACTTTATTTTAGAGACAGCCAAAATAACAACCACAAAAATCAATTTTATAAATACATTTGAGATTTTCTTTATTCTGATCTAAATATTTTTCTTTGTTAAAATAAATTCAAACATAATGAAAATTATTCAGATGAATATGTTTATCAATGCTTTAATATTGAAATGAGAAAATATCATTAAATGTATTGTTTTATTTCTTTCTTTTTGTTTAGGATAATCTCTGTAAATCTGAGATTATCATGTCACAAGGGAGCTAGATTATTGACCTGATTATTTTTTTTTTGTTTTTGATATATTTTTAATTTTCAGATAAAGAATAATTAACAATACATATGCTGTTTAATTTAATTCATTTTTAAGTGTATTTTAAATAGTGATCTTATTACTTTTATTTTATTGTATTATTATTCAAGATATTGTTTTGACTATTCTTGTAAATTCTTTTCCTTTAATATATCCTGGGATTCTACAATAAGCATTCTAAAAGAATTCATAATAGTAAAATGTATTTTTCTATCATAATGTATAACTAAATATATTTATCAGGAGTCTATTGGTGTATATTCTGTTTTTGGAGAAATGTCTCACTTATTTTTACTTATGAGTGAAAGCATAAAGCAAATGAAAGAATAGTGACAGGTCTATTGCTTCATTCAAAATCATTATGACATTTTTCAATGAGTTTTGTTCCATAATAAAGATTGTAAAATGAAATAAATAAATAAGAATTTTAAAAAATGGGCATGAATCTAAAACTCAGATAAATTTTTTTGTAATTTCCCAACTGATTTAATTTGTCAAACAAAGAATAAAAGAAGAAGTACAGATAAATAATAATTCTTCATTTGTTGGAAGTAAAAATTTTAAAAATCTACTATGACAGAAAAGGCATTTATGTTAAATCAGTGCAAACTCAGAAATTCAATGATCAATTGTTTCTTTTTTATGATTCAAAGTTTAAAGTAGAATAAAATTTGTGACAAATCAACTGATCAGTTTAAACTGAAAAAGCCAATCATCAATTGTTTCCCAAAACTGGTAACTTTCTTTTACCATTAAAGATAAAAATTAATGGAGAAAGTGTCACAAATCAGAACCAAATCATTATGACATTCCCAAAATTGATATCTTTTATCACTGAAGATAAAAAGTAAAAATATAGTATAAATCTACTAGTCATACCCAAATTATTATTGCATTCTGCATGTGTTCCAATTTGTTATCAAAAGTGGAAAGTAAAATAGAAATTCACAAGACAAAGATCATTATGAAATTCTTCAAATTTATTTTTTTATAACTGAAATTTGAAGAAAACTATTCAGATTTATGTGAACAAACCTACATCATTATGATGTTCCTTATATGTTACATTTCATCTATGAAATGATAACAAAGAATAATAGTCATAAATATACTATTCAGAAGCAAAAGATTATGCCATTCTTCAATTGTTATCTTTTATTATTGAAAGAAGAAATGTAAAATTGTCATATATCTACTGTTCAGACCCAATTGTTAAGAAATTACCTAATTGCTATCTTTCATATTTGAAAATTTGAAGCAAAAATTGTGACAAATGAACATATATACAATGGGATCACTATTTCACCTCTTGGTCTCTGTACATTAGAATAATGTATTTGATCCTTACATAAATTTAGGGATTGGTAATCATTGCCTAATAAAAAGAAATCCTTTACTTGAGGTAATCTGTAGAATCAGTATGATTAAATATTTTAATAACACTAAAAAGAATTTTAAAAATAATATCAGTAATATGAACTGCTTTTATAATAGCCTATTTGTAAACAAAATTAACAATTGAAAACTGAAGAATTTTTTTGATTATATATATTAATACATTTTCTTTTATTTTAGGACAATTTCAAGGCAACAAGAAGTGACAGTGTAGAATCAAGTATATCAAACACTTTTCAAGAGACAACAAATTCATCAAACCTTGCACAGTATCTAGGCATAACTACATATCTAAAGAGAATCATCCAAAATCACCTTGTTGTTAACAGAGCAGATATGCTTGAGATGAAAATGGTGCTTTTTTAATATTTTTTATATTCTACTTGACATATATGTTGGTGTCACTATATTTGCAGAATTTAACAATTATATATTAATACTTATATGTCAGTTTTTAAATTCAAAATGTATGAATGCTGTGTGAACAGTTTCAGAAGGTTTATTTTCTTTTTTTTGAATACAAATTGTATCCTTCCTCTGAGGTAGAGTTTGAAGCTCACAGTACATTGGAACAGAAAGAGGGGGAAGCATCTTCCTTATACATGGTTAGAGTAGATTGAACCAGCTTATCCTGCTTTCTAGTGAAAAGGTAAAGAAGACTGACCTCAAAGTCCTGTTTTTCCTGGGTTTACATTGAAGTTGGTAAAAGGTCAGGTAGTGCAGTGAGTGCTTATAAGATTATCATTCATTTTTTTACTGAGTCTTTGGCTTTTCTTTCACTTGTTGAATTCATTGCATTCACTTACGTGCAAATACCCTTGGGAAAGGTATTAATCTGGCTCTTCCTTCCAGTTATGGGTTAAATAACAGGACAGATTGGGTTCTAAAGGCTTGGCTGGTAACCAGTCTACCACAGAAAGCAATGGCAACCTACTGCGGAAAAATCTTCTGCCTAGTCAGTTATGTCTCTTTCGAGACATGATCCCCCAAGCGTGTTTCACATATGGCACTTAACTGACTGATTCAAGTATCTGGTTTTAGAAACAAAGTTAGCTGTTGGACCTGTTCTTAAAAATGGCAGTGTTAATGTTAATGAGGTGTTAAGGAGATGATAACTAAATAATAATTTTCTGGAGATTTTATGAAATTTTAGTATTTTATATTATTTATTAAACTTTGTCTACTACTTCAACAGTCGTTATTCAAAACTGTGGAGCTGGGAAATAGGTATTTTTATAAATAGAAGCAATCATTATCTTTTTTCCAAGTAACTGTTCTGCCTAACTTGGATTTGTTTGTCTGATTATTTTTATTATCTTTGTAGTGGGATTGGTTAGCTAATAATAATTAGCATAGCCACACCCGTATGTACTGACATATCTAGAGACAGAGAAGCAGTCAATAGACTTGTTAGAATAACTTTGAATGAGCCACTATGAACATCATAACAATCTTTGATTATTTTATCTTCTACACTTTATTGTTTGAATAGTTAGATAATTTAGATTATCAGTTTTATGTGTACTTGGTTCTTTTGGGATCTGTCAACTGATACTTCTAAATGTCTGTCATTGTTCATATCAATAAGAAAAAGTTTTGGTGTCTTACAGAAATTTATAGACTTTCTATAGGGCATTTATAAAGTTATGATAGGACATTAGTGTATTAGAAACAAAAGTTTTAAAACTGGTATGAAGATGTTCTTTATCTAAGTTATGCAAATCAAATTGTGGTATAGTTATACATAATTCGCTAACAACGTTATTACTAAATGAATTGTTTGTGTTGGTATTGAGTTGAATCATTATATTTGGAATTAGTATTAAGTGATAGCAATAACAAGAGAGAAACCTGATTCATGAGGTGTTCTATGAAAATGTCAAGGAGAACAATTTTAGTTATGACTCTTTAAGGGCCATTAAGAGTCTGAATTAGTATGAATTGGAAGAAGCGGCTTAACAATATCAATGTATACTGTTTGAAAATGAGAAGATGGTAATTCAAAGTTTTCAAAGTCAGAACTGTGTCTATGGACTTTTGACTGCTAACATCTGTACTTTCTGCACAAAACTTTTTTAGGAATTTATCCATATTAGGCCAGAAATATCTGGATTTTATCAAACATATAGATAGTCCTATTCCAGTGTGAGTAAATTAATGTAAACAGTTAAAAATAGATTTCCATCAAGGATTTGAGAGGAATGGTTTTAGAAACAAAATGGAAATGTTATTTAAAATTGTGCAATTCCTTGAGAGTGGGAATTCTTTCAGGTTAAAATGAAAGCCTCATAAAAGCTTTTTCATTTTATAAAACTGATTCAAACTTTTGATAATTTTTTGTTCTGTCAGCCTTATTGCATGTGAAGACCAATTTCCTGCAGAGAGGCAAAATGAGATCTTCCATAGCTCCAACAGCCATGTAAGTGGTGTCAGTAAGTACCATGGAATGCAAGAAAGCATGGGTGCGACATGTCTTGGTCATCTACTGCAGCCTGGAAATCTCTAGTTGTCACAATTCCTTGTGCCACTAGATAAAAACTCCCTGGGTCTGGAAGAGTGGGATTATCCCAGTGCAATGATTTTGCCATTATAAATCCTTGTTTTGTAAATGAATCCAAATCCATTGATGAATTGCAAGACAAAGTTTTCTTTAGAGAACAACCATATTAATCATGTTCTAAAGATTTTGGGACCAAAGCACTTCTTAAAATCAAACCTAATGACCAAATAGCACAATACAATGACTGACTTGATAAAAAAAAAACAGTATTTTGCTATCTACAGTGATTTCTTTCTCTTCAAGATGGAAGCTTCATATCTGTATTATAACATTCAAGGAATATTAGAATATCAATGTTTATATCATAGAAGCCATTAACAAAACATTTGCACATGCATAAACACACACAGACATAAATGTACTTCATGAATGCATGTACACACACATGCACAGATACACTATAGTATTAGCATTTCAAATATTTCTATTGTTTTCTTATTGCATAACAGACTTTACCTTTTACTATAAAGCAAATATTTATATGATTGTGAGATTGAGACATTATAACTGGTTCATCAACTATTTTCATGATCAGAATCTAATGACCTTAAATTGTTATGATAAAATATCCAATATTTAATATTTTGAATTTTAATATAATAATGGCATGACACATGATAGCATAAACATGTTTTTTAAAAAGGACATATCTACTAATAATATATACATTATAAAATACATAAGTTTCATTTTTATTTAATTTATGAAAAGAATAAAGGTTAAAATTAAAAACTGTAAAATAACCTATTGTTGTCTCAATATAATATTTACATATGGTCAAGATTTAATATGAATATAGAAAGTAAATGGGTTGCTACAAAGAATGATCTTCTTCAGATTAAAGTAAAATTATTATAATTAATGAAAATAATGATTTATTTTTATTATGTTTACAGATGCGAGATCTTTCACATGAAAATATAAACAATTTCATTGGAGTAAGTGTAGAAACACCAAATCTGTATATTTTGTTTACGTATTGCAATAAAGGAAGCTTACAAGTAAGTATTCTGAATTAACCATAAATAAAGACCACATTAATTTACTTGTGCTACTAGATTAGTACCAAGATCCCCCCACCCCTTTTACCATTAAAATAATCAAATGTAACTGCCACTTCTACTGTATCAGTTTCTTTTCTTGCACTTCCCATCTGTGGAACTTGCTTTCCTGCTAGCTTCTTCTTCTTCTTCTTCTTCTTCTTCTTCTTCTTCTTCTTCTTCTTCTTCTTCTATATGCTCTGTTTTTTCAAGACATAGGCAACCATGGCTTTCCACATCTCTTTATCCCTGGTGACTCTTAACATGCTTTCTCCTGTTACTCCATGCAACCCTCATTCTATCATCCACCTGATCAGGTCCTTCAAATATGTTATTCGCTGTGTTCCCCTTGTCTCTTTTTCCCTCTATCTAGCCTGTTAGCATCAGGTTCTCCAAGCCCTGCTTCCTCATTGCATGTCCCAGGAACTTCAGCTGTCTCTTCCTGATGCTCACTATTAATTTCCTTTTCGTTTCCATCCTTTCCAAAACATCATCATTGCTTACATGCTCAATCCATGATATTCACAGCATCCTTCTGTAGAACCACATTTCAGTCGCTTCAAGTCTTTCCTTCATCTTTGATGATATTATTCAGCATTCACTGCCATATTGAAGAACTGACAATACATAGCAATCTAGTACTCTCTTCTTTGTTTCTAATGAAATTGTGTTTCTTAATATTTACTCAACTTCTGGAATGCTTCCTTTGCCATGTCAATTCACCTTCGGATCTCTGTGTCACACTTTCCATCTTCTGTTAGAACACTTCCCAGGTATTTAAATTTTTGTACCTGCTTCATTTTAGTATCCCCAACCTGTATTTGGCATATTGGGCTACCCTTTTTACTGATGACCATGAATTCGGTTTTCTTGCAGTTTATTTATAGTCCTTTCTAGTCACTCTCTTCAGATACCTTCTGTAGGAGGTCTTGTAGTTACCTTTCCATGTCTGCTATCAGCACTATATCATCTGTATACCTTATGTTGTTTAAATTGTGGCCTCCAACGACAAATCCGGGCATAACTTCTAAGGTCCTCAGAATAGCCTCTTTGTACAAGTTGAATAGTTCCAGTGAAAAGACCCATCCTTGTCTTATGTTCCTTTCTATCTTTGTATATATGCCAAATTCATTACCTGTCCATATGCAGGTGGTTTGCTACAATCTCTAAAGATTTTAATTATTATGCAATGATTCATTCAGGTTATTGTCTTCATCTTGTTTGTCTATATTCCCGACATTTAGAATGTTTTTTTTATATTTGTATTTTTAAAGAGGAATTATTGTTATTATGCATTGATCTATTCTGGTTAGTCTTCTTATCTTGAATGTTCATATTTAAAATATTCAAGATTTTATTTTGTAATTGTATTTCTAAATAGGAATTTCATAATTATGCATTCATCTATTCTGGCGAGTCTCTTCATCTTGATTGTTTATACTCACAACATTTAGAATTGTATTTCATATTTGTATTTTGAAAGACCAATTATCATTATTATACATTCATCTATTCTGGCTAGTGTCCTCATCTTGATTGTTTATATTCACAACATTTACAATCTTAATTTATATTTAAATTTCTAAAGAGAAATAACCATATTCATACATTGCTCTATTCAGGCTAGCCTCCTCATCTTGATTATATTCACAACTTTTAGAATTTTATTTTAAATGTGAATTTCTAAAGAGAAATTATCATTATTATAAATTTTTTATTTAACAGTTATCAATTTGTAGTGAGATCTCAATTTGTTGTGTACATCAAAAAATGTTTGAAGTTATATTACGTTAATATAAAGGACAGAAGTTAAGAAGGAAGGGCATAGTTATTAATCAAATTGAAAATATATGTGAATATTCATAAAGATAATATACAGTTTGTGTTGCAGAGAAAAGTTTGTTCAACTGACAGTTTTTAGTTTTGTATCTAATCTTGCTCAATGATTTGATTTCATGATTTAAGTGTTTGAAGATGTTGGCAAGAGATTGTATTTTTTAAACCAAATTAGTGTTTATAAAATATTAACATTAGGGTAAGAAGTTTAAGAAGTGGATTTGTGTGATGAGCTGAAATTAGGAAATTCTCACTAAATTAAATTGAGTTGTTAAAGACATTGAAGAGATTATGTTTCATTAGCTTAATTGTTAATAAAATATCAACTTTATTCTAAGAATTTGAATATCGTGAATTCGCATGACAAGTTTGTTCCTCTCTTTCATTGTTTTGACAGTGTTTAAGTGAATAGAAAAGAGTGCGAATATATGTTGTAATGGGGAATGGTTTGACTATTTATTGCTACAGTGTAAATGGTGTGGATATTTAAGTTTCCATCCGTCTACTATATTTGATCACACAAGAATGTGCTTATATAGCCAACTCGTGCCATGTGATTGGATCAGAAATTGGTTGGCACAAACTCAAGATACACATGCAATGTGCTTATATAGCCAACTCGTGCCACGGGATTGGATCAGAAATTGGTTGGCACAAACTCAAGATACACATGCAATGTGCTTATATAGCCAACTCGTGCCACGTGATTGGATCAGAAATTGGTTGGCACAAACTCAAGATACACATGCAATGTGCTTATATAGCCAACTTGTGCCACGTGATTGGATCAGAAATTGGTTGCAGGGGTTAGGATTAAAGGAAATATGATTACTATTATATATTGACCAATCAGAAAGTATTTTTGGCTTGAGGTCTACTTTTAATGGGTCTACTTTTAATGGGTCTACTTTTAATGGGTTTAGCACAAGTTGAGAATATGTAACTGTGATCTTCTCTTAATGGGTTTAAAACAGAAACTGTAGAAAAGTGTTTCTACAGTTTTTAGTAGTAGTTTGATAGGTTATTAAAATAAATTTAGAAATATATTTGCATTGATGATTAAAGTTATATATAGTTATTTTTATAAAAAGTTATATGTTTTTTATGTGTAAAAATTATACTTTCAGTAGTAAGAAAAAATAATCACTTTTCCAGATGTTTATCTAATATGATATAAAGTTAAAGAATTCAATAATTGTGATTTATATCATCAGCATGTTGAATATTATTTGATTCAATAGCAGAAAATCTTCTTGCATAATCTTTTTGACCATTTTGTATTTGATACAAAGTCAATTTCATAGAGCATCCTGTTAAAAAAATTTATGGAACAAACATGAGAAACTCCTTAGCATTATTCTCTATTAGTGTTAAGAAAAATTCATGAAACAAACATGAGAAACTCCTTAACATTATTCTCTATTAGTGTTAAGAAAAATTTATGGAACAAACAT
Source organism: Ascarosepion bandense (assembly GCA_037127315.1). Taxonomy (NCBI): domain Eukaryota; kingdom Metazoa; phylum Mollusca; class Cephalopoda; order Sepiida; family Sepiidae; genus Ascarosepion; species Ascarosepion bandense. Next base: position 631,688 of record JBBBDQ010002443.1, on the reverse strand, counting down.
GAGAAACTCCTTAACATTATTCTCTATTAGTGTTAAGAAAAATTTATGGAACAAACATGAGAAACTCCTTAACATTATTCTCTATTAGTGTTAAGAAAAATCTATGGAACAAACATGAGAAACTCCTTGACATTATTCTCTATTAGTGTTAAGAAAAACCTATGGAACAAACATGAGAAACTCCTTAACATTATTCTCTATTAGTGTTAAGAAAAACCTATGGAACAAACATGAGAAACTCCTTAACATTATTCTCTATTAGTGTTAAGAAAAATTTATGGAACAAACATGAGAAACTCCTTAACATTATTCTCTATTAGTGTTAAGAAAAATCTATGGAACAAACATGAGAAACTCCTTAACATTATTCTCTATTAGTGTTAAGAAAAATTTATGGAACAAACATGAGAAACTCCTTAACATTATTCTCTATTAGTGTTAAGAAAAATTTATAGAACAAATATGAGAAACTCCTTAACATTATTCTCTATTAGTAACTTATCATATGATATAGAAAATATATTTTATTAGTTATTTAACTGATTTATGCTTTTTTTTAATTCCCGAGACTATTTATTGTTTTATTGTTTTTCTTTTTCAGTTAACATTATATTATAATCAATGTTATTCTTAAAACTTTTTATTTTTTGTAAAACAGTCCATGCTTGATAATCCAGAATTCAAAATGGACACAATGTTTGCTATGTCTTTTGTTTGGGACATTATTAGCGTAAGTATTCAAAAGATTAAAATTTTATGTTAATGTTTTAATTGAGGCACTCAGTACAAGAAAATACTTTGTACCATGTATGTGAATATCAATTAACCATAGCAGTGTACTCCCTAGACCTTTCTCTATTCAGAAAGCAACTCAACTGTATCATCAAGTACTCACTACAAGGTATAAATTACTATGGTTCACAATAATGTTGAATATACTCATGCCTGGCTGTACAGGCTCATGTCAGGTGTTGGTATAGAAGGTACTTTCCACCACATTCTGATACTGTTCATCTATGGTTTTTATACTATTAATATTTTTGTCTACTCATTATGATTGTTATCTAATGAGTAACAAAGGATAATGATTACCTTTATGACAACATGTCAGATTATTTATTTTTTCCCTTCAAATTATTTTTTCATGAAAATCCATTAGTGTGTTTAAATACAAGCTTATGTTTGCCATTAGACATATTTTAAGCATTTTATCTGGTTTGAGGAAGCATAATGTCTTTTTTATTGAGAAAATGTTTACCCTATGATGGTACTCAGTTTGCATTATACTTGTATAAAGTTTTTCACATCAAATTTTTTTTAATGAAAATCCATTAGTGTGTTTAAATGTAAGCTTATGTTTGCCATTAGACATATTTTAAACCTTTTATCTGGTTTGTGGGAGCAAAATGTCACTATTTTATTAAGCAAATGTTTGCGCTATGATGGTATTTGCTTTGCATTATACTTGTATAAAGTTTTTCACTTCAAAATACTGCACAGATTTTCAATTGTAAGTGTTTGTATGTTAGTGTAGATGCTTTTAGCTTCTTTTAAAACATTGAGTAGTTTATCTCAAATACATAAAATGTTATGGCATTTTGAAAGTCACCAAATTTTAAATATGCTTTTCTTATTTTTTATTTTGTGGCAAAAAGTACCTTTTAATTCCTTGTGTCAAAGTGGATTTACTGTTTGGCATGGAGTGATACAGATTAAAAATAAAAAAAAACATGAAGAAAGAATAAAATTAAGTGGTAGTTATTGCAAAATATTGCCATATCTTTTAAGGCTAAATAACTTTTTAATTTTTGAAGGGCTAATGAAAAGTGGAATTAGTAAACCAAATTAAAATTCAGATTTAGTCTGTTGTGTTCATTTTGCATTAATATCTTGAAGTAAAATATGATTCCATCTCTTCTCTCCTCAGATATGGATTAAATAGCAGGATAGACTCTCTAGTTTTGGTTGACAACCATTCTAAGAAAAAGACCATTCTAAATTGGAGAAGGATTGGGAATCATTTCCTATTTATTTCCTAAAAACTCATAGCATCTTGTATATATTTTTAATAAGGAAGATGTGACAAGAGAGTTTATTATGTGAGGTAGTTATTCTGAGATTTATATTGTAAGATTTCAGAGTAAGATACAGTAAAGCAATTTTATATGAGATTTAACATAAACAAACATCAACAAAGAATTATAACAAACATATGGTTGCAATGGAAAGAACAAATGAGGATTAAAATTTCAAAAGCATGTCAATTTTTACAATATATATAATTGTGTGAAAAGGTTGCAAAATTGTTCATATGTGGTTTATTAGTTGCCATTAGTAAGGGGAGTGATTAAGTGTAAAATTTGTAAGGCCAGTTGCAAATAATGTGTCAGTTAATTGTGTTCACATTTTTTGTCAGGAGAGAGGCCTGGAGTGTATTAGTGAAGCTATGTGGTGCATGATGAGTTCAGTATTTAAATCAACACTGGTGCAGTGTGTAAATTTGCAGGACATGATGAGGTTGAGATGTTAAGCTGAACTGCCTGTTGTTGGCAACGCATATGTTTTTACATCTGTGTTTTAACAGATGCTGGCTCCCAGACTTGTACTGTTGTTTTTTTTTCTTTATCAGCAATGTTCATTATTGGTTATTGTATTTTAGATTTTTGCAGTCAGTTATTTTGTGGACCTGATGTGATGCTTGTTTCTCTGAACAGAATACAACTTTTTTATTTGGGGTTTTGCTTTCTTAGTGCTCATACTCAGCTGACATGCCTCGGGAAAACTATTTGTGAATCAGAAAGAGTTCTTGATAAAAGTCAAATGTGTGGGACACTTAGTGAGTATCAACATCACTACAAATTGTAAAACCACCTATTTAAAATTGTTCCAAGGCAAAACACCCTAATGTGATATTTACTAAAGAAATAAATCACCTATACCTTTAATTCCCTTTCTTTCCCCATACAGTCAGTTTTAGACCCACAAGAGGGACAGGGTGTAATATATTGTTATTTTTTCCTTAGATTGGGTCATTTGTAGGGATGTGCAGTAATATGAACCTATTTTTGGGTGTATGATGAAATTTGTTTGGCCTTGAAAAATATTGCATCATCCATGATTGCATCAGATTTTTATCACACCCAGAGATTTATTGTCGATTAGCCATATAGCCATTGTCAGCATTAGAAGGAAGCATACAAAAATTTTACTGTTGCACAAACACACTGACCAGCCTTACAGAGAGATTGCAAATATTGCTGATGTCAGTCTTTCAATTGTCAGTTGGGTCATCAAGGTGAAGAAATAAACTGGATCCATCAGTCCAAAAGGAAAATGTAGTCGGAAGAGAAAAACAACACAATAAGATAACATAAGATGTAAAAGATCCTAGGAAGTCATTATTTGTTTTGTTTCAATTAATCTGCACAAGAGTGTATGCGAAATAATTCTATAGCTAAGTGCTTATCTCTGTCAGTTTTGTATAAAAGAAAACTATGGAATTCCATAATCTACATTTTGTATTAAGTGGATGATGCTTTTCTTGTTTATCAAGAAAAAAAATCTTATTTTAAAACACAAATAAAGCTCAAATTATGGAAATATTAAAAGTTGTCTGAAATTATGAATAAATTTTCATCAATCCAGAAGATTTTTTATCCTAAATAATTTTCCACTTTTTATATTTTGTTAAATATATTTTTCATTTTCTTTGAAGAAGGCCTCAAAAATGCAATGGCTGTGATAGCAAAGTATTTGTTTTTGTTTGCCAATTATTATATAAGTACATTTGGTATTTAAATTTATTCATGCTTTGGTATAAATTAGTTCATATATAAATATTTCTTTATGCAGAAATTAAAAGATAAGAGTTGCTTAATTAAAAGAAAAAATATTTTGGATAAACTATATAAGCAGCGTTTAAAATTCTATACAATAATTTTAATTAAGCAAAGTTAATTCACAATAAGATGTATATAGCCAGTGTATAGCCAGTGTATAGTATGTAAATTGTATTCAATTTCTCTTAATATTGTATATATCTGTACAGATGTTAGACTGTTATTAAAAATTTGTCAAAATCTCTGATTCCATAGAAACTGATTAAAAGTAGATGAAAGCAAAAATACAAAACTGAGTAAATCAAGTTATGAAAGTCAAAGGACTTCAAAAGTAAATCAACTGTTATTGGATATTTTAATTGGTTGTAATTGAGTTTTGAATATTTTTTAAGGATGTGATTAATTTACCACATGCTGAACTTTATTAATTTGTTAATTAAAACTCTGATTGGTTGAAAACATTGATTCATGTCAAACATCTACGATAAAATACCTATGGTAAAATATCTGTGTTAAAATTCTAATACACTTTTGATATACTTTCATTTGAATTCAGTGATGTTAGCATGGAAAATGTATAATTTGTTACAAATGTTCCTATTGATTAGATAATGTGAAAAAGAAGATTAAATTTTTGTTGTAGAAGGAGGCTGTGATTAATTGATATTCAGTCAGTTAAGTGCCATCCGAGATACACACTTTGTGTGATCATGTCTTGAAAGAGACATGACTGACTGGGCAGAAGGTTATCCCGCAGTAGGTTGCCATTGCTTTCTGCGGTAGACTGGTTGCCGACCAAGGCTATAGAACCCAATCTGTCCTATTATTTAACCCATAATTGGAGGGAAGAGACGGATTAATACCTTTCCCAAGGGTATTTGCGCATAAGTGAATGCAAGGAATTCAACTGGAACTCGAACTCGGTTCCCCGATTTCTCGCTCCAAGCTGATATCCACTGCGCCACCACGTAATTGATATTACTATACTGAAAACTAAACTAGGATGGAAATATTCATTTAAACAATTCATAGATTAATATAAATGCTCTGGATTTTTATTCTTGGTACCTTTTTGTTTTAAAATTCTTTTAGTGTTTTGTATCACATACTAATTCCCTTTATTACTTCTGTGTGTTTTTTTCAGGGAATGTATTATATACATGATTCTTTCTTAAAATCACATGGACGCCTGAAAAGCACAAACTGTGTTATTGATAGTCGCTGGGTTCTGAAAATCACTGACTATGGGCCAACAATCTTCAGGAAGAAGAAAGATAATCATACTGAAGAAGATTATAAAGGTTTGTTACAATGTAAACTATACAAGTATACCAAAAGAAGAAGCGTCACAAAGAGTTAGTAATTTTTTTCCTTTAGGAGTGGGTAGAGTCTTTGCTTATCATCTTTGTTTCTGTTTGGGCAGCAAATTCATGAGTTTTGTTCCTTATTTTCTCCATATATTAATATTTTGATAGTAAGTTTCACTGTTTTCTTTTTGGTTCTTGTCATCAGATAATTGCTTAGTAGGAAACTCAAAGTAATGATTTGGACCTAATCTCCGTGTTGTTTAGTTGGTTAGTGTTACTGTTCTCTTTTGGTTTATTTGCTAGAAGCATTGCCTAGCTTATTGTCTTGGTTATTGCCTGAAGTCATTGCCTAGCTTCTTGTCTCGGTTATTGCCTTAGGTCATTGCCTAGGGTATTGCCTATGTTATTGCCTAGGATAATGTCTGCATTTTTCTTTTTGTCTTTATTCTTTTCTTTTATATCTCCTTTCTCTTCTTTGTTGATTTTTAATTTGTTCAAGTTTACTGCTTTACAAGTTTAGTGTTAATAGTGTTGTATTTGTAAGCTTTAACTATATATTTGGTTTATTTTTGCTTATATATATATATATATATATATATATATATATATATATATATAGCCAAAATTGTTGAAAGTCAGTAAAATGCTGACAGAGAGACATTTAAATCAAGCAGACTTTGTAATAAAGTGCTCAATATCAAAAGATACAGTACTAATAGAATTTATATAAGTAATAGTTTGTCACTTAGCTGATTGATACTTCAGTATCCTGATTCTAGAGTTTTGTAGGCAAATCTATCCATTCACTCTTCAGGATTTTTTCATAATTTACTGTTAATATTTTCCAGTTTTTCCAGTTTTTATAATGTTTGTGTAAGTTGTTTGTGTGTGTGTGTCTGTGTAGATCTGCATTGGTGTGTGTACTTCCTGTTTTTTTAGGTGTTTGTATGTGTAGAGTGTCAGGGTTATTTGTATGTGTAGAGTGTCAGTATCCTTTGAGTCAGAGTCATTTGCATGTGTAGGGTGTCAGAATCATTTTTATGTATAGGGTGTCAGAGAGATTTGTATATGTAGGTGTCAGGTTCATTTATATGTGTAGCCTGTCAGGGACATTTGTATGTGTCAGGTCATTTGTATGTGTAGAGTATCAGGGTTATTTGTATGTGTAGGGTGTCAGGGTCATTTGTCCTTTTTGCTTTGTGCTCACTTTTTAGCTATTTCTTCTCTTTTTCTTTTCTTCTTTTTCCTCTTTTCTTTTGAGAATTTGCCAGATGTTGAATTATTGTTACTGTTCTCAGATGTGTGATCATTTTTAATGTTAATATGTTGAGCATTTATCTATATATATATACATATGTACACACACATATATATTTATGTCTATAAAAGTAAATACAGCAAAAGTACTGCTTTATTCATACATTATTGGTAATTAGAAAACAACAAAAACCTAATTATTACCTGGAATGTCATAGCTAAATCCAAACCTTACAATGGAAAAGAAGATAAATGTAATCTATGCCTTTTAGAAAAACTTAACATTTTAAACCATATCAAGAATCCTAATGTGCTGAATTAAAAAATGGATTTAATGACCACATGCTGTCATAGAAAAAAATATTTACTTAAATTCTTAGACCCAGATTGATATAGATTCATCTAGATGTTTGCCTCTTTCTTTCCATCTTTTTTAGTTACTTCCCCTTTCTTTCTTTCTTTCTTTCTTTCTTTCTTTCTTTCTTTCTTTTTCCACTGCGGTTTCTGGTTTTCTCTTTTCTAATCTTCTTCTCACTTTGTTTTTTTTTTTTTTTTTCAATTGGAGTAGATAGACTAAACTATCGCCCCGTTCACACTCCACCCACATCTATTGAACAGGTGAAGAGGCTCATCCCTTGTTTCCTGTTTAGGATGCGGTTTCTGGTTTTCTCTTTTCTAATCTTCTCACTCTTATGTAGCCCCCTGCACATCAGTAGCGTTACTGCCTTGCTTGGGGTGATATGATTAAAAAAAAAAAAAGAAAAAAAAATATATATATATCATCTAAGAGACCCCTCTCTGCCTTCCATCAACATGGTTGATGCTAAACTCCAGGAAAAGGACTTGTATCTATTCAGACTAATGTTCTCAACTGATATGTAGTGGAAAGTCTATATTGAATCCATTGCTAGGATTACTAAGAAGGTTGGTTTCCCATGTTATGCGCGGCAATTTTTCTCTCCAGAATCTATTTTATATATCTATGTCTATCATTTGTCTATGCTTAGAATATTGCTGCTACAATGGTCCAGTGTGCCCCCGCTATTTATTTTGAGCTTCTTGATAAGATGTGCGTTGTGGTCCAGTGGATATTGGCTCGGAACGAGAAATCGGGGAACCGAGTTCAAATTCCAGTTGAATTCATTGCATTCACTTACGCACAAATACCTTGGGAAAGGTATTAATCCATCTCTTCCCTCCAGTTATGGGTTAAATAACAGGACAGATTGGGTTCTATAGCCTTGGTTGGCAACCAGTCTACCGCAAAGCAATGGCAACCTACTGTGGGATAATCTTCTGCCCAGTCAGCCATGTCTATTTCGAGACATGATCGCCCAAGCGTGTTTCACGTATGGCACTTAACTGACTGACTGATAAGATCCAAAGAAGAATCAGCAATATTATCAGTCTTAATTTGGTGACTCAGCTTCAGTCACTTTCCCAATGATGTATATTTATATATATACATATATATATTTAAAATATAAAGTCAACACCCTGGAAGTCAACATGCAGCGGTGACAGTCTGTTTCATGCTACAATTAAGAAAATCATATATATATATGTCCTATATATGTCAGACTACTGTTGACTGGTTCCATTAGTCAGATATACACTGAGAAAATTTCTATTTCCATTAAGCAGTGTTTCAGTGCTGTTATGGTCCAGAGCATTTTTACAACTAGAAGGGCTTTCCCTCCTTGCCATAAGGATATTTTGCCTGCCCATCAAAGCAATTTAGCTCTATATCAATATAAATGTTGATGTGAGGTTGACTATGTTGGCAAACCATCCAGAGGTTGGAAGTTAGAATCCCCTAACATGTCTTGGGCCAGGTGCATAGACATGAGCTGGTAACATCCAGGTGTTCACAGATTCATGCCTCTGCAATTGGTGGGCATTTATTAAATTCTGCTGCTTGAAGGACAAGTTATTCTCCTGAATTTTTCTCTGTTCTGCACAGAACACAGAATAGACTCCACATGGATATATTGGAGTCTGCTATTATTAACATGCAGAAACCTACCCTGTGCATGTAGCAAGAATTAAAACACAGATTTGCCTTTTTTCAGAGAGGCCATTACCTAACAGAGGATAATGTTTTTTCCCCACTCCCATGATACTTTAATCAGTTTACATTTTAAATTACCAACAATTTTTGTTCTAAAGAAGGGTCAGTCGAAAGGCACCTTAAATTTTAAATGTTGTGATACTTTTGTATCCCATTTTATTACTAAAATATGAACCCGTTTTTTAGCTTAGAGTGGTAATGGCAACTTGTTAATATATAGTTACATAGATTAATAAATATACAGATGAGGAGAGTGTACATATGTATAGTATTATTATTCAGGTGTTGTTGCTGGAATATGGAACCTATTAATTTAGAATACTCAACCAAAAATATCTTGGTCCCCAGCAAAAATATTACAAACTGACTCTATTGCACAAAATTGAAAGTGTACTAAATAAGAGAGTGCTTTGTGGTGCAGTGGATATCGAGTCAGAACAAGAAATTGTGGGGCTGAGTTTGAATTCCAGTTAAATTCATTGCATTCACTTATATGCAAATACCCTTGGGAAATGTATTAATCCATTTCTTCCCTCCAGTTATGGGTTAAATAACAGGAAGGGTTCTATAGTCTTGGTTAGCAACCAGTCTACTACAGAAAGTAATGGTAACCTATTGCGATATGTGTGTGCATATGTATATTTTTTTTTCTTTTCAGCATTGCTGTGGACAGCTCCAGAGATCCTTCGACAATTGAGTCCACCTATCCGTGGGACACAACAAGGTGATGTGTACAGTTTTGCTGTTATACTACATGAAATATGTTACAGACAAGGTGCATTCCCAATTCCATCAATGAATTACAGAGGTAAGAAAAATTATAAACCATTATTAGGAGTAACAATGATAACAATAACCTAATAACATAATAATTAATAACAATAGCAGTAACATTCATGATTATTGCTATCATTTATTTGTTTATATTTTTAATATTTTAGGCAAAAGTTGGAAATAGCTGTTTGGACAGTGCTAACCCGATTTTACTGAATGGTCAAAATGTACAAACAATCTGCATTTCATCTCTGATAATTTGTTAACAGATCCTTTATATCCCTGAATTAAGGCCTTTGGTAGTGAGAGCAATTTATTGGAGAATGTATTATTATATTATTTACATTGTTTGAACTGTTGTCCTCATCTTTATTACTTTATTCATGATGTTTTAGTTATTGTATACTCCAGCCTTCTTCAGATGACTGAAATTTTGAGCCAAATCTTTTATTTCAATCACTGAGGTATATTGTTCTTGTTACATGAGCCATGCCACTTCCAGATGTCTTAGTTATCTCTTTTTAACTCAGTTCCCTAACTTATTTGTCAATGGATCTAACCAATGCTTTTATTCTCTTTTTGTCCTCAAGGACACATGGCCCTGTTTATAAAAGTTGTGGTTGAATAATCAAAAAAAGTGACTTGACCCAAAGAGTTGTGAGTTCAGTACCTGGCTATAACAGTGGTGAATAAATAGCTAAGAGAGTTGCGTTAAAGGTAAATAACTAAACATTTGGAAATAGCATGACTGATGGAACAAGAACAATATACCTCAGTAATCAAAATAAAGGGTTTGTTTAAAAATTCCAATCATCCTGAGAAGGCTAGAGCATACAATGGCTAAAATGTTCTGAATATGGCAATAAAGATGAGGGCAACAGTCTAAACTATATAAATAATGTAAATACTACTTTATCTCATAAGTATAGACAACTATTATTATATAGCTTTTATTTTATATATTTACTGTTATGGTGTCCATCTACGAGGAATGGACTCTTTCTTTTACTATATATAATTATCTGCATGACTTCCGGGGAGCAGTTAAGTTAGAGGTAGATAAAGACAACTACAATTCAGGCAATAAGCAGTGTAACTGTACCGTTCAGACTTACTTATTTCTATTTACTTATGACTAAAACTTCCTTTGTATATATGTTCTTGTTATACTAATACACTGAACCTACTTCTTGCATTGCATGTCTTACTTCTAACTATACCAGTCACTACAACTTTGTGGGGAAGTTTTCCCACAACAACTCAACAACAAACTTGCGACAAAGATTTGCATTAAGATTTGCCACAACAAATTGGCAACAAAGATCCACAACAATTACTAAAACTACCTTAATAATATACAAGATCACATATTAGGAACATTCAGTGAATATTAAACACTTTTCTTTTCACATAAGTAATAATACTATGTCGAACTGAACTGAAAGTGAAGTATCCAAAATATTTACTAAGTTTTACCAAGTACAAAGTAACAATTATGGAGGCATTCAATGGGGACTGCATTCACTTAGTGTCATCATAGTAGACTACCTTAGTATCATAGTAGACTACTTTCCTCATCAACATTTGAACTAATAAAAAGTATTTTTTAGAAATATGATTTGAATAAATCTAAAATAATAACTTCCATTATCTCTTTTTTCAGACGTCATTGGCCGTGTCAGAAATGGTGAATCCATTCCCTTTAGACCACCACTGAATATAGATGCTGTACAAACAGATTCTGCATTAAATAATCTAATGGAGATTTGCTGGGCAGAAGATCCAAATCAAAGACCTGATTTTTCAACAATAAAATCTTATTTGAAAACTCATAATAAGGAAATGTGAGTGACATCACTTGTCATCTTATATCTCCTTGAAACCTGTTCTCTTATTGTCCTCTTTCTTGATCTCATTCTGAATAACCATTTGTATTCTAGTGACTTTTATCATCTTGTTAGAAGTGAAATGGTTAAAAAACATATTAAGCACATAGATCTTTAGTTTATATTTTATCTTTCATCTGCATTGTTATTATTTCAATATGACCATATTATTATTTCAATATGACCATATTATTATTTCAATATGACCATATTATTATTTCAATATGACCATATTATTATTTCAATATGACCATATTATTATTTCTATATGACCATATTATTATTGTTGTTGATATTTGTTTGAGATTCTTCATTGTTAGCAGTATTTTTATTTACTCATTAAATTTCCACACAAAAAGTAACTGGTAATTTTCACTGGAGATAAAGTAAGTTTCTTAAATTATTATTATCAGTACTTTTGTTCTTGTTACTGCTGCTGCAGGTTGTGTTTATTTTATTTTGTTATCTGATACAATCATTTATTAAGTTGTCATACCTGTAAAGAAATATATTAATAGAAAATTAATTATACTATCACTGTTTTGTTCATAAAAATAAATGAACAAAAATTAATTATAGCATCAAAATTAATTATAATGAAATAATTATAACAAATAGAGTTATCATTAATTCACTCTTTCTAAACCAATGAAACTTGACCTAACTTTTCTTCTTTACACACACTATCAGACAGGCAGTCAATACTTGTGTCAATGCATATTTCAGTTTCTTTTCCTTTTTTCAAGTCATAATAATAACATTTATCTCTTAACCCTCAACAAAAACTTGAAGTAAGAAAAGCCCAAACACTTTTTTAACTAAATTATCTGGTCACACATTACACAGATCTATAAGAAAAACAGTAAACACTTTGCTTATTCTTTATCTTATCTTTCTATCAGATTCTAATCCATATTTGATTTACATTTGACACTACATTCAGAGTTTAACCCAGTATTATTGTTTTTCATTTCTTCAACACCACATAACAACCAGATAATAAATAATACTCATTTTGCTCTTTCTAATTTTTTTGAATAATTTTATTGGATACATAAATGTAAGTAGAGGGTATAATTATTTATTCAGAGTTATAACTGCCCTACAAATTCTTTCACCTGAGACCTGAAATGAAGGGTTTTTTGGGGGAAGTTATTGAAAATATTAAACTGAAAGGATTTTTCTAAGTATAAAACTTTAAGAAAAACATTATTATTATTATTATTAAGTTATTACACATAGAGACTCTGTTCTTGAAAAATGGTGTCAAAAAGAATACTCACAAATCAAGAACTTTTTGGAGAAATAGTAAATGATTACAGCTTTATGGAAGTTTATAATTTTGGGCTTAATTCTATTTGTTCTTCCGCATTTTTCAGTTTTGTAAGTGTTTTTCAAAAGCACCCATTACTGCAAAGAATTAGTTTTAATTAATTTTCCATCGCTTTATCAGCTTCCTAGACACATCCTGGCATTTTCCAATCTTTTCAGTTACCATGGAATCCACAATTTTATCATATGGAACTGCAAAGTCAATTCAAAACTTGCTATTCTCATTATTTATAACAAAGGACCAGGTCTTCATATTTTAAGGACATGATATGTCTAGAATGGGAAATCTTATAATACTTGATGATTGTCATTTTCCATAGCTTCATCAAACCTCTAGGCAAATCCTGGCATTTTTCAATCTTTTCAGTTTCTTTGGAATCAGACATTTATATTTAGAACTGCAAAAGCAAATTAATGCATGCTAATCTCCTTGTTTATAACAACAGGGACACATTTAATGTTTCAATACATGATATGTCTACACAGAGAAATCCTATAAGATCTAATGACTGTCATTTTATCATATGGAACTGCAAAATCAATTTGGTACTTGCTATTCTCTTTATTCACAAAAAAGAACCATGTCTTCTTGTTTCAACAACATGATATGTCTATACTGAGACATCCTATTATACTTTATAATTGCCAATTTTCATAGCTTCATCAACTCCCTAAACAATTCCTGGCATTTTTCATTCTTTACATTTTCATTGGAATCAACAGATTTATCACAAAGAACTATAAAGTATATTTGATAATTGCAATTCTCCATCTTCATAACAAACAGTAAGGTCTTCATATTTCAAGGACTTGATATGTCAAGCCTGAGAAATGTTATAATACTTTATTATTGCCATTTTCTATAGCTTCATTAACTATCTAGACAAATTCAGGCATTTTTCAATCATTTCAGGTTCTGTAGAATCCACACATTCATCATGTTGAGCTGCAAAGTCAATTTTATATTTGCTATTCTCTTTATTTATAATAACAAGACTAGGTCTTCATACTTGAATGACATGAGATTTCTAGACTGAGAAATCCAAAAATACTTTATAATTGTCATATTCCATAGTTTCATCAACTGTCTAGACAGATCCTGGAACATTTCAATATTTTCTGTCTCTGTGGAATTCACATATTTAGCAGCAATTCAATTTGCTTCTTGCTATTCTCCTTATCTATAACAACAACACCAGGTTGAGAAACCCAAAAATCCTTTATAATTGTCATTTTCCATAGTTTCATCAACTGTCTAGACAGATCATGAAATATTTCAATTATTTTCAGTCTCTGTGGAATTTACATGTTTATCATATAGAACAGCAAACCAATTTGCTTCTTTTTTTTCATATTTATAACAACATGGCCATGTCTTTATGATTCAGTGATATTATATATCTAGTCTGAGAAATCCAAAAATACCTTATAAGTATCATTTTCCATAAATTTATCAACTGTCTAGACAGATCCTGGAATATTACAGTATTATCTATTTCTGTGAAATCCATATGGAAAAGTTAAGTCAATTTGTTTTTTGCTATTCTTCATATTTATAGCAACAAGGTCAGGTCTTTATTATTCAATTACATGGTGTATCTATTCTGAGAAATACAGAAATACATAATAATTGTCATTTTCCATAGTTTCATCAACTCTCTAGACAGATCATGGCATATTTCAATATTTTCAGTTTCTCTGAAATCCACATGTTTATCATATGGAACAGCAAAATCAATTTGCTTTTTACTATTCTCTTTATTTGTAACAACAATGCCAGGACTTCATGTTTCAATGACATGTTTCTGTAGACTTAGAAATCCAAAAGTACCATGTAATTGTCATTTTCCATAGTTTCATCAACTGTCTAAACAGATTCTGTCATATTTCATTATTTTCAATTCCTGTGGAATCTACATGTTTATCATATGAAACAGCAATGTAAATTTGCTTCTTGCTATTCTCCTTATTTATAACAACAAGGCCAGAACTTCACATTTCAATGATATGATATATCTAGACTGAGAAATTCAAAATTACCTTATAATTTTATTTTTCCATAGTTCCATGAACTGTTTATATAGATTCTGGCATATTTCACTATTTTCTGTTTTTGTAAAATCTACATGTGGAATTCTCTACCGTATACTTGCTTCCCTAACAGCTACAATCTCCAAGAATTTAAATGTAAAGTCAACTGCCATTTCTTATCTCCTTGACTCACATCCTTTCCCTGACAACCATTGCATCGTGTTCTTCTTCCTTTCCACTCCATTCTCATACAGCTCTCTTCACACCAGTGTTCTCATCCTTCTCTTTCTCATTCTCTGGCACTCCCATAATTTGTTCCTCTTTTTCATCACTTGCCTCTTATATAACCCGCTGTCTGCCAGTGGCAGTTCTGCCTTGCTTGGGGTGAAATGATACTCAAGTAGTATTCTAACAAACATTCTATCTAATTTCTGACCTTTAACTCTGTTTGAGTTTTTTATTTAAGGCATTTTGCCTAGTTCATTTATGTTACCATGGTATATTGTTTTCACTAAAATCAATAAAGAAGGCAAATATATTGTAAACACAAGCATTTGACTTCTTGTGTGTAATGTTGAAGTCTTCATTATAATTAAATTAAATGATTAAATAATTAAATTCATGTTTTCTCCTTTCTCCTTTCTCCAATCGGAGACAAGAATGCCCTATTTCATAACCCAATTCTTGGTTGTCATGGTATCTATATTTAATTATCTGACTAAAAATTATAATATAAATTGTTAAATTCAAAGTACACTGCTGTTATATCATGTTATTTGAGTTGATGGTGTATGACTCTCTATAACCAATGAGTACCATTAAATTCTTTTGTAAACAGACAAATATGTTTAGCTAGAATGGCCCTCCTCATTTGAAAAAGTTTGTAAATATATTAGGTGGAGCAAAATTTTCCAGTAGACCTTTTTGAAAACTAAGTACTGAATACAAAATTGGACCAGTTTTTCACTGAAATTTTTGTACACACAACTAATACTTTGTTTTTATAGAATTCTTTTGAATTGCTGTTAGCAAGTATCCCATTTTTCTTTTCAAATTTATTTTTTGAAAGAATATCTGTGTCATGTTGTCTGCATTTTCTGAAATATCTATAGAATTGTTCTCCTTCCTATTTTTCATTTTTATTTTGAAGTCTTCACATTCATGATTTCTCTTTCTCTTAGTTCCTTTTTTGGCTGTCATAATCAATCATTCTTTACTTGGATTTATATTCCTCAAGTCCACTAACTTGTTCACAGCTAAAAATATTTTTAACATTATAAGCCATTATATGTCAGGTTTTTTCAGAATAAAAAAACAATGAAAATAGGAACTCTTTCTTGTATAATTGAAATGGTTTTAATTTTATACTGAACAGCTATGTAAAGCAGAATATCTAATAAATACAATGTATAAATAAATGTGGTGAACTATTTTAATAATTTAATCAAGAATTAAATATCTTAAAGCTTGACTCAGTACATAAGGCATAAAGTCATGTAAATATTTACTAGTAAATATGTAAATTTCCTTTATATAAGATGTCATCATTTTGCAAAAGAATAGTCCACAATCAGAATAGTAGAATAGTAAAAACAGTGAGAACATAAACAATAGAAAAATATGACTTCAAGTGTATAAACAACTTTTGTAAATGATTTCCTTGTATTCACTTACGTGCAAATACCCTTGGGAAAGGTATTAATCCATCCCTTTCCTCAAGTTATGCATTAAATAAAAGGACAGATTGAGTTCTATAGCCTTGGCTGGCAACCAGTCTACTGCAAAAAGTAATGGCAACCTGCTGCTGGATAATCTTCTGCCCAGTCAATCATGTCTCTTTCAAGACATGATCACCCAAGTGTCTATCACGTATGGCACTTAACTGACTGAATGATAATAAATTCTCTCAAATCTCTTTATGTAAGTTATTTTGTACACATGAAAAACCTGGAAAATACACTAACCTCATTAACATTATTATCAATGTTATTATCATTTTAAAGATTAGTTCAGACAATTGAATTCATATTATGTATTGTTTAACACATTATGAATGCAATTGTTTGAACTAATCTTTGAAATAATAACTAAGCTACTCAAAATTATAGACAAAATAAACATTAATTTTATTAAACTATTAAAATCTTGCACTGAACTGCTTATCTAACATACAATGGTGTTGTCCATCATATAATAATGATGGAAATATTTTTTTGCCATTGTTGGTAACACCAAGTTTTGTCCTTGTTGATCATTTATACTTTGACAATGTTTGAGATACTTTTTTTGTAAGCTTTTATCATTAAACATATAGCATAGATTTTATGCATTAGAAAGCAACCAATACTGGCCTTTATATTTATAGATATCATTTAGATTAGACATTTATAAATGCAGTACCAGTGATCAAGAAATAATTTAAAACATTGAAACTTCATTTTTTTGTCATATTTTTCTTATATTTTGCAATTTATATAATCATGTTCTCCTCTTTTTATTTTATAATTTCTAAACTTCAGATAGTAATACATCTTTGTTATTTTTTCGGCTCTGGAAATCTCATGGATACAATCCTTAAAAAGATGGATTATTACACTGCAAATCTAGAACTAATGGTCATAGAAAGAACTCAGGAACTTGAAGAAGAGAAAAGGAAAACAGATCATTTGCTTTATCAATTGCTTCCAAGGTATATTTAACCAAAATTTCCCTGTATCTCATAATTGCAATGATAATTTTTTAAATTTTACTTGATTTTGGTGTCATTTTTTAAGGTAATTTTCAATTCATAAATTACAGTGACTAAGATTCTTGTGCATTTTTGCTGATGTCATTCATATTTAAACCTAAATAAAAATCCACTATTTTAAATGCTGGTTTTCTAGATAAGGAGGCTCTTTCCATTTTTAAGATTGATACATCAGAATCCAATCATTTTCATTTCTTTCCAATTTGTCTTTGTACTAAACTAAGCTACGGGGTTACCTTATGATTAACATTTTGGTATATTTTTTACTGACATTAGTGTTCAAACCTAAGCAAAAATTCAGGTTTTTAAATGCTGATTTACAAGGTATCTAGGTTATTTTAACTCAGGACCTTGTGTTATATTAAGTTAAACAATAGTGAATATTATAAAGACAATGTGAAATAGTAAATATTATTAGGACACTCAAAAATCTAATTACAAAAAGTTTGGTTTATTTATTAGAGGTTGTTGAAACATTATTGGCTTCACCAAAAAGGCCCTTATATCTCTCCACAAATTATTCTGATGTTTGGTGATTTGGTCAAATTTTAAGAAGTAATATTTTTATCAAGATATTTTAGCACTTTCTCATATAAGTGTTAATATGATGTATAATGGTTCTATTTTTAAATGACATGTGCCTACAGGATGTAGACAATGATGGCTCTCCACAAATTCTTTTTCTTTATCATCTATTAATTGCTATAAATTCTTGGGAATTATAATGGATGGGAATTCCCATTTTCTTCTCAATAGTTTTGAATTCAGTGTTGCCTTTCTAAACTGGTTGCTATCCATGGGTAGAAAACCCAGTATACACTGCTATTTAATCCATAGCTGGGAAGAAGAGAGAAGTTTATGTTTTCCCAAAAGGTTATTTGTGTGAAAGTGAATTTAGCATACTGGGCCTGAATTTGAACTTATTATACTGATTCCATTTTGATAACTGATGTACTACTTACCTATCATATATAATGATATTCTATAGTAAATATAAAAAAGTCGAGAAAAATACAATGTACTTTGACAATACTATAAGAAAACTTTCCTATAAATAAATGGACTATAACAGTTCTGCACTTATAAAGCAAACTGTTGCTTAGTTTTTCTGTAAAAAACTATTGTTACACATTGAATACTGCTAGCCAACAATATATTTATGCATAATTCTAAATCTTCAAAAGTGTTTATCATATAAATTCATAGCTTCATTATTCAGTTGCTGAAATATTTTCCATAGCTTTCTATGATTTTATACTACCTCATAGTTCTATTATTAATAACACATTTTTTATGATTTTTTACTTAAATTTTTTATTTAGAGGTTTATCACTTGTTTCTTGTTTAGGAGTGAGTTTTTGGTTTCTTCTAAAATATACTTCCACAATATATTTCTAACATTTCAGACTGAATTTTTAAATGTTATTTATTAATTAAATTCTAGTCTAGACTTTGCTGTTAATTTTTCCAGCATAACCTCTAAGAACTTCACTTCTTGCCCTTTCTTACATTAATACAAATTATCACACAGTAATTACCTTGAGTATTACTTTGGTCTTTTATTGGTAAACATTAAAAATAATAAAATTCATAGCCTCATTAATGAATTGTTAGGGCATTTTCTCTAGCTTATTATTACTATTTTTCTTGATACAAAGGATTATTTTCTATAGTTTTCATTTTTATGAAAAACTATTGAAAATCCTTATTGCCTCTACTCAAAAACTGTGCAAATGTGATATGGGAAGCTTCTGTGTATGTGAATGTATAGTGGGTTATCCATTCTTTTCCAGTTTATCATGGAGATTCCATTCTAGTGAAGGGTAGTTGTGTATTGTTGCAGATTAACGGAATTTGGCCTGGTTGTAGATAGCCCACTATAAGTCATAAAATGATTACAAATCAAGAAAAGCAAATTGAGTTGAAAAATAACATTTTATATATACATATATCAATTAAGGTTTTTACAATTAAAGTAATACTTGAAGTAAAGGTCCAACTGATGTTAAAATGTTCATGGCAATAAAATGCTGAAAAGAGAATTAATGCTTAGGAATGTGGAGGGCTGTAAGTAAGGAATGTCTTTGATGTATTTGCTCCTTAGGTCAGTAAGTAGTTTTGAGACAGGGAAAGATAAGATAAGGGGGGTAAGGGAGGTGAACATAGTAAGCCGTTTGACTTAGGTCAAAGGGATACTGATTACACTCCTCTCTCTTGAGTCAGTCTGTGTGTGTTGGCCTGCCCTGCGTTGGTCTGTTTGGCGATGCTTTCTGTATCGGCTTTTTATTTCGACTTTTTGGGTTACAGGTGATCATTTGGGAATTCATATCCGTATTTGATTCTGGGCTTCCTAATGGCCGATAAATAAAATTTGCATAGGCTCGTGAACTGGAAATTTAATATTTAATTAATTTTTATTTTTCAACCGGAACATCTGCACGAATCCAGCTGTGCATCAGTGACTTTTGGTCATTTGCTTTTTGGTTGTGAGGGTGCAAACATCCGGTCCATTGCTTTTGCTAGGTCGGTATCACCACAAATGCATGTGTGTGTGTGTGTGTGTGTGTGTGTGTGTGTGTGTGTGTGTGTGTGTGCTGAAATTTAATTTATTCTCTCTGCCCCTTTTTTATTTAATGTGGTGAAACATTCTTTAATTAACAAATCTTAATATTTCTTTCAGTTCCATAGCAGAAAAGTTGAAAATCAAAGAGAAAATAATTCCTGAAGTATATGAATCAGTAACCGTTTTTTTCTCTGACATTGTGGGTTTCACACAACTCTCAGCTATCAGTACACCCTTAGAAGTTGTCACTTTGTTAAATGACCTCTATACAGTGTTTGATGACATTATCAGTAAGCATGATGTCTATAAAGTAAGTTGTTAAATTTATTGAATCATTTTTGAGAATTTTTTTATAAACAATAATTTTTTTAATAAATTACTATAAATAAAAAGCAAACTTTCTTAATTCTTTTCCTTCTCTTTAAAGTAATGATATTGCTTATGTATACATTACTAAATAATTTTTAAATTACTTCTTACTATCTATCAAATTGTATGTGTAACTTTGTTTTTAAATATGATACTTCAAGAAATGAACAGGGTATCAAAATATATTTCTATAAAATTAAGACACAATATTTGTGAGTTACCCTACTTGACTCTATCAAATCTACTCACTAGGTGGCACTCTTTAAGCCTATGTATAGGCAATAATATTCTCAATCACTCTTCTTTTGGTCTTTTTAATTCCTGCTTTCAGATGTAGTCACACATAGATAGTTGATATAGTTTTTTCTCTCTCTCTCTTTACTTTTGTACTTTCTCACACACTCATATATACACACCTCTCTATCAGCCACACACCTGTTACACACAAACACTCAAACAAGCACATTCTTATTATAACTCGTTTTAACATTTTTCCTTTTTGTTTTGATGACACTTATTTTGCAGAAATGCCTGGTAACTTTCCTTGCCTTTATTTTTTTGAGCATACAAATGTGTTTACTCTGCTTAAGTAAGATTAACTATATTTTATATGGGAGTTGTCAATCTACATCAGTGAGTAGAAAGAACAAATCTGAAATAAAAGATGAGAATTTGAATTAACTTACTTTTTACTTTCAAAACTAAGTTGAAACAACTAGCTGCATTAATCACTAAGCAATAAAATTTGGTAGCACTGGAGAAAATGAAATCTAAAAAATTGTTGAATGAAATGATGTATTTAAACATCATTTCATTCAACAATTTTTATCAGTATGATATTTGCTTTTATTTTTTACACTAGTTTTTAATAACAGCAGTCAAATATTTATAAAATAAAATAAGATATTAATTATTGATTAATCATTGTCAACCTCTATTATTAATTTTTAACTAGTATTTACTTTAATTTTTTATTAAATGAAGAATTATTAACCACTATTTTTAAGTTATTGAGCATATCTACTTTCATTTTCAATTTTAGTTGCTTTTTTATTTCAACTTTTAATTAGCCTGTCAATCTACCACAACATGATTAAAAATAAAGAATAGGTTCAAGGTACAACTTGTAATCCTTAATGCTAAAAAAATAAAAACCAAATATTGTGCCCAAAAAATTGTAACCAAAAAATCAATTGGTGGCTTTATAAATCAGAATTGATCTTCTGCAATGCTATCAATTTCTTACAGCTAACCTGAAGAAAAAGAAGGATGTGAGTGTTTATTGCAGATTTTTGTTGGTGGGTGGTGTAGACACTTTTAGTAGGTATTTAACAAATCCTGAAACATTTATCCCACAAACAATATTTGGTAAAATCATGGGAGTCCTGTTAAAAATAAGAAATGAAACATAGAATGTAAAACAAATGTATTAAAACAAGTAATTACATATGTATATGCAACTGGAAGTAATAGAAAAGAAATTAAAACAGCAAAAATATGTTTGAGTGACGTGTGTATAATACTAGCACATATGTGTATATGTGTGTATAATACTAGTACATATGTGTATATGTGTGAAAGTTCAGTTGGCCAATAACTGGCAAAACAAACGGATGGGGTACACTTACATCTGGAAGAAAAAGGAAGAAAAAGAAAAGAGAAAAGCCTTTTTTAATAAACTTAAATAGCACCACTTTTGGATGCTTTTGATGAAGCCAAGTGAGATAACCCACATGTATCATGAAAGAAGAAATGCTCAAAAATGTATTTTATATAATATAACTATATATCTCCTTGTTTTCAAAAAGTATATTTTTAATGAAAAAAAAGGGCTGCTTATTACAAAAACATATAAAAATTGGAGTAACTCATGGTTACTGATAATTTGTTTAGAAATAATGACCTGATCACAAAATAAAGAAAATAGTGATATCTGTAATTTCAAACATACGCACCGTAATGGGGGCGCTACAGGGTGTCGTCAGTGATGTCATCGTGAGGATCACTAGGGGGTTTCGGGTCTTTCAACATCATACTCCCCTCACCACGCCAACCAGACCAGAGGTGATCACCCTCGATAAGCGCTTTCAGACACTGGAAAATTACGTTTAGGCCTGGTACAAAACCCTGCAAATGATTCCGATTGGCGACAGTCAGAGCCACTTTCCATTTGAAAGATTGTAACTCACGGAGACCTTATGTTTATTCCAGATTCAATGTTGTCTATTCCCTGCCATAGAATCAATGTCCAAGTAGGAATA
The DNA here is from genome assembly GCA_037127315.1 of Ascarosepion bandense. Taxonomy (NCBI): domain Eukaryota; kingdom Metazoa; phylum Mollusca; class Cephalopoda; order Sepiida; family Sepiidae; genus Ascarosepion; species Ascarosepion bandense. The sequence goes on along the minus strand of JBBBDQ010002443.1, from coordinate 609,249 downwards.
AATATAAAAATAACTATAAATTAAGTAAATAATAATAATTTACGTGCATCTGGATTAAAGTCTGAAACTGAAGGCTTTATTCTTGCAGCACAAGACCAAAGTCTTTTCACTAGAAACTTTCAGGCAAATATTATACATAATAATGTGGATCCAAAATGCAGGTTCTGTGATAAACACCAAGAAACAATAGACCATCTAATCTCAGGATGTTCTGTACTTGCCCCAAATGAATATAAAAATCGTCAAGATAGAGTGGGGCAATATTTACACTGAACAATGTGAAAAACACTATGGAAAATATGTAAATAAACACTGGTATAAACATCACCCAGCACCGGTTACAGAAATAGAAGATGTCACCATTCTATGAGATTACACCATCTACACAGACAGAAAAATTGAAGCAAACAGGCCAGACATTATTGTTAAAAACCAGAAAGAGAAAACTTGTCTATTAATACGATATGGCTTGTCCAGCAGATTGTAACATAGCAACCAAGGAATTCAAAAAACTGTCCAAATATAAAGACCTGGAAATTGAAATAGAAAAAATGTGGAAATTGAAAACAAGAGTTGTGCCAGTGATAGTAGGTGCACTTGGAATGATAAAAAATGGAACAAAACAATACATTGAAAGAATCCCTGGAAACCCCATCTTAAGAGATATACAAAAAATTGTCTTATTAAGTACAGCCCACACACTAAGGAAAACTTTATCTATGTAATGCTAGGGATGATAGGGAAGATAGAAAAACATGAAATGGGGCCATAACAACACACCATGACCTGCCTTAGGTCTTCCTGCAGACTTGGTTGGTAGTGAGACCAAAGCAGAAATCAAAATATGATGAAAAATGACATAATAATAATAATAATAGGATAAAGGAAAAGAATAAGAATAAATTTATTTATTCTGATTTTTAACTTTTACTTCAAAACAAATGACAATTGATGTATGATAAAAGTATGATAAGAGTGGGTTAGCCTAGAACATTGAATAAATAGCAACGTTAAAGTGACAATCAGTCAAAATTAATATTTACTTTGCAAATTTCAATATAGCTTCAAATGTTTATTGTAAAATCTGATTATGACAAACATTTATCAAGTGATATCTATGATTTTACAATAATGTCTATCATATTGATAAAATATTGATAACATATGAATTCATAATTTTAATTTGGATAAGAGGAAACAAAAAACAGGAATATTAACTGGACAATGGATTTCAGATTTAACTAAGAGCAAAACTTAGTTTTAATTAATAAACATTTCTTACAATTAATTTTTCATCAACATTTTAGTAATAAAATGTGTTAATGAGAACAAGACTTTTAGTCATTATTAACTTTTCCTTGTATTTCTTTCATCTTACTTTCAATTGCTTTTCATCTCAGCTACTCAAAACAACAATCTATGGCTACAAGTAAATAAGTAATAATATTATATTACATGAAAAAAGTGCCCATGTAAAGTAGTATTCTTAAGATTATGTTAAACCTGGAAAAGAACAGAACAAGTTATTAAACCTGGAAAAGTAAAGGACAAGATATTCTAGTGAAGTAAAATATAATAACTTTCTCACTTAAAATATTTCAGCTAAAAATAATTCACATTTTATTTTTAGTTGTAATATTTTAAGTAAGAAATTTCTTATTTTTCACTTCACTAGAATATATTGTCCTGTTCTTTTCCAGGTTTAATATAATCTTAAATATATTGCTTTTCAGTGCACATTTTTCATTATTTATTTAATGTGAATTTAACGCTAAAATCTGCATTAAAAATATTAAAAAGAAAAAAATTTATATGAAATTGATTAAAAAAAAACAATAAAAATTTTATTATTTATAATTCATTCTGAAAATAAATTCTGATAAAATTAGTGATAAGCAAAGTTTGGTAGACAAAAATGATAAAAGATATCATCAGAATTTAAATGTTGAAAACTGTGCGCAAAAATATTAAAAAGAACAAATTTATATGCAATTGAATAAAAAAACAATAAAATATTCATTATTTATAATTAATTCTAATAATCATTTCTGATGAAATATGAGATAAGCAAAGTTTGGTTGACAAAAATGATAAAAGATATCATCAGAATTTAAATGTTTGAATCTGCATTCAAATATATTAAAAAGAACAAATTTATATGTAATTGAATAAAAAACAATAAAATACTGATTATTTACAATTAATTCTAATAATCATTTCTGTTGACATAAGTGATAAGCAAAGTTTGGTTAACAAAAATGATAAAAGATATCATCAGAATTTAAATGTTGAAAACTGCATTTAAATATATTAAAAAGATCAAATTCATATGCAATTGAATAAAAAACAATAAAATATTGATTATTTACAATTAATTTTAATAATCAATTTTGATAAAATTAGTGATAAGCAAAGTTTGGTTAACAAAAATGATAAAAGATATCATCAGAATTTAAATGTTGAAACCTGCATTTAAAAATATTAAAAATAACAAATTTATATGCAATGGAATAAAAAACACAACTATTAAAAAGAACAAATTTATATGCAATTGAATAAAAAACAATAAAATATTCATTATAATTAATTCTAATAATCATTTCTGATGAAATATGTGATAAGCAAAGTTTGGTTAACAAAAATGATACAGATATCATCAGAATTTAAATGTTTGAATCTGCATTCAAATATGTTAAAAAGAACAAATTTATATGCAATTGAATAAAAAACAATAAAATATTGATTATTTACAATTAATTCTAATAATCATTTCTGTTGAAATAAGTGATAAGCAAAGTTTGGTTGACAAAAATGATAAAAGGTATCATCAGAATTTAAATGTTGAAAACTGCATTCAAAAATATTAAAAAGATCAAATTCATATGCAATTGAATAAAAAACATTAAAATATTGATTATTTAGTATTAATTCTAATAATCAATTCTGTTGAAATAAGTGATAAGCAAATTTTGGTTGACAAAAGTGATAAAAGATATCATCAGAATTTAAATGTTGAAAACTGCATTCAAACATATTAAAAAGAACAAATTTATATGCAATTGAATAAAAAACAATAAAATATTGATTATTTACAATTAATTCTAATAATCAATTCCTTTGAAATAAGTGATAATCAAAGTTTGGTTGACAAAAATGATAAAGATATTACCAGAATTTAAATGTTGAAAACTGCTTTCAAAAATATTAAAAATAACAAATTTATATGCAATTGAGGAATAAAACAATAAAATATTGATTATTTACAATTAATTCTAATTATCTATTCTAATAAAATAAGTGATAAGCAAAGTTTGGTTGACGAAAATGTTAAAAGATATTGTCATAATTTAATTTTTGAAAACTGTCTTTAAAAATATTAAAAAGAACAAATTGATATGCAATTGAATAAAACACAATAAAATATCGATTATTTAAAATTAATTCTAATAATCAATTCTGTTGAAATAAGTGATAAGCAAAGTTTGGTTGACAAAAATTATAAAAGACATCATCAGAACTTAAATGTTGAATACTGCGCGCATTAATATTAATAAGTACCAATTTATATGCAATTGAATAAAAAAACAATAAAATACTGATTATTTACAATTAATTCTAATAATCAATTCTGATAAAATTAGTGATAAGCAAAGTTTGGTTGACAAAAATGATAAAAGATATCATCAGAATTTAAATGTTGAAAACCACACACAAAAATATTAAAAAAATAAAAATTTATAAAGAATAAGATTTATTATTAGAAGCATTAGTCACTCACTCACTCACTCACTCACTCACTCACTCACTAATGTAGCTTGTCTCCCTTTTCAGGTTTCATATATTTTGATGTAACTTTTTTTTACTGAACCAAAATTGAATTTATTTTTTGAAATGTAGCTAAGGAGGGGTCTTATCTAAGTCTGTAAACTGTTTGAAATTTGGTTGAGAACTAAATTAGTGGTGAAGTTTGAAAGCTGCCTAGATTCAATCAATGTCAGAATTAAGAATATATACAACCACTGCTGTGGTTGAATGATAGAATTTTCATTAGGTGAAGCACTGTCAGCTATTGTAAAATTTTGATTTATATTTCTTTCATCTCAACTACTCAGACCATCAGTCTATGGCTATAAATAAATAAGTAATAATAATGATATTTTGAAAATTTATGAGATGATGGAGTGTCAATCATTTATGCAATCTCACACAGCATAAAGATCAATATTTGAACAGTATAACTGTGGTATCCTATGCAAATTAGCTGAGTTGTATTTAAGTGCTCAGCCAATATGTGTCAACACTCTTTCACATTATGCATAACCGTGTACCACGTATCAAGTACTGAAACTGCAAGTTATACAAGACATAAGAAATGGTGTTGCCAATAGGATGCTTGGATCCCATAGATGATCCTCAGTATGTCAAGATTTGGATAAAATCCTTTGTTGCTATAGCAAGAATGCATATTCTCAAAGAACCAAGAATGGTAGGTAGTCAGAACCAAATAATAGACTTGTTTATGAATTCTGTGGGGTGTGAGGTGTTAAAGAAAATATCCACAATGGTGCAACCACAGAAATTAGAACAGATGTCTTTTGAGGAAGTTGTCAGCATATTAAAAATAAATATTAAGCAAAAAAAAGTTGGTCATTGCTGAAATGACAAAATTTTTAGAAGCCAGGCAGCAGTATGAGAATCTATTTTGCAGCCCATACACAGACTCAAGACTCAATGGATAAGCAAAGCACTGTAACTTTGGAAATCTAAAGACTCAAGGCATATCAATTGAAGACAAGCTGATTCTGTTACAAACAATTGAAGGACGTAATGAAAAGTACTGGAATGCATGCAAGAGATTTCAACCAGCCAAGAAAATGTTGAACATAATCTAACCAAAGTGAAGTGCAGTTATTGCAGAATGACATTTGAAAAGAATAAATTCAAGTGTCCAGTGCTGGGGAAATGCTGTACTTAAATGTGGAAAATTTAAGCATTTTAAAACCATTTGCAGAAGTGAAAAACATGTAGAAAAAAATGAGTGTAATAAAAACCCTTCTTGAAGAACAGAAAGTCAGTGTATTTGCAATAAATACACAAAAGAATAGTAAAGAGAACATGAAAATAAATGGTCATATGTTTAGCATGCAAGTTGACACAGGCAGTGAGATAACGCTAATTCCAAGAAATTTTTGGATCAATCTAGGCCGACTCAAATTAAAAAAAAAAGTGGTTTAAAATTAAAAGAATTTGATGGAACAACAATAAAGACACTGGGTATCTTCCATGGCACGTTTTAAACAGATACTTGGTTCAAGGTTATTCAAATCATGGTAGTAGTGTACAAGAAGAACCACGGATTATTAGTTATTGATGTAGTAAAAGTAGATAAAGCCAAATTAATAAACACCATGGAAGTACAGAAGAGTGAGCTAGAACTTCTAAAAGGATACAAAGCAAGTATTCAAATAAAGGAAACTTACCACCCTAAATACATTCAAGCCAGAAAAGTACCAATACATTTACTGCCTTTAGTTAACCAAATTTAGTTAAATTTAGCCAAGTTAAATTACATGATCAAGCAAGGCATTTTTGAAATGCTGAAATTAACTGAGCTTCACCTATTGTAGCAATAAAAAAGCCTAATGGAGATTGACGGTCACTCTAAAGTTGAAGTAAATCACCAGATATGCTCAGACTTGTTTCCATTATCAAACATTGAAACAGCAAGCCATGAGTTGGCAAATATAGAATATTTTGTAAAAATTGACTTGAAATCTGCTTACAATTAAATTCAGATTGACAAAAAATTTAAAGGTGTTGCCACAATCAACACCCCTATAAGCATGTTAAAGTGGACTCACCATTTGGAATTAAAACATCTAGTCATATATTTCAAAGGGCAATTAAAGGAATATTGTTAGACAAGGTAACTAATATGGTTATTTACCAAGATGATAAAGGGGTAAGAGCAAAAATCAAAAAAGGAGTTAAAACAAAAAGTGGATCAGATATTATGGTGATTGAAAAAGACTGGATTAATTATTAATAGAGACAAATGTAACTTTATTTGCAAGAACCTGGCATATTTGGGCTACCAAATAACAGAGACTTCTGGTGTAGCATCTGATGAAAAGCTAACAAAAAAGATTTACAATAAAAAGGAATTGGCATCCTTTTCAGGTTTGATAATTTTTTACAGTAGAAACATCCCAAAATAAGTGAACCATTGTCAAAGTTGCATAAAAGAACACAGAGTTTGAATGAACATACAGATGAAATAATACTTTTATGATACTGAAAGCAATTATGAAAAAGAAACTTATAACAAGAGTGTTTGATCCTAAGAAAGAGATAAAGGTGACCATGGATGCAAGTGAGAAAGTAATTGCAGCCATGCTATCACAGACAGATAATCCAACAATGTATTTATCTAGGAGATTGACAACAGCAGAGATAAATTACTCAAACATTGAAAAAGAAATCCTAGTCATTGCTTGGAGTATGGAGAGAGCACAAAATTTTTCTCTGGGTAAGAAATTTCAACTAAAGCTAGACCACAAGCCATTGGAGTTTATTTTTAAATTAAGGAATGGCCAAAGATTATGTTGTTGAAAATGTTACACTAGGCCATTAAAATCATGGCATTTGATTTTGACATTGTATATTTGAAGGGAAATACCATCCCTCATGTAAATGCGTTGTCAAGATTTCAGTCTGTAAAAGGAACAGATGATGAGCATGAAACTGAGGATGACAAAATAATTCCATGGAAACAAATGCACTTTCAGTCAACTGATTGAAAAATGAGACTCTTTTTACCTGAATCTTCTAATTTCATTGCATTTTAAACATTTATTAATAAATATTTCAATATCCCTTGTATAACCCCGCCACCAAACTTGTAATTTTAATTTTCTGCATGTTGCTGTAACACCACAATGCCCAATATCATCTACCCCTCTCAATATGTTTGTCCTTAACATCCGCAGAGTTACTATCACCTCACTATTGAATATAATTCTATTTTCAGTTGTTAACTTTTTCTGTATCTCCTTAATTGGCCACTCTTATTATTCCTTATTCTTTTAATTATTTTGCTCAATACTGGATCTTCATTCCTAAAGAGGAAAAACCATGGCTTACAGTACATATGGACCACGCACATGTCAGTAGCATAGAATCATTTCTCATAATGGTGGATGTGTATTCTGGTTGGTCAGAAGTAATCAAGGTTAAAGACCGGAGAGTGTCCACAATCAAACAGGTTTTCAATGTATTTGCAAGGAATGGATCACTACAAAAGTTAGTGTCAGATAATGCTTCTGAATTTTGGGACAAAAATTTGTGTACATGGTTGAGGTGGATAGGTTGTGTTGTATAAAACTCCTCCATACCATCCTCAATCCAACAGAACCACAGAGCAGATGGTACAAACAGCTAAAATGACATTGAAGTCATTCTTGCTCGTCATTGAAAACATTGCAGTGTTTCTAACTAAAATGTTCTCCAGTTATAGGTTGAAAGCACATGCAAGGAGAAAGTTGAGCTCATCGGCCCTCATGGGTAGAGAGATTAGAGCCACCACTACCATGTCTTTTGCCACAAGAGAGAGAGTATAGTACAAGAAAGACAAAAGTGTAAATCTTGAAGAAACACACTTCCTTTTGCAGTGAGTCAATAATATGGCTTTGATCAAGAAGAAGGGTCAGTTTGTTTTGGTTCATGTCGATCAATTTAGAAAAAGGATTGTGTCAGATGATGTGGAGATGAAAGACCAAAGTTGGGAAGAGGAAGGTTACTACAATTAGGAGGCAGAGCAGAGAACAGAAATGCAAGAGCATAAAGAGAGAGAAAGCTACAGAGATGACGATGAATAAGAAACAGATATAAGTGGAGAAGAAAAAATTGACAAAGAAGAGGATGAAGAAAGAACAAGGTTGCCAATAAAAAGATGAAGAGTGGAGCAAAAGCAAGAATTACAAAAATTCAGAGTAGTTAGACGTAGTGAAAGGAAAAATCACTCCACTTCCAGGAGGATGTAATATCCTATGTAAATTAGTTGAGTTGTATTTAATTGCTAAGCTGATAGCTTTCAGCACTCCATTACATCACGCATAACAGTGTATCACATAGTGAGTATTGAAACTGCAAGATATACCAGACATAACAATAAAAACAATAAATATCTGAACCTATGAAAATTTTCACTTGTGTTAATAATATATCTGTGTCACCTTCTGCAGAAATAACTAAAAAGAAAAAAAAAAGAAAGAAAAACTAGAGAACTAAAGAAAAAAAATGTGGAAGAAAACAAAGATTGCAGAACTAACAAGAAAGAAAGAAAGAAAGACTGAAGAACATGAAGGAAAAAATAAAAAGTGAGAGAAAACAAAGATTGCAGAACTGACTAGAAAGAAAAAAAGCTGGAGTAGTAGAAAGAAAGTAAAATTGTTATTGAGTCACATGTGTTGTTTGTAAAGTGTATAAATTATAATTAAAAATTATAATTGTGTAATATTTTGTAAGAGAATTATGAATTAGATAAACATTTTAGATTTTAAAGTTTTCAATAAAAGACATTTAAATTCTCATCATCAATATATTTCTCCATCCAGTAATAAATTAAATGCATTTATGGTTTTATTCAGGTTGAAATTATTGGAGATTCTTATATGGTTGTCAGTGGATTACCGCATAGAAATGAAAATCGACACTCAAGTGAAATTGCTGATATGTCCTTGTATGTAATTAGTTCAATGTTGACATTTAAAGTAGCTCATATGCCAAACAAAAGACTACAGGTGCGAATTGGTCTGCACACAGGATCATGTTGTGCTGGTAAATATGTTCTTGATCTTGCTTATTCTATTATTGTTATTAAATTCATTCAAACAACATATAAAAATATAATTATAATGAGAAATGACATTGGCATTTAATTTTGTGTATCTGTATGATCCTAAATCAAATGTACCCATATTTTTAAACTATTGACTCCTTCATGGAATCATTGATTCCCTATTGACCCACCAACCATGTATCAAAAAATATCAATTATAATTAACACATCACACAATAAGCTCCGGCTTTGATATATAGATGGCACCACTTATAAAAATTCCATATACTTTTTATGAAGTGTTAACATTCAAATGGCATGTGACAACATTTTGGCCCAAATGGATTATTAGTTTACAAATTACAGTTATTTAAGTGAAGCTACTTTTGAAAATTTTTAAAACAATAGAAAAATCTGAATTTTGTGTGTACTGTTCAAGCAAAGCAATGGCTTGATGTTATTTGGACTCTGCTCTGTCAAAAACAATGGCTAAGAGGTGGTATGCTGACTTTAAATGTAGTTGTACAGATACAAATGATGCTGTATACTCAAGTTGCCCAAAATTGGCTGCTGTCTTAGAAAACACCAAAAACTCCACAAACTTGTTTTGGCTGATCGTAAATTGAAATTGCAAAAATTAGTAGAGGAGTTGAACATATCAGAAAGCACTGTATTCACCATTTTGCATGAACATTTGTCAATGATAAAGCAGTGTTCAAAGTGGTTGCCGCGTTTGCTCACAGTTGATCTAAAACAACAATATGTCAATGATTCAGAGCATTGTTTGCAACTGTTTCAACGCAACAAGGAGTTTTTGTGTAAATATGTGACAATGGATGAAACATGGATCCACCACTTCACTCTGGAGTCAAATCAGCAGTCAGCTGAATGGAGAGCAGCAGGTGAAAAGCCATCCAAAGTGACTAATGATGCAAACATCAGCAGGTAAGGTTTTGGCCACTGTATTTTGGGATGTGCAAAGTATTTTGTTCATCGATACCTTTAGAATAAATAACAAATATTATATAGCACTATTGGTGCATTTGAAGGAAGAAGGAAAAAGTTAACTTTCACCAACACAATGCACCATGTCACAAGTTGATCGCAACAATAGTAAAACTACATGAATTGCACTTTGAATTGCTTCTGCATCCACCCTGTTCTCCAGATCTGGCCCCCAGTGACTAATGGCTGTTTGCAGACCTCAAAAGAATGCTCTAGGGAAAGAGATTTGGCTCCAATGAAGAAGTGATATCATGGAAATTGAGGCGTATATTTGAGGCTAAAGACAAATCATTCTACAAAAAAGGCATCGAATCGTTAAAGAAGCATTAGAATCAGTGTATCACCCTAGAAGGAGACTATGTTGATGAAAAAAGTTGAATTTTGCCTAAAAGTTGTTGTTTTATTAGTTAGGCCCAGGATTTATTGAGTGATGTGTTATTTCTTTATTTAAGTATAGAAATTTCTTTGCCATTCTCTATCATTACTGTTTCTTGATAAAGATTCTTTGTTTTATTATTTTTTTTTCAATTTCTATTTCTCTCTTCCTATACAAACCATCTTTGCTTGAATAATGATAATGTTGTTAAACATGTGTTACTTCACAATTCAGACAAACAGTTTTATTAAACACACCAGACTAGACCAGTCCAAATTTAAAGGTAATTGAAAAAATATTCTCTGTAGTCTTTGTTGATAGATGTAGCATTTTCTTAGATCACTATGATGCAGGTAAAGAAGTTGAAACGATTTTAAACTTTTCAGCTTTGAGGGTAGATGTTGAGAAAATGTAGAATGCCAATATTATTGCAACCTTTGGGATGATTATAAAGATTCTCTAGAAAAACATTGATACCATTGGAATTATATACAGCATAACTATAATATAAAGAATTACCATTTAAGATTCAGCAGAAAGTGCTTGCTGTCTAAATAATGAGACAAGAGTCACATAAGTTTATTTTCAGTATTTAAAATTATTACTTTGCAAATTATATATAATGAGAAAAAATTTCATATATAATGTAAATAATAATAAACAGATAAAAAATAAGTTCATATTTTATTTAATATATTTTATTTATATTCAGTTGGTTGACATAATTAATGGGAAGGATGTGTTTGATGTGCAGTTGCATGTGCATTGATATTTGGTTGGAAATTAGTGAAATTTAGTTCTAATTCACTATTTATCCCCTCATTTTTGATGCCAAGACATTTATTACCTGCCTTTTTGTTGTTGCAGGCATATGTCATTCCCTTGAAGAGTCCTCAGAGTTCAATACCAACACCTTTTAGTATCTCTGTTTCAAAGGAAACACATCTGTTATGATTGCTTATTGATAAAAACAATTTTATGTTAGACATGTTGATACCAATAATGTTAGTTTATTTACTTAAACTAACATCTTTGCTACTTTTATTTTGTATGCCAATAAAAGTTTTTCAGGTGTATGTGTATGTGAATGTACATGTGTGTGTGTGTGTGTGTGTGTGTATGTGCATGTTTGTGCATGTGTGTGTGAGTGTGTATGTGCATGTGTGTGTGTGAGTGTGTATGTGCATGTGTGTGTGTGTGTGTGTGTGTGTGTGTGTGTGTGTACAAATACACAAAAATACCTACAAGTTCTATTACAAAACCATAATATTCATTCAATAGAGACATTCTCAGATGATACTCATGAAACTTGAAGGGAACAGCAATTCTTAACAGATGTATTGAAAGTGAGATTTAAAATCTAAGAAAAGTACTCCTTTTTGTTTCTAATGAAGTTTTCCTGTTTCTTAACACTTTGCTGATCTTTTGGAAGGTACTTTTTGCTATTCCAGTGCACCTTTGGGTTTTAGTGTCTCCAAGTTGTAGCTTTAATCTTGTGTTGTTCCTTTTGCTGATGGACATATATCCTATATCCTTAAAGTTTATTATTAAAGATTCCTGGTGATTTTCATCTCAGTGCCACTTGTACTTCTCTGAATCAGTCAGTTAAGTGCCATATGTGAAACACACTTGGGCATCATGTCTTGAAAGAGACATGACTGACTGGGCAGAAGATTATCCCACAGTAGGTTGCCATTGCTTTTTGCGGTAGACTGGTTGCCAGCCAAGGCTATAGAACCCAATCTGTCCTGTTATTTAACCCATAACTGGAAGGAAGAGATGGATTAATACCTTTCCCAATGGTATTTGCGTGTAAGTGAATGCAATGAATTCAACTGAAATTCGAAATCAGCTCTCCGATTTCTCGTTCCGAGCCGATATCCACTGCACCACAATACACATCCTTCTCTGAATACTAAACAAAAATTATTCTCCAAGTGTGCAGGAGTGAGTTCATCAAAGCATTAATTCCTCAAATGCCAGTGCCATCAGCTACAAAAAATACTGTTGCAATGGGTTGACTATGTCTGAAGATGATAGATAATTAATGTCTAAAGACAACACAATCAATACAACAAAAAGATGCCATGGATTAATTTTAAAAAATTTCTACAGTATATTAGATCTTGGTTTTAGATTTGTTTTATTAATTAAAAATGGTTGCTATTGAACTTTTGATAAATATAAAAACGTTCTTATTTACTTACTTTTTATTATTTGAAATTTATCATTTATTTTAAAATACATTTTAGAAATGAGTCAACTGGCTAAATTTGAACAGGCTATTTGGAGTTCAAAATTCTAATGAGTCCTTTTTTCTTTGATGTTTTGGGTTCATAGCATTTGATTACAGAACGTAATCCAAATTATTTTTATCACTAGCATTGTCAGGTAATGGTAGACAGAAGGAAATGTCAAAGAACTCTTAGACAAGATAGAAAAAAATGAAAATAAATGACAAATCATTAATTGTAAGAAGACAGAATCTATGGTCTTTTGCAAGAAGTACAGCCTAAGGTGGACCCATCAGAATCAAACAAGTGGAGAAATTTAATTATCTGGAAAATGTTATAACAGATAGGGAAAACTTTGACACATAATTTTAGAGGTGCAAAGATGTTTGTCAAAAACTGCACCAAAGAGACAGAAAAAAGGAAAACAAAGACAATATTTACATTATTTATGTTATCCAGACTGTTGCCCCCATCTTTGTTGCCATATTCACAATGTTTCAGCCATAGCAAACTCTAGCCTTCTTCAGGTGAATGGAATTTTAAACTGAACCTTTTATTTCATTCACTGGGTAGATTGCTTCTTCCAGACGTCTCTGTATCAGTTATTTTCCATTAACTCAACTTTTGAAGCTTTTTTGCTCACCTTTTTGAACTCATAACTCTTTGGAATAAGTCAGTGGATCCAACCAATGCCTTTATCTACTGGGATATGTGTCCTTAAGACATCAGTGTATCAATTTTGGGGGATTTATAAACCTAATGTCCCATATAGCCGGTTTTTTACCAGAGCTCATATTACAATTATTTTTGTTATTGTTATTGTTTTCCTCTAGCATTTTGTATTACTGGTTAATATTGTATTCATTTTCCTGCTTTTTTTATAATCATTTCACCCTAAACAAGGCAGGTCTGCCCCTGATATATACAGGGGGTTACAGTGAAAGAAAAAACAAGGAAGAGGGGGATGTTGAAGAAAGGATAAGAAAAAGATTGGAATCAAGGAAATAGAAGATAACAATTGCTGTTGGATTCAAACTTTTGGAGATTGTAGTTATCAGGGAAGCAAGCAAACATAAGGGAGTTTCACAAATGAGAAGTGTGAGAAAAGAAACTGTTAAATGCTTAGCTGACTTAGGAGATTCTTGTGACCCAGTACATGTACTATTTCCTTAAGTTTTTGTATTTTCTAGTGGTGTTCTCTGTCTATAATTTCAACTTCATCATACAGGAGTCTAATTTCCCCTTTGTTTTTTTTGTTTTTTATCGTTTTACCCCAAGCAAGACGGTACCACCACTGATGTGCGAGGGGCTAGATAAGAGTAAAAGTTTAGTCAGGAGGTGAGTGAAGAGAAAGACGAACCAGTTACAGGGGGTGTCAGAGAAAGGGCAAGAGAAGGATGGGAACACAGGTGTGAAGACAGTTGTGAAGGTAGAAAGAAAGGAACAGAATAAGACATATAGGGTGATGTAGAAAGGACTGAAGTCAAGTAGATAAGAGACGGGTATTAACATTGCATTTAAATTCCTGGAGGTTGTAGCCATCAGGAAAGCAAGTATATGGAAAGGAGTTCCACAGGTGGGAAGTGTGAGAAAAGAAGCTGATGGAGTAGAATTGTTGGCTTCATTTGGTTAATCTAAGTGTAAATGGGTGGGACCTTGTTGCCAGTCTGGTTGCACGACTAAATTCTTGTGGTGGGGGCACCAGTGACTTACGTTTGTTGGGGCAGAAGCCATGAAAATATTTGTAGCTCCATATGTGATCAACTAAGCAGGATTTTTCTATTTCCTTGTGATATGACTTTACAGAATTCTTGCAGTCATATCTCCTTTTTACTTCTTGTATACAACTGCATGGGATGGTATGCACACAGTCCTTACACTCTATTTAAGATATTATTACATCCAGGAATGCTAGTTTGTTGATCGTTTCTCTCTTCTTTGTGAACTGTATCAATAATCTTATTGAGTACACATGGGCCAGTAGTAGCTAGACCTCTTCTTGGACTAGCAAGGGTATGAAGGTGTCATCTATATATCTCAGCCATAGTAGACTCTCGTGATGTGGATTCTAATATCATCTCTTCAAAGTATTCCATGTGTATGTTAGCTATTGTTGGTAATAATGGCAAGCTCATTGCTAAGCTTTCATTTTGTTGATATGTGTCTGATCCCATTCCAAAATGTGTTGTTTGTGTGCAGAACATTTGCATCTCCATCAGATTATCTATTAGTACACTGGTACATTCTTCTATAGATGAGTCTGAGCCTAATCAATTCCTGACTACCAATATTGCGTCCTCTGTGGGTGTCTTGGTGAATAAACTCACCCCATTTAGACTCATCATCTGATTGGATTGGATGAGAGCATCTTTTATTCTATAAAATGGGCAAGGTTTTGATATATGATGATGACTTTCCTATTAATGTGTCAATTATATACAGAAAGAAGTGACTCAGAGGGTGGCACACAGAGCCTTGGCAGTTAACAACTGGTCTGAGTGGAATACCATCTTTGTTAAAAAAGGAAGATCACCATCCCCTGTGGGATGTAGTTGAAATAATAGACACAACTGGATACTACTGGAAAATATAGAAATTCAAGGAATCAGCATATATGCTTGGCCACAAAAATCTTGTATATTGGCCAAGCATAGAAATGAAAATGACATAGGAATCAGTAATATAGATTACTTCCAAAAAACAATGACAAACAACAAAATTGTAATATGAGCCTTGGTAAATAGGGTTATTGAGACATTAGATTTATAAGTCCCCAAAAATCATAAACTGATGTCTTCAAGACCACAAGACTCAGATAAAAGTGTTGGTCAAATCCAGTGGCTTGACTGAAAAAGTTGTAAGTTCAATACCTGGTTACAGCAACGATAAATGAAAAACTTCGAAAGTTGAGATAAAGGGAGAAAACTGATATTGAGGCATATGAAAGAAACATGACTCATGAAACTAAAACAATCTACCCTAGTGAATGAAATAATGGGTTCAGTTCAAAATTCTAGTCACCTGAAGAAGGCCGGAGTGTACAACACTGAAACTTTGTGAATAGTACAACAAAGATCAGGACAACAGTCTGGACAATGTAAGTAGTGTAAATAATTACAATGCATCATCTCAGAAATATAGACAAATACAAAAAAAACAATGCTGAACTACTATATAACCTATCAATCTATATGTCAGTGAATTCTGGACAATGTCCTGATACATGAATACAAGATGTGAGAAGATATGGTTCTACAGATGGATGCTGAAAATACCAGCATATTTATTGCTCACATATACATGTGAGCAATAAAGGATTTTAAACAAAAATGGAAATAAAGACAATACTTATACATAAAAAGAGACAAAGTCTTTGATAATTTGACATTCACAAAATATATTGAATGTGAGAGTAGAGGGAAATAGTGATTAATCTGTCAAACAAAATAGTGTAAATGAATTATTAGAATTGAGATCAGGAAGAGACAGTAAAGATACAAACATTGTGCAAGGATAAGAGATTGTCAGCTATAGATTTATTAAGTGAAGTAATTTCTGCACTGGTCTGAAGCAATATTTATAATTAAGTTGATAAGGAACCTTCTGGATTATCAGACATCCTTATAAACAATCCATTATTAAAACCTTTAATAATTAATTACTTTTTAATTAAAATTTACAAATAATTAACATATAAATGTTTTCTTTTTTTTGTGCAATGATCTTATACATTTTCATGTATGTGCATATATGTAAGCATTTATATATATATTTGTAAATGTGTGTGTTTGTGAGTAGGTGCATATATGTATTTGCATATTTATGTATATATGTATGCTTGAATTTGTAATGAATAATTATTTCTTTATTTCCAGGAATTGTGGGAATTCGAATGCCTCGATATTGCTTGTTTGGAGATACAGTTAATACTGCTTCAAGAATGGAGTCTACAGGAATTGGTTTGTTCAGACTGTTTTTAATATTCTGAATGAATATATATATATATATATATATATATATATATATATATATAGATAGATAGATAGATAGATAGATAGATAGATAGGTGTGAGTTTGTAACCCTGGGTTTCACGCTTTTGCGATCATCAAACAAACTGATTAATTTTTTTTTAAAAATTGGTTATATTCGTGTATTTTTGTGGAAGTGGGGGAAAAAAATCTGTCGTCACTACAGATGCAGACATATATATATATATATATATTTGTACACCCATCAACGCGCACAAGGACACACACACACACACACACACACGTGTGTGCGTTCGGTCACTGAGGCTTGCATAAACATACACATGCGAAACGTGCGGGGTTTGGTATATATATGTATATGTGTGCCGTTGCACACATACACACTCATTCGGTTGTCATATTCGAATGGTGTGTAGCGATGTCAACGCGCAAATAGTTGTCGATTTCTCGTATGTACATATGTACTTTTGATGGGTTCTATGTGAAACTATGGTAAGAATTGCTATTATTTTATTTAAGGCTGTATTGTTATTTTTTGTTTTAAAGTCGGTTATTGGCTTGTTTTATTATTTTTTTGGTTGTGTATATTTACATGGTGGAAATTCTAATTTGTAGTGCTTGTTAGTGTTTATTAATTATTAATTTTACTATGTGACATGTGATTTTTTTTTATCCGTTTGATATAAATTGTGATGATAGGTATTTATTTTCATGTCTGCATTTGGAAATTAGTTCTGATCTCGTGTTTAGTAAGTTCTTTTGTAGGGTATGTGATATAATTGCTACTTTCTCATGTAGGCAAAGTAGGCATTTTTGTGGTACAGTGGATATCGGCTCGGAACGAGAAACCGGGGAGCCGAGTTCGAATTCCATTTGAATCCATTGTATTCACTTATGCGCAAATACGCTTGGGAAAGGTATTAATCCATCTCTTCCTTCCAGTTATAGGTTAAATAGCAGGACAGATTGGGTTCTATAGTCTTGGTTGGCAACCAGTCTACCGCAGAAAGCAATGGCAACCTACTGCGGGATAATCTTCTGCCCAGTCAGTCATGTCTCTTTCGAGACATGATCACCTAAGCGTGTATCACGTATGGTACTTAACTGACTGACTGTTGTAAGCAGGTGCTTTTTTCAGTATTTCCCAGCTTATTGCTGGTGAAATATGTCTGTCTTTTAGACACATACGTATGTTGATAGTGTAGTGCTGTTCAAGTATTTTCTGTTGGAGAATGAAAGATTGTGGTTGTTATTTCTTTTCTTAAATGGTCCCTCAGTGGCACCGATGTAGTACATTGTGTTGTTGTTTGCACTTACCTTGGCTTTATATACTATATTTGTTTGCTGGCAATTTCTCTGGAGTGGGCATGTAGTTCCGTTTCTGCAGTTGCATTGAGCTTCTTCGATTGCATTATTGTAGTTAATTTTTTGTTGTGGCTTTTTATTATTTGTGTAATATTTTTTGTGCAGCTGTAACTAATTTTGACGTTGTTTTTGTTGAATATTTTTGCTAATCGGTTTGTCACCGGGAAGTGTTTTTCTAATAAATTCAGGAATGTCTTACCTATGTTTGTTTTGACGGCTTTGTTGTATGGTGGATTGAACCAGATGATATTTCTTTTTCTGTTTTTGCTTTTTTGTTGCGGAGTTGTATATTGTAGTTGTTGTTTGTATCCACATTTCTTTAGTGCTTCGTCGTATGGTGTTCTTTTGTTACTGAAAATCTGTATGTTAGATGAATTTTCAGATAGTTTGCGGCTGATATGGGTATTTGTTTGATGATTGAAGGTGGGTGGTTGGAGAATGTGTGTACGTAAGTTGGATCGTCATTATCTTTTCTGTATGGTTCATATGTGTTTTTGTCCAAGTTGAGTGTGACATCTAAGAAGTTTACTATTTTTATACCTGCTTTTATTTCAATTTTGAATCCAATGAATTTTAGAGCGTGTAGCGGACGAATTCGTCCACTTACTAATTTAAGTTTACGAGTCGACTCGACGTAACTGGGAGTGAAATAAAGCCGGACAATATGAAAGAACGAGTAAGGCGAAAGTAACCAGAAAAACAATGTATTGACAAAGGTTACATGGGGTTGAGAGAGCATGCATAAGAAAGTGAAAAGGAAAGAGTCATTCCCCTTCGTCTGTTCGTAGAAACAAAATAAGATGTATGAAGTTTTTACTCTAGCTGAAAGAAAGGTTTGCAACAATTGTTAAGATTATCGTAAAGAGTTCAAAGTTCAAATCCTTGATGAAGAAAGTCAGACAGAAGACAAAGTTCTGTGTCTGTGTGTGCGTTGAGTAGAGAGAGAGAGAGAGACTTACATGCGAATGTAGCAGTCTTAGTCAGTCTGTGGATTTCTACTGACGAAGGTTGGAAAAATTGTGAATTTATGTGTAGAAAGTTATTTTATGTAAGGTCCAGTTTGAAGGAAAGTTAATGTGCATAGTGTTAATGTCGGTGAGAAGAAAAATAAAAGAAATTTTTGCGCCACTAATTGCTACACGCAATTAGTGCGCGTGTGTTTGTGTGAGTTAGGAAGACATGTTTGCTCTTGTCCCGGGACGAAATCCTAACTGGTGTACCACGTGATGTTTTCCGTTTTTATTAGCATCGTTTTTGGCGAGAACCAGTCATCACGTAGACGGCGAGTGTCCATGCATGTGTGTGTGTGTGTGTGTGGGTGTCAATGTATGAAACCCCACAAGCGTTTGCTATTTTTTCCCTAAATCTATCTAATTTGGGACCATTGGGTTCTCTTATCAGGATAAGTCCGTCATCTCTGTATAGTCTCGTGCCCTTTTTATCCAGGATTCTGGCTAGGTGTACAAATGTATATATGTATATGTCTGCGTCTGTGGTGACGTGTACGTACGAGAAATCGACAACTATTCGCGCATTGACATCGCTACACACCATTCGAATATGCCAACCGAATAAGTGTGTATGTGTGCAACGGCACACATATACATATATATACCGAACTCCGCACGATTCGCATGTGTATGTTTATGCAAGCCTCAGTGACCGAACGTGCGTACGCGCGTGCGCACGCGCGTGCGCGTGTGTGTCCTTGCGCGCGTTGATGGATGTACAAATGTATATATATATGTCTGCGTCTGTCAGATTTTTTCCCCCACTTCCACAAAAATACACGAATATAACCAATTTAAAAAAAGAAATAATCTGTTTGTCTGACAATCGCAAAAGCGTGAAACCCAGGGTTACAAACTCACACCTATCTATATATGAACATGTCTGCTCTATCACTGATATTGAGCGCTTTTAAATAAGTACCACGCATATATAATATGTAAACAATATAATATATATAACAAATTGCATATTTATCTATCTATCTATCTATATATATATATATTGATATTTATAATTATATACATACACTTTTCACACACACACACACACACACACACACACACACACACACACACACACACACACACATATATATATATATATATATATATATATATTGTCATCCGTAGACAGATCTGTTTCGCTGTATCACAGCTCATCAGTACGGTTAGACTCCGATAGCTACATAACCCAGGCTCGAAACTCGACCGAATTGGGGCGTTCGCTGGAAGTAGGCAGTCTTTTTAGCGCATATCATGTTATGCGCCAATAGCTAAACTGTAAATTTATATATATATATATATATATATATATATATATATATATATATAAATTTACAGTTTAGTTGTTCCTGACAACTGAAACCAGCTATGACCTGGGTTTCATGCACATAAATGCAATCTTCAAGATACAGGAATATAAGACTAAGTTACCTAGGAGCATTTATAAGTTTCAGGTGTCAAGGACAATCAAAATGTAAATTATTATATTTAGCTCAACCACCATGTGTGTTATTGAGCACTTTTTAATTATTTTGGTGTGCCTTCAGTAGTTTATAGCTACACATTCCCTTTGTGTGTGTAATATATATATATATATATATATATATATATATATATATATATATAAAAGAATGAAAAATTTAAATGAATATGTTACTTCATTTGTATTTGGAAAAATTTTATAAAAATGAGTGAAATATTTGTTGAAACCTGGGACACACTGGATAACTTTTAACATATGAACATACTGATCAATTTAGATATATTTCCTGAATTTTCTTTTGAGTATTGTCTTCTTCATGTGCATATATATATATATATATATATATATATATATATATATATATATATATATGAAGGAAGTAGTTTGGTGGTAAAATCCCAAAAGAGATCTCATGAATATTAATTATTCAAAAATTAAATATTAAAACTGATTCAGCGAAAGGGCTCAATAAAATTAAAAATTATTTATTTACAGAGCCAATATATGTATTACATAAAGAAAAATTCAAATTTCCATGATCGTATGACCATTTCAGTGAGTGAATTCACTTTTCCTTTACTTTTTTTCTTCTTCCTCTCCTTTCTTTCCTTTTTGCTATGCTTACTTACATTGTCTTTACCGCCACACAAATAAATAATTGTATTTTCCATAATGTTTAGGATGAAGTGAATTTCACTCATTGAAATGGCCATATGATCTTGGAAAATTTTAATTTTTTATATGTAAGATAGATAGATAGATAGATAGATAGATAGATAGATAGATAGATAGATAGATAGATTAATGATAATACGCAAAAATTGTCACCATAATACTTTTAATACCCTAATTATTTAATATTCATAAATCTGCTGACTCATTACCAAACAATGTTATTTCACCATTAACTATAATTACCAATGGGCTTTTAGCAAGTATCCTTTTAGAATTTCTAAAATCAGGTATATTCCAAAATATTTTGCATAAACAATCAAAATATTTTCAATATATTGATCACATTCTATTAATATATTGCTGGAAAACTACTTTACATGAGCTTATAGATAAACAAAAATGAGTAGAGCATAAGATAGAATTCATTTATGAAACAGAAACAAATGATACATTATTATTCCTAGATATGATTTTACACCAAGTGTAAGCTTAAAACTAAGTGTCCATTGCAAATCATTTAATGAAAACGGTCTAACACATTTCTGTTCTATTCATAACAACAAAATAAAATCATTGATTTTATTTAAGAGAATTCATAATTTGTAGCCATCAATATTTACATAAAGAAGAAAAATATATTAAAAATACATTGACGTTCCTTAAATGCACTAATGATTTCATTTTCAAGGTGAAACAAAATACTAGTAAAATATTACAGAATAGAAAAGCAGTACTTCTGACAAGCAGAATGCATCAAAATATTTTGTTCCATGCAAAATCTCTATCACAAATACTATTGAAAAAATATATCTAAACTCGATATAAAATGTGTCCAAATTATATCTAAACAATAAAAGACTTCATACAAAATAAAATAAGAAACTAAAACTTGAAAAAGGAATTTTTCTCTATTACCAGTAATAACTGCCATTGCAGAAACCTCAAGGAATTTAAATAACAGATTATATGAAATCAAAAGAAAACATTTAGAAAATAAAAAACCAAATGTATTAAATGATCAGTTTGACCAAAATTCCAATTTTAAAAATTCCACTTTAATTAAAAGAAATTATTTTCAGTCACTCATGTAATTGGCTGTGGCAAATTAACTCGTAGATCCAAGAGGGCCAGAGTAGTGTAGCCTATAGATACAAGAATATATTGATCACGTTGCAGACTCTGAGCACCGGCGCTAGAATGACGAATCGCATGCGTCAGTAAATCAGAGAGGCTGGCAGCGCGCCCAGTACATAAATTCTCTGGCTCGGTGAGAACGTATAGAAATGCGAGTTTTGTTGAGTCGACAGAAGAATTCGTTACGAGACTGTTTCTAGTACATCATCTTAAAAAACCGAGTGTGATAGTCTGATTTTTTAAAACGGAAGTTCGGAGATGTACAATTCACCTGAAGAGGAAGTAGAACCACCATCCACCCGCCATTGCGAAGAAACACCCGGCGAAGACGATCACCTCATACGCTGCAACACTTGTAATCAGGAGATCAGCGGGGAGTGTGACTAATTACCTCAAAGATCCCAGACGGCCAGAGTAACGTAACCTATAGATGCGAGTATATTGATCACACTGCAGATTCTGAGCAACAACAATGGTATGACGAAGCGCATGCGTCGTTAACACAGAGACTACCAGCGCGTCCAATATGCAAATTTTTAGGCTCGCTGCGAACGAATAAAAATGCGAGATTTGTTGAGTCGACAGAAGAATTCGTTACGAGAGTGTTTCTAGTACAACATCATTAGAAAACGAATCTGATAGTTTGTACGGGAGGACAGAGATAGACAATTCACCGGAAGAGAAAATAATGCAAAGAAGCACCCGGCGAAGACGATCACCGCTAAGCTGCCACATGCGTCGCTAGCACAGACACTGCCAGCCCGCACAAAATGCAAATACTCTGGCTCGGCGAGAACGTATAAAAATGCTAGTTTTGTTAAGTCGACAGAAGAATTCGTTACGAGTATGTTTCTAGTACAACAGTTTCACAAAGCGAGTCTGATAGTCTGCTTCTTGAAAACGGAAATTCGGAGATGTACAATTCACCTAAAGAGGAAATAGAACCGCCATCCACACGCCATTGCAAAGAAGCACCCGGCAAAGACAATCACCGCCAAGCACCCACACGTATGATCAGGAGATCAGCGGGGAGTGTGGCAAATTACTTCGAAGACCTAAAAGGCCAAACCGAACAAAAGCGAGAAACCGGATGTTGGTTCTCTCACAACAAAAAGGCAAATGAATAGAACTCGTCGTGCGCATCCGAGTTTGCGCAGATGTTCCGGTTGAAAAATAAAAATTAATTAAATATCAAATTTTCATTTCACAAGCCTGCGCGAATTTTATTTACCAGCCAATGGGAAAGCCAAGAATCAAATTCAAGTATGAAATTCCAAACAAGCTTCTGATCCAAAAAACAGATATAAAAAGCCGAGATAAAAGCATACAGACAGACCTGCGGAGACGTACGAGCTGATTAGTTTTTCCCTTGACTTAAGTCGGGCGGCTAATACGCTGACCTCTTTCCTTCACCCTGTCTCAAAAGCACTGATTGACACCAGGAGTGATCTCTTCAAAGACATTCGTCAAAAGTACTTACTGACCTTAGAAGTGGCAACTTCAAAATGAACATCCCCTTACCTACAAGATGCTTCCACACTCCTAAGCCTTTTATCTTTTTCAGCATTATATTATTTTCCATGAACATTCTAACCTCCGTTGGACCTTTATGTCAAGCAATATTTTAATAGTAAAAAAACATTAACATTATGTGTATATATAACTGCTATTTTATACTCAAATTGCCTATCTTGATTTTATAATTACTTTATGAATTATAGTGGGTTATCTTCCCACAAGGCCAAATTCCGTTAACCTGCACGGTATATAATTACCCTTCATTAGAACGGAATCCTACTACAACTAGAAATGAATAAATAAGATAAGATACCCGCTATAAGTCTACCGGTGCGAGTAAATTGATCACGCTGCAAACTATGAGCATCGACGCTGCAATGGTGAAGTGCATCCGTCGGTAACTCAGAGTCAGCTAGTGCGCCCAATATGCAAATTCTCCGGCTCGTCAGGAACTTATAAAAATGGGAGTTTTCTTGAGTCGACAGAAGAATTCGTTACGAGGGTGTTTTTAGTACATCATCTTAAAAAAAAACGAGTGTGATAGTCTGTTTCTTTATAAACGGAAATTCGGAGACGGACAATTCACCTGAAGAGGAAGTAGAACCACCATCCACCCGCCATTGCGAAGAAACACACAGCGAAGATGATCACCGCCAAACTGCCACACTTGTGATCAGGAGATCAGCGGGGAGTGTGACGAATTACCTCGAAGAACCCACAGGGCCAGTGTAGCGTAGCTTATAGATGCGAGTATATTGATCACGCTGCAGAGTCTGAGCAACAACTCTGGAATGACGAAGCGCATGAGTTGTTAAGACAGACACTGCCAACGCGTCTAATATGCAAATTCTCTGGGCCGGTGAGAACGTCTAAAAATGCGAGATTTGTTGAGTCGACAGAAGAATTCGTTACGAGAGTGTTTTTAGTACATCATCTTTAAAAAAACGAGTGTGATTGTCTGTTCCTTTATAAACGGAAATTGGGAGACGGACAATTCACCTGAAGAGGAAGTAAAACCACCATCCACCCGCCATTGCGGAGATGATCACCGCCAAACTGCCACACTTGTGATGAGGAGATCAGCGGGGAGTGTGACGAATTACCTCGAAGAACCCACAGGGCCAGAGTAGCGTAGCTTATAGATGCGAGTATATTGATCACCCTGCAGCCTCTGAGCAACAACTCTGGAATGACGAAGCGCATGAGTTGTTAAGACAGACACTGCCAACGTGCCTAATATGCAAATTCTCTGGCCCGGTGAGAACGTCTAAAAATGCGAGATTTGTTGCGTCGACAGAAGAATTCGTTACGAGAGTGTTTTTAGTACATCATCTTTAAAAAAACGAGTGTGATTGTCTGTTCCTTTATAAACGGAAATTGGGAGACGGACAATTCACCTGAAGAGGAAGTAAAACCACCATCCACCCGCCATTGCGAAGATGATCACCGCCAAACTGCCACACTTGTGATGAGGAGATCAGCGGGGAGTGTGACGAATTACCTCGAAGAACCCACAGGGCCAGTGTAGCGTAGCTTATAGATGCGAGTATATTGATCACCCTGCAGAGTCTGAGCAACGACGCTGGAATGGCGAAGCGCATGCGTCGGTAACAAAGAGCTCGTCAGCGCGCCTAATATGCAAATTCTCTGGCCCGGTGAGAACGTCTAAAAATGCGAGATTTGTTGGGTCGGCAGAAGAATTCGTTACGAGGGTGTTTTTAGTACATCATCTTTAAAAAAACGAGTGTGATAGTCTGTTTCTTTATAAACAGAAATTCGGAAACGGACAATTCACCTGAAGAGGAAGTAGAACCACCATCCACCCGCCATTGCGAAGAAACACACAGCGAAGATGATCACCGCCAAACTGCCACACTTGGGATCAGGAGACCAGCGGGGAGTGTGACGAATTACCTCGAAGAACCCACAGGGCCAGAGTAGCGTAGCTTATAGATGCGAGTATATTGATCACGCTGCAGAGTCTGAGCAACGACGCTGGAATGGCGAAGCGCATGCGTCGGTAACAAAGAGCTCGTCAGCGCGCCTAATATGCAAATTCTCTGGCCCGGTGAGAACGTCTAAAAATGCGAGATTTGTTGGGTCGGCAGAAGAATTCGTTACGAGGGTGTTTTTAGTACATCATCTTTAAAAAAACGAGTGTGATAGTCTGTTTCTTTATAAACAGAAATTCGGAAACGGACAATTCACCTGAAGAGGAAGTAGAACCACCATCCACCCGCCATTGCGAAGAAACACACAGCGAAGATGATCACCGCCAAACTGCCACACTTGGGATCAGGAGACCAGCGGGGAGTGTGACGAATTACCTCGAAGAACCCACAGGGCCAGAGTAGCGTAGCTTATAGATGCGAGTATATTGATCACGCTGCAGACTCTGAGCATCGGCGCTGCAATGGCGAAGCGCATGAGTTGTTAAGACAGAGCCCGTCAGCGCGCCTAATATGCAAATTCTCTGGATCGGTGAGAACGAATGAAAATATGTTTTGCTGAGTCGACAGAAGAATTCCTTACGCGAGTGTTTCTAGTACGTTATTTTCAGAAAGCGAGTCTGACAGTGTGTTTCTTGAAAACGGAAAATGATGTACAATTAACCTGAAGAGAATATAGGACCACCATCCACACGCCATTGCAAAGAACACTCGGCGAAGACGATCACCACCATGCAGCAACACTTGTGATCAGGATACCAGAGGGGAGTGTGGTTAATTACTTCGAAGATCTAAGAAGGACAGAGTAGCGTAGCCTACCGGTGCGAGTAAATTGATCAAGCTGCAGACTTTGAACATCGACCCTGGAATGACGAAGCGCATGCGTTGCTAACACAGACACTGCCATCGCGCCCAATATGCCTATTCTCCGACTCAGCGAAAACGTATAAAAATGCGATATTTGTTGAATCGACGGAAGAATTAGTTACGAAAATGTATAACATCTTTAGAATGCGAGTGTGATTGTCTGCTTTTTATAAACGGAAATTCGTAGACGGATAATTCACCTTAAGAGAAAGGAGACCCACCATCCACAGGCCATTGCGATAAAGCACACGGCTAAGACAATCCCAGCCAATTTGCCACACTTGTGATGAGGAAATCAGCAGGGAGTGTGGCGAATTACCTCGAAGATCCATGAGAGCCAGAGTAGCGTAGCCTACCGGTGCAACTAAATTGATCACGCAGCAGACTCTGAGCCTCAACGCTGAAATAACGAAGCGCATGCGTCGGTAACACAGAGTCATGTACCGCGCCAAATATGCAAATTCTCTGGCTCGGCGAGAACGAATAAAAATGCGAGTTTTGTTGAGTCGACAGAAAAATTCGTTACGAGACTGTTTCTAGTTCCGCATTTTCAGAAAGCGAGTCTGATAGTCTGTTTGTTGAAAACGGAAATTCGAAGATGTACAATTCACCTGAAGAGGAAGTAGAACCACCATCCACCTGTAATTACTAAGAATCATCCGGCGAAAACGATCACTGCCAAGGTGCCACACTTGTGATCAGGAGATCAGCTGGGAGTATGGCGAATTACATCGAAGATCTTATAGGGCCAGAGTAGTGTAGCCTATAGATGCGAATAAATTGCTCACACTGCAGACTCTGAGTACTAATGATGGTATAACGAATTGCATGCATCAGTAACTCAGGGGCTACAGCGCGCCAAATATGCAAAATCTCTGGTCCGGCAAGAACGAATAAAAATGCGAGTTTGTTGAGGCGACAGAAGAATTCTTTACGAGAATGTTTCTAGTACTACATCTTCAGAAAGCGTGTGTGATAGTCAGTTTTTTTATAAACGGAAATTCGGAGATGTACAATTCACCTGAAGAGGAAGTAGAACCACCATCCACCAGCCATTGCAAAGAAGCACCCGGCGAAGACGATCACCGCCAAGCTACCATAATTGTGATAAGAATATCAGTGAGTAGTGTAGAGAATTACCTCGTAGATCCAAGATGGCCAGAGTAGCGTAGCCTATAGATGCGAGTATATTGATCACGCTACAGACTCTGGGCATCGACGATGGTTTGACGAAGTGCATGCGTCGTTAACACAGAGAATGACAGCGCGCCTAATATGCAAATTCTGTGGCTCGGCGAGAACGAATAAAAATGCGAGTTTTGTTGAGTCGACAGAAGAATTCGTTACGAGAGTGTTTCTAGTAGAACATCTTCAGAAATTGTGTCTCATAGTCTGTTTCTTGAAAACGGAAATTCGGAGACAATCAGTTGACCTGAAGAGGTATTAGAATCAACACCCACATACTCGAACTTATAAAAAGGCGAGTTCTTATTGAGTCGAAAGAAGAATTCGTTATGATGGTTTTTCTATTGTTTATGCTACATTGACATACAGGATACATTTTGGGCGATCATATCTCGAAAGAGTCCTGACTGACTATACAGAAGATTTTCCCGCAGTAAGTTGCCATTACTTTTTTTCGGTAGACTGATTGCCAAACAAGGCTATAGAACCCAATCTGTTCTGCTATTAAACCCATAGTTTCCAAAAAGTATTTGTATTTAAGTGAATTAAACGAATAAAACAAATAATACATTTTTATATTGATAATGAAAGTTTATTATAAAATTAAGCCTGGATGAGTTAAAGCTTTTCTCTGTAATTCTTAAACATTGCACCATATAGAATTCAAAGTATCATTTTTAATGGAATTTTGTAATCATAAATGCATCTTGTTGAATCACATTTTCAGGCAACTTGTTTATTTGTTAACTACTGACAGTGTTTGGTAGACATATGTATTTTTAGAAAAGAAATGTTGTGTAAAGATTCATCTTTTGATAATTCCTACTCTTAATATACATGGGGTATTTTTGAAATTTTGTTAGAATTATTTCTATATACCTTGCTCATTATTTGTGGTTCTGATATTAGTTTTTAAATCCTACAAGAAGTGTATATCAATGAGAGGCATGGGAATATCTATAAAAGATTATCATTATCATTGGCAACTTTGTTAATATGGAAAGGTCTCAAGAGTGTTTACTTTTAGGGCTTTTCAGTTCAATCTTCGAGAGATATGTTTCGTATGGAGGACATGTAACTTGAATGGCAAACTGCACAGCATCAAATCTTTCTTGTTGACATAGCAGATTTCTTGTGTTGCTTTCACAACTGATTCAATCGAGTCTCAGATTTCACCATTCAATTATGGTAAATTCTCATCCACATAGGCCGGAAACATATATATATGGCCGATGATTATCAAAATTATTGCTATGGTTCAAGAAAAAAATCTTCTTGTGGGTATAATTAAATTTTAAAATGGTAAATAAGAAGAAAAATTATATTGATAAATATACACTGAATTAGAATATTACTTTTTATTTTGAATTGCTATTTTAGAATTTACTTATCACCCCAACAAAAACAAAAAAACATTGAATTCCAATATTTTTAACAATCACTGCTCTTCTGTACAGTGCTACTGAGTTGACACATGTATGTTTCCTTAAATAAATTTTTGATCTCGTTCCTTTTCTGATATTTTAAGAAGAATTTCCTCAACAAAAATGAAAAAGAATGCAGAATATAAATAGAGAAGTGATGCAAAATAGATGCATAGACAAGTAGTTAAAACAATAAAATTCTGATCGTGATATTCAGTTTCCATTGTTTAAAAGGAGGATTTCTTCATAAAACCAATATTGGGAGATGATCTTAGCATGTGACATCATTAGGAAGTGAACATAAACCATGACACAGGCTGACCAAAGCCTTGTGTGTGAAACTGTTGAGGAAATTGTTTGGAAAATATTGGTTGTGCTACTATAAAGTCATTGTGTCTGAGGGTTTGATTGTGCTGGCATTGTTAAACTATTAACCATGAATTCTCTCCAAGAAACAATAACTAAAATTTTACTTAGTACAATTGCAGTATAAACCACAGGGAGGTTCTGTGGGTATTATAGAAATATATATATGCCTGTGAAGGTATCTGCAACAAGGATTTGCTGCACATCCTCGCATATGGTTAAACAAATGAGCATATTATATATATATATATATATATATATATATATATATATAAAGAGAGAGAGAGAGAGAGAGAGAATAAAAATAGAATAGAATATGTGTATATATGTACATATATATATATATATATTTATATATATATATATATATATATATATATATATAGAATAAAAAGAGAATAGAGTATATTATGTATATATATATATATATATATATATATATATATATATATATATATATATATATATATATATATAGAATAAAAAGTGTGAGAAGCCATGAACGTTTTCTTTAAAGTGTATATTTATTGTTTTTGTAATTATATATGTTATGATAGATTAAGTGTCCATAATAGCATTTGTGACGTTACACGTATTTCGAGTTTAAATTTGACTGTCTTCAGGTTAATAAATTTTTGGTTATTCCTGTGAGTTCCTTTTAATTCTGATCGTGAGGTTGTTGTTTTATAAATAGGTATGTAGAAAAATAGGCAAATAGATAAAATCAGTAAAACAAAATAAAATAAGATAAAATAAATTAAATCAAATGTTGGCACGTCGAACGGTCTGTTTTTTCCACATCAGCATGTGTCTAAATGGATAAACAGATAAAGAAATAAACAGATGAATGAATCAAGTGTTTATCCCAATTTGAAGTGTCTTTTTATCTTCTAGTAGCCTTATCTTATAATCGGTCATTTGGTTTTTTGTATTGCTTTGACGGCATTGTGAATTTGGCGAGTGTGTGTGTGTGTGTGTGTGCGTGTGTGTGTGTCTGTGTGAGTGAGCATTTTATATATATATATATATATATATATATATATATATATATATATATATATATATCAGAAAACTATATATACATTTCATATATATAGCTTTTTTTATAATTGTAGTGTGAAAAAGTATGACAAACTAGTAAAAGACATTGCCTGATGCACCCCTTCTTCCAGGATATTATTAAACTGAACTTATGTTTATGTTGATGCCACTACACATGCACATGAAAAAAGTGGGAGCTACCTATTTCAATTTTTTTTTATCTAATATCTGCTTTGAATATATAATCTCATGGATTTCATTTAGATTCTTTTTTCTTTTTGTCGAAAGGAAAGACAATAAGGAGGAAAATACATTGAAAATACATTTAGTCTCCTCCAATACCCTAATTTTTTTCATATTTAATATGAAACAAACTGCTTGTAAAATATTACAAAATAGAAAAGCAATACTGAAAGTATATTGTTTTATTCAACAAATTTTTCACAAGAAAAAAGGAAAAAAGTTTATCTAAACTGTTGTGGCCTGTTAGGGCAAGGAAGAAAGACACAAAAAGAAGAAGGTAGGTTGAACTAGTGCATTGGAATAACAGAACATATATACAAAATAAGAGTCAGCAGATAGAAGTGTCCGTCCGAACTGTCAAGTTACACTGTTTCTCGACTGCTTCCCTTAGGAAGTCTAGCAGAAGAGAACCACCATCCACCCGCAATGACTAAGAAGCACCCGGCAAAGACGATCACCGCCAAGGTGCCACACTTGTGATCAGGAAATCAGCTGGTAGCATGGCGAATTCCATCGAAGATCTTATAGGACCAGAGTAACGTAGCCTATAGATGCGAACAAATTGCACACACTGCAGACTCTGAGTACCAGCGCTGGAATAACGAATGTAGTTAGGGTACCATTACATAAGGAATAAAAATGCGAGTTTGTTGAGTCGACAGAAGAATTCGTTACGAGAGTGTTTCTAGTAAAACATCATTAGAAAACGAATCTTATAGTTTGTACGGAAGTACAGAGATGGACAATTCACCGGAGAGAAAATAATGCCATCATCCACCCGCCAATGCAAAGAAGCACCCGGCGAAGACGATCACCGCTAAGCAGCCATATGCGTCGCTAGCACAGACACTGCCAGCCCGCACAAAATGCAAATACTCTGGCTCGGCGAGAACGTATAAAAATGCTAGTTTTGTTAAGTCGACAGAAGAATTCGTTACGAGTATGTTTCTAGTACAACAGTTTCACAAAGCGAGTCTGATAGTCTGCTTCTTGAAAACGGAAATTCGGAGATGTACAATTCACCTAAAGAGGAAATAGAACCGCCAGCCACACGCCATTGCAAAGAAGCACCCGGCAAAGACAATCACCGCCAAGTACCCACACGTATGATCAGGAGATCAGCGGGGAGTGTGGCAAATTACTTCGAAGACCTAAAAGGCCAAACCGAACAAAAGCGAGAAACCGGATGTTGGTTCTCTCACAACAAAAAGGCAAATGAATAAAACTCGTCGTGCGCATCCGAGTTTGCGCAGATGTTCCGGTTGAAAAATAAAAATTAATTAAATATCAAATTTTCATTTCACAAGCCTGCGTGGATTTTATTTACCAGCCAATGGGAAGCCAAGAATCAAATTCAAGTATGAAATTCCAAACGAGCTTCTGATCCAAAAAGCAGATATACAAAGCCGAGATAAAAGCATACAGACACACCTGCGGAGACGGAGGAGCTGATTAGTTTCTCCCTTGACCTAAGTCGGGCGGCTAATACGCTGACCTCTTTCCTTCACCCTGTCTCAAAAGCATTGATTGACACCAGGAGTGATCTCTTCAAAGACATTCGTCAAAAGTACTTACTGACCTTAGAAGTGGCAACTTCAAAATGAACATCCCCTTACCTACAAGATGCTTCCACACTCCTAAGCCTTTTATCTTTTTCAGCATTATATTATTTTCCATGAACATTCTAACCTCCGTTGGACCTTTATGTCAAGCAATATTTTAATAGTAAAAAAACATTAACATTATGTGTATATATAACTGCTATTTTATACTCAAATTGCCTATCTTGATTTTATAATTACTTTATGAATTATAGTGGGTTATCTTCCCACAAGGCCAAATTCCGTTAACCTGCACGGTATATAATTACCCTTCATTAGAACGGAATCCTACTACAACTAGAAATGAATAAATGAGATGAGATACCCGCTATAAGTCTAACGGTGCGAGTAAATTGATCACGCTGCAGACTATGACCATCGGCGCTGCAATGGTGAAGTGCATCCGTCGGTAACTCAGAGTCAGATAGTGCGCCCAATATGCAAATTCTCCGGCTCGTCAGGAACTTATAAAAATGTGAGTTTTGTTGTGTCGACAGAAGAATTCGTTTTTAGTACATCATCTTTAAAAATAACGAGTGTGATAGACGGTTTCTCTATAAACGAAAATTCGGAGACGGAATATTCACCTGAAGAGGAAGTAGAACCACCATCCACCCGCCATTGCGAAGAAACACACAGCGAAGATGATCACCTCCGAACTGCCACACTTTTGATCAGGAGATCAGCGGGGAGTGTGACGAATTACCTCGAAGAACTCACAGGGCCAGAGTAGCGTAGCTTATAGATGCGAGTATATTGATCACGCTGCAGACTCTGAGCGACAACTTTGGAATGACGAAGCGCATGAGTTGTTAAGACAGAGCCTGTCAGCGCGCCTAATATGCAAATTCTCTGGATCGGTGAGAACGAATAAAAATATTTTTTGCTGAGTCGACAAAAGAAATCCGTACGAAAGTGTTTCTAGTCCGTTATTTTCAGAAAGCGAGTCTGACAGTGTGTTTCTTGAAAACGGAAAATGATGTACAATTCACCTGAAGAGGATATATAACCAGCATCCACACGCCATTGCAAAGATCACCCGGCGAAGACGATCACCACCATGCAGCCACACTTGTGATCAGGATATCAGAGGGGAGTGTGGTTAATTACTTCGAAGATCTAAGAAGGGCAGAGTAGCGTAGCCTACCGGTGCGAGTAAATTGATCAAGCTGCAGACTTTGAACATCGACGCTGGAATGACGAAGCGCATGCGTTGCTAACACAGACACTGCCATCGCGCCCAATATGCATATTCTCCAGCTCAGCGAAAACGTATAAAAATGCGATATTTGTTGAGTCGACGGAAGAATTAGTTACGAGAATGTATAACATCTTTAGAAAGCAAGTGTAATTGTCTGCTTTTTATAAACGGAAATTCGTAGACGGACAATTCACCATAAGAGGAAGGAGACCCACCATCCACAGGCCATTGCGAAAAAGCACACGACTAAGACAATCACAGCCAAGCTGCCACACTTGTGATGAGGAAATCAGCAGGGAGTGTGGCGAATTACCTCGAAGATCCATGAGAGCCAGAGTAGCGTAGCCTACCGGTGCAACTAAATTGATCACGCAGCAGACTCTGAGCCTCAACGCTGAAATAACGAAGCGCATGCGTCGGTAACACAGAGTCATGTACCGCGCCAAATATGCAAATTCTCTGGCTCGGCGAGAACGAATAAAAATGCGAGTTTTGTTGAGTCGACAGAAGAATTCGTTACGAGACTGTTTCTAGTTCCGCATTTTCAGAAAGCGAGTCTGATAGTCTGTTTGTTGAAAACGGAAATTCGAAGATGTACAATTCACCTGAAGAGGAAGTAGAACCACCATCCACCTGTAATTACTAAGAATCATCCGGCGAAAACGATCACCGCCAAGATGCCACACTTGTGATCAGGAGATCAGCTGGGAGTATGGCGAATTACATCGAAGATCTTATAGGGCCAGAGTAGTGTAGCCTATAAATGCGAATAAATTGCTCACACTGCAGACTCTGAGTACTAATGCTGGTATAATGAATTGCATGCATCAGAAAGTCAGGGGCCCCAGCGCGCCAAATATGCAAAATCTCTGGCCCGGCAAGAACGAATAAAAATGCGAGTTTTGTTGAGTCGACAGTTCGTTACGAGAGTGTTTCTAGTAGAACATCTTCAGAAATTGTGTCTCATAGTCTGTTTCTTGAACACGGAATTTCGGAGATGATCAGTTGACCTGAAGAGGAATTAGAATCAACACCCACCTACTCGAACTTATAAAAAGGCGAGTTCTTACTGAGTCGAAAGAAAAATTCGTTATGATGGTTTTTCTATTGTTTGTGCTACTTACATCTTTCCTGCTACATTGACATACGGGATACATTTTTGGGTGACCATATCTCGAAAGAGTCCTGACTGACTATACAGAAGATTTTCCCGCAGTAAGTTGCCATTACTTTTTTTCGGTAGACTGATTGCCAACCAAGGCTATAGAACCCAATCTGTTCAGCTATTAAACCCATAGGTTCCCAAAAGTATTTGTATTTAAGTGAATTAAACGAATAAAACAAATAATACATTTTTATATTGATAATGAAATCCTATTATAAAATTAAGCCTGGATGAGATAAAGCTTTTTTCTGTAATTCTTAAACATTGCACCATATAGAATTCAAAGTATCATTTTTAATGGAATTTTGTAATCATAAATGCATCTTATTGAATCAAATTTTCAGGCAACTTGTTTATTTGTTAACTACTGACAGTGTTTGGTAGACATATGTATTTTTAGTAAAGAAATGTTGTGTAAAGATTCATCTTTTGATAATTCCTACTCTTAATATACATGGGGTATTTTTGAAATTTTGTTAGAATTATTTCTATATACCTTGCTCATTATTTGTGGTTCTGATATTAGTTTTTAAATCCTACAAGAAGTGTATATCAATGAGAGGCATGGGAATATCTATAAAAGATTATCATTATCATTGGCAACTTTGTTAATATGGAAAGGTCTCAAGAGTGTTTACTTTTAGGGCTTTTCAGTTCAATCTTCGAGAGATATGTTTCGTATGGAGGACATGTAACTTGAATGGCAAACTGCACAGCATCAAATCTTTCTTGTTGACATAGCAGATTTCTTGTGTTGCTTTCACAACTGATTCAATCGAGTCTCAGATTTCACCATTCAATTATGGTAAATTCTCATCCACTTAGGCCGGAAACATATATATATGGCCGATGATTATCAAAATTATTGCTATGGTTCAAGAAAAAAATCTTCTTGTGGGTATAATTAAATTTTAAAATGGTAAATAAGAAGAAAAATTATATTGATAAATATACACTGAATTAGAATATTACTTTTTATTTTGAATTGCTATTTTAGAATTTACTTATCACCCCAACAAAAACAAAAAAACAATTTATATTGAATTATTCCAATATTTTTAACAATCACTGTTCTTCTGTACAGTGCTACTGAGTTGACACATGTATATTTCCTTAAATAAATTTTTGATCTCGTTCCTTTTCTGATATTTTAAGAAGAATTTCCTCAACAAAAATGAAAAATATGCAGAATATAAATAGAGAAGTGATGCAAAAAAGGTGCATGGACAAGTAGTTAAAACAATAAAATTCTGATCGTGAGATTCAGTTTCCATTGTTTAAAAGGAGGATTTCTTCATAAAACCAATCTTGGAAGATGATCTTAGTATGTGACATCATTAGGAAGTGAACATAAACCATGACACAGGCTGACCAAAGCCTTGTGTGTGAAACTGTGTTGAGGAAATTGTGTGGAAAATATTGATTATGCTACTATAAAGTCCTTGTGACAGTGGGTTTGGTTGTGCAGGCAGTATTAAACTATTAACCATGAATTCTCTCCAAGAAACAATAACTAAAATTTTGCTCAGGACAATTGCAGTATAAACCACAGGGAGGTTCTGTGAGCATTAAAGAAATACAAATATGCCTGAGAAGGTATCAGCAACAAGGATTTGCTTCACATCCTCGTAGATATTTAACCTTGCAAATGGGCATATTATATATATATATATATATATATATATATAAAGAATAAAAAGTGTGAGAAGCCATGAATGTTTTCTTTAAAGTGTATATTTATTGTTTTTGTAATTATATATGTTATGATAGATTAATTCTGATCGCGAGGTTGCTGTTTTATAAATAGGTATGTAGAAAATTTAGGCAAATAAATAAAAACCGCAAAGCAAAAAACATAAGGTAAAATAAATTAAATCAAATGTTTGCACGTCGAACGGTCTGTTTTTTCCACATCAGCATGTGTCTAAATGGATAAACAGATAAATAAATAAACAGATGAATGACTCAAGTGTTTATCCCAATTTGAAGGGTCTTTTTATCTTCTAGTCGACTTAGCTTATCTGTTAATCGGTCATTTGGTTGTTTTTTATTGCTCTGACGGTGTTTTGAATTTGGCGTGTGTGTGTGTGTGTGTGTGTGTGTGTGTGTGTGTGTGCGCGCGCCTGTGTGTGTGTGTGTGTGAGTGAGCATTTTATATATATATATATATATATATATATATATGTATGTATATATATATATATATATATATATATATATATATATATATATATGAGAAAACTATATATACATTTCATATATATAGCTTTTTTTATAATTGTAGTGTAAAAAAGTATGACAAACTAGTAAAAGACATTGCCTGATGCACCCCTTCTTCCAGGATATTATTAAACTGAACTTATGTTTATGTTGATGCCACTACACATGCACATGAAAAAAGTGGGAGCTACCTATTTCAATTTTTTTTTTATCTAATATCTGCTTTGAATA
Organism: Ascarosepion bandense; assembly: GCA_037127315.1. Taxonomy (NCBI): domain Eukaryota; kingdom Metazoa; phylum Mollusca; class Cephalopoda; order Sepiida; family Sepiidae; genus Ascarosepion; species Ascarosepion bandense. Next base: position 572,124 of record JBBBDQ010002443.1, on the reverse strand, counting down.
TATAATCTCATGGATTTCATTTAGATTCTTTTTTCTTTTTGTCGAAAGGAAAGACAATAAGGAGGAAAATACATTGAAAATACATTTAGTCTCCTCCAATACCCTAATTTTTTTCATATTTAATATGAAACAAACTGCTTGTAAAATATTACAAAATAGAAAAGCAATACTGAAAGTATATTGTTTTATTCAACAAATTTTTCACAAGAAAAAAGGAAAAAAGTTTATCTAAACTGTTGTGGCCTGTTAGGGCAAGGAAGAAAGACACAAAAAGAAGAAGGTAGGTTGAACTAGTGCATTGGAATAACAGAACATATATACAAAATAAGAGTCAGCAGATAGAAGTGTCCGTCCGAACTGTCAAGTTACACTGTTTCTCGACTGCTTCCCTTAGGAAGTCTAGCAGAAGAGAACCACCATCCACCCGCAATGACTAAGAAGCACCCGGCAAAGACGATCACCGCCAAGGTGCCACACTTGTGATCAGGAAATCAGCTGGTAGCATGGCGAATTCCATCGAAGATCTTATAGGACCAGAGTAACGTAGCCTATAGATGCGAACAAATTGCACACACTGCAGACTCTGAGTACCAGCGCTGGAATAACGAATGTAGTTAGGGTACCATTACATAAGGAATAAAAATGCGAGTTTGTTGAGTCGACAGAAGAATTCGTTACGAGAGTGTTTCTAGTAAAACATCATTAGAAAACGAATCTTATAGTTTGTACGGAAGTACAGAGATGGACAATTCACCGGAGAGAAAATAATGCCATCATCCACCCGCCAATGCAAAGAAGCACCCGGCGAAGACGATCACCGCTAAGCTGCCACATGCGTCGCTAGCACAGACACTGCCAGCCCGCACAAAATGCAAATACTCTGGCTCGGCGAGAACGTATAAAAATGCTAGTTTTGTTAAGTCGACAGAAGAATTCGTTACGAGTATGTTTCTAGTACAACAGTTTCACAAAGCGAGTCTGATTGTCTGCTTCGTGTAAACGGAAATTCGGAGATGTACAATTCACCTGAGGAGGAAGTAAAACCACCATCCACCCGTCATTGCAAAGAACACCCGGCGAAGACAATCACCGCCAAGCACCCACATGTATGATCAGGAGATCAGCGGGGAGTGTGGCGAATTACTTCGAAGGCCTAAAAGGCCAGACCGAACAAAAGCGAGAAACCGGATGTTGGCTCTCTGAATGAATAACACTCGTCGTGCGCATCCGAGTTTGCGCAGATGTTCCGGTTGAAAAATAAAAATTAATTAAATATCAAATTTTCATTTCACAAGCCTGCGCGAATTTTATTTACCAGCCAATGGGAAGCCCAGAATCAAATTCAAGTATGAAATTCCAAACGAGCTTCTGATCCAAAAAGCAGATATAAAAACCGAGATAAAAGCATACAGACACACCTGCGGAGACGGAGGAGCTGATTAGTTTCTCCCTTGACCTACGTCGAGCGGCTACTACGCTGACCTCTTTCCTTCACCCTGTCTCAAAAGCACTGATTGACACCAGGCGTGATCTCTTCAAAGACATTCGTCAAAAGTACTTACTGACCTTAGAAGTGGCAACTTCAAAATGAACATCCCCTTATCTACAAGGCCCTTCCACACTCCTAAGATTTTATCTTTTTCAGCATCATATTATTTTCTATGAACATTCTAGCCTCCGTTGGACCTTTATGTCAAGTATTATTATAATAGTAAAAAACATTAATTGATATGTGTATACATAAATGTTATTTTATACCCAAATTGCCTATCTTGATTTTATAATTATTTTATAAATTATAGTGGGTTATCTTCCAACAAGGCCAAATTCCGTTAACCTGCACGGTATATAATTACCCTTCATTAGAACGGAATCCTACTACAAATAGAAAGGAATAAATGAGATGAGATACCCGCTATAAGTCTAACGGTGCGAGTAAATTGATCACGCTGCAGACTATGACCATCGGCGCTGCAATGGTGAAGTGCATCCGTCGGTAACTCAGAGTCAGATAGTGCGCCCAATATGCAAATTCTCCGGCTCGTCAGGAACTTATAAAAATGTGAGTTTTGTTGTGTCGACAGAAGAATTCGTTTTTAGTACATCATCTTTAAAAATAACGAGTGTGATAGACGGTTTCTCTATAAACGAAAATTCGGAGACGGAATATTCACCTGAAGAGGAAGTAGAACCACCATCCACCCGCCATTGCGAAGAAACACACAGCGAAGATGATCACCGCCAAACTGCCACACTTGTGATCAGGAGATCATCGGGGAGTGTGACGAATTACCTCGAAGAACTCACAGGGCCAGAGTAGCGTAGCTTATAGATGCGAGTATATTGATCACGCTGCAGAGTCTGAGCAACAACTCTGGAATGACGAAGCGCATGAGTCGTTCAGAAAGACACTGCCAGCGTGCCTAATATGCAAATTCTCTGGCCAGCTGAGAACGTCTAAAAATGCGAGATTTGTTGAGTCGACAGAAGAATTCTTTACGAGAGTGTTTTTAGTACATCATCTTTAAAAAAACGAGTGTGATAGTCTGTTTCTTAATAAACGGAAATTCGGAGACGGACAATTCACCTGTAGAGGAAGTAGAACCACCATCCACCCGCCATTGCGAAGAAACACCCAGTGAAGATGATCACCGCCAAACTGCCACACTTGTGATGAGGAGATCAGCGGGGAGTGTGACGAATTACCTCGAAGAACCCACAGGGCCAGAGTAGCGTAGCATATAGATGCGAGTATATTGATCACGCTGCAGAGTCTGAGCAACGACGCTGGATGGCGAAGCGCATGCGTCGTTAGCAAAGAGCTCGTCAGCGCGCCAAATATGCAAATTCTCTGGATCGGTGAGAACGTCTAAAAATGCGAGATTTGTTGAGTCGACAGAAGAATTCATTACGAGAGTGTTTCTTGTACGTTATTTTCAGAAAGCGAGTCTGACAGTATGTTTTTTGAAAACAGAAATTCGATGTACAATTCAAAGGAAGAGGAAGTAGAGCTACCATCCACACGCCATTGCAAAGAACACCCGGCGAAGACGATCACCACCATGCAGCCACACTTGTGATCAGGATATCAGAGGGGAGTGTGGTTAATTACTTCGAAGATCTAAGAAGGCCAGAGTAGCGTAGCCTACCGGTGCGAGTAAATTGATCAAGCTGCAGACTTTGAACATCGACCCTGGAATGACGAAGCGCATGCGTTGCTAACACAGACACTGCCATCTCGCGCAATATGCCTATTCTCCGACTCAGCGAAAACGTATAAAAATGCGATGTGTGTTGAATCGACGGAAGAATTAGTTACGAGAATGTATAACATCTTTAGAAAGCGAGTGTGATTGTCTGCTTTTTATAAACGGAAATTCGTGGACGGACAATTCACCATAAAAGGAAGGAGACCCACCATCCACAGGCCATTGCGAAAAAGCACACGACTAAGACAATCCCAGCCAAGCTGCCACACTTGTGATGAGGAAATCAGCAGGGAGTGTGGCGAATTACCTCGAAGATCCATGAGAGCCAGAGTAGCGTAGCCTACCGGTGCAACTAAATTGATCACGCAGCAGACTCTGAGCCTCAACGCTGAAATAACGAAGCGCATGCGTCGGTAACACAGAGTCATATACCGCGCAAAAATTTGCAAATTCTCTGGCTCGGCGAGAACGAATAAAAATGCGAGTTTTGTTGAGTCGACAGAAGAATTCGTTACGAGACTGTTTCTAGTTCCGCATTTTCAGAAAGCGAGTCTGATAGTCTGTTTGTTGAAAACGGAAATTCGAAGATGTACAATTCACCTGAAGAGGAAGTAGAACCACCATCCACCTGTAATTACTAAGAATCATCCGGCGAAAACGATCACTGCCAAGGTGCCACACTTGTGATCAGGAGATCAGCTGGGAGTATGGCGAATTACATCGAAGATCTTATAGGGCCAGAGTAGTGTAGCCTATAGATGCGAATAAATTGCTCACACTGCAGACTCTGAGTACTAATGATGGTATAACGAATTGCATGCATCAGCAACTCAGGGGCTACAGCGCGCCAAATATGCAAAATCTCTGGTCCGGCAAGAACGAATAAAAATGCGAGTTTGTTGAGGCGACAAAAGAATTCTTTACGAGAATGTTTCTAGTACTACATCTTCAGAAAGCGTGTGTGATAGTCAGTTTTTTTATAAACGGAAATTCGGAGATGTACAATTCACCTGAAGAGGAAGTAGAACCAGCATCCACCTGTAATTACTAAGAATCATCCGGCGAAAACGATCACCGCCAAGATGCCACACTTGTGATCAGGAGATCAGCTGGGAGTATGGCGAATTACATCGAAGATCTTATAGGGCCAGTGTAGTGTAGCCTATAGATGCGAATAAATTGCTCACACTGCAGACTCTGAGTACTAATGCTGGTGTAATGAATTGCATGCATCAGTAACTCAGGGGCCCCAGCGCGCCAAATATGCAAAATCTCTGGCCCGGCAAGAACGAATAAAAATGCGAGTTTGTTGAGTCGACAGAAAAATTCATTACGAGAATGTTTCTAGTACTACACATTCAGAAAGTGTGTGTGATAGTCAGTTTTTTTATAAACGGAAATTCGGAAACGGTCAATTCACCTGAAGAGGAAGTAGAACCACAATCCACCAGCCATTGCAAAGAACCACCCGGCAAAAACATTCACGGCCAAGCTGCCATAATTGTGATAAGGATATCAGGGAGTAGTGTAGAGAATTACCTCGTAGATTCAAGATGTCCAGAGTAGCGTAGCCTATAGATGCGAGTATATTGATCACGCTACAGACTCTGGGCATCGACGATGGTATGACGAAGTGCATGCGTCGTTAACGCAGAGACTGACAGCGCGCCTAATATGCAAATTCTGTGGCTCGGCGAGGACGAATAAAAATGCGAGTTTTGTTGAGTCGACAGAAGAATTCGTTACGAGAGTGTTTCTAGTAGAACATCTTCAGAAATTGTGTCTGATAGTCTGTTTCTTGAAAACAGAAATTCGGAGATGAGCAGTTGACCCGAAGAGGAATTAGAATCAACACCCACCTACTCGAACTTATAAAAAGGCGAGTTCTTACTGAGTCGAAAGAAAAATTCGTTATGATGGTTTTTCTATTGTTTGTGCTACTTACTTCTTTCCTGCTACATTGACATACAGGATACATTTTTGGGTGACCATATCTCGAAAGAGTCCTGACTGACTATACAGAAGATTTTCCCGCAGTACGTTGCCATTACTTTTTTTCGGTAGACTGATTGCCAACCAAGGCTATAGAACCCAATCTGTTCAGCTATTAAACCCATAGGTTCCCAAAAGTAATTGTATTTAAGTGAATTAAACGAATAAAACAAATAATACATTTTTATATTGATAATGAAATCCTATTATAAAATTAAGCCTGGATGAGTTAAAGCTTTTTTCTGTAATTCTTAAACATTGCACCATATAGAATTCAAAGTATCATTTTTAATGGAATTTTGTAATCATAAATGCATCTTGTTGAATCACATTTTCAGGCAACTTGTTTATTTGTTAACTACTGACAGTGTTTGGTAGACATATGTATTTTTAGTAAAGAAATGTTGTGTAAAGATTCATCTTTTGATAATTTCTACTCTTAATATACATGGGGTATTTTTGAAATTTTGTTAGAATTATTTCTGTATACCTTGCTCATTATTTGTGGTTCTGATATTAGTTTTTAAATCCTACAAGAAGTGTATATCAATGAGAGGCATGTGAATATCTATAAAAGATTATCATTATCATTGGCAACTTTGTTAATATGGAAAGGTCTCAAGAGTGTTTACTTTTAGGGCTTTTCAGTTCAATCTTCGAGAGATATGTTTCGTATGGAGGACATGTAACTTGAATGGCAAACTGCACAGCATCAAATCTTTCTTGTTGACATAGCAGATTTCTTGTGTTGCTTTCACAACTGATTCAATCGAGTCTCAGATTTCACCATTCAATTATGGTAAATTCTCATCCACATAGGCCGGAAACATATATATATGGCCGATGATTATCAAAATTATTGCTATGGTTCAAGAAAAAAATCTTCTTGTGGGTATAATTAAATTTTAAAATGGTAAATAAGAAGAAAAATTATATTGATAAATATACACTGAATTAGAATATTACTTTTTATTTTGAATTGCTATTTTAGAATTTACTTATCACCCCAACAAAAACAAAAAAACAATTTATATTGAATTATTCCAATATTTTTAACAATCACTGTTCTTCTGTAGAGTGCTACTGAGTTGACACATGTATATTTCATTAAATAAATTTTTGATCTCGTTCCTTTTCTGATATTTTAAGAAGAATTTGCTCAGACAAATGAAAAAAAAATGCAGAATATAAATATAGAAGTGATGCAAAATAGATGCATAGACAAGTAGTTAAAACAATAAAATTCTGATCGTGAGATTCAGTTTCCATTGTTGAAAAGGAGGATTTCTTCATAAAACCAATATTGGGAGATGATCTTAGCATGTGACATCATTAGGAAGTGAACATAAACCATGACACAGGCTGACCAAAGCCTTTGTGTGAAACTGTTGAGGAAATTGTTTGGAAAATATTGGTTGTGCTACTATAAAGTCATTGTGTCTGAGGGTTTGATTGTGCTGGCAGTGTTAAACTATTCACCACGAATTCTCTCCAAGAAACAATAACTAAAATTTTGCTCAGTACAATTGCATTATAAACCACAGGGAGGTTCTGTGAGTATTAAAGAAATACAAATATGCCTGAGAAGGTATCTGCAACAAGGATTTGCTTCACATCCTCGTAGATGTTTAAACTTGTAAATGGGCATATTATATATATATATATATATATATATAGAATAAAAAGTGTGAGAAGCCATGAACGTTTTCTTTAAAGTGTATATTTATTGTTTTTGTAATTATACATGTTATGATAGATTAAGTGTACATCATGGTATATGTGACGCTACACGTGTTTCGAGTTTATATTTGACTCTCTTCAGGTGAATGAATTTTTTGTTTTTTGTGTGAGTTCCTTTTATTTCTGATCGCGAGGTTGTTGTTTTAGGTAAGTAGAAAAATAGGCAAATAAATAAACTCAGTAAAACAAAATAAAATAAGAGACAATAAATTAAATCAAATGTTGGCAAGTCGAACGTTCTGTTTTCCACATCAGCATGTGTCTAAATGGATAAACAGATAAATAAATAAACAGATGAATGAATCAAGTGTTTATCCCAATTTGAAGTGTTTTTTTATCTTCTAGTCGCCTTAGCTTATCTCATAATCGGTCATTTGGTTGTTTATTATTGCTTTGACGGTGTTTTGAATTTGGCGTGTGTGTGTCTGTGTGTGTGTGTCTGTGTGTGAGAGCATTATATATATATATATATAAATGTATATATATATATATATATATATATATATATATATATATGATAAAATTATATATAAATTTCATATATATAGCTTTTTTTATAATTGTAGTGTAAAAAAGTATGACAAACTAGTAAAAGACATTGCCTGATGCACCCCTTCTTCCAGGATATTATTAAACTGAACTTATGTTTATGTTGATGCCACTACACATGCACATGAAAAAAGTGGGAGCTACCTATTTCAATTTTTTTTTTAACTAATATCTGCTTTGAATATATAATCTCATGGATTTCATTTAGATTCTTTTTTCTTTTTGTCGAAAGGAAAGACAATAAGGAGGAAAATACATTGAAAATACATTTAGTCTCCTCCAATACCCTAATTTTTTTCATATTTAATATGAAACAAACTGCTTGTAAAATATTACAAAATAGAAAAGCAATACTGAAAGTATATTGTTTTATTCAACAAATTTTTCACAAGAAAAAAGGAAAAAAGTTTATCTAAACTGTTGTGGCCTGTTAGGGCAAGGAAGAAAGACACAAAAAGAAGAAGGTAGGTTGAACTAGTGCATTGGAATAACAGAACATATATACAAAATAAGAGTCAGCAGATAGAAGTGTCCGTCCGAACTGTCAAGTTACACTGTTTCTCGACTGCTTCCCTTAGGAAGTCTAGCAGAAGAGAACCACCATCCACCCGCAATGACTAAGAAGCACCCGGCAAAGACGATCACCGCCAAGGTGCCACACTTGTGATCAGGAAATCAGCTGGTAGCATGGCGAATTACATCGAAGATCTTATAGGACCAGAGTAACGTAGCCTATAGATGCGAACAAATTGCACACACTGCAGACTCTGAGTACCAGCGCTGGAATAACGAATGTAGTTAGGGTACCATTACATAAGGAATAAAAATGCGAGTTTGTTGAGTCGACAGAAGAATTCGTTACGAGAGTGTTTCTAGTACAACATCATTAGAAAACGAATCTTATAGTTTGTACAGAAGTACAGAGATTGACAATTAACCGGAGAGAAAATAATGCCATCATCCACCCGCCAATGCAAAGAAGCACCCGGCGAAGACGATCACCGCTAAGCTGCCACATGCGTCGCTAGCACAGACTGCCAGCCCGCACAAAATGCAAATACTCTGGCTCGGCGAGAACGTATAAAAATGCTAGATTTGTTAAGTCGACAGAAGAATTCGTTATGAGTATGTTTCTAGTACAACAGTTTCACAAAGCGAGTCTGATAGTCTGCTTCGTCAAAACGGAAATTCGGAGATATACAATTCACCTAAAGAGGAAATAGAACCGCCATCCACACGCCATTGCAAAGAAGCACCCGGCAAAGACAATCACCGCCAAGCACCCACACGTATGATCAGGAAATCAGCGGGGAGTGTGGCGAATTACTTCGAAGGCCTAAAAGGCCAGACAGAACAAAAGCGAAAAACCGGATGTTGGCTCTCTCACAACAAAAAGGCAAATGAATAAAACTCGTCGTGCGCATCCGAGTTTGCGCAGATGTTCCGGTTTAAAAATAAAAATTAATTAAATATCAAATTTTCATTTCACAAGCCTGCGCGAATTTTATTTACCAGCCAATGGGAAGCCCAGAATCAAATTCAAGTATGAAATTCCAAACGAGCAGATATAAAAAGCCGAGCTAAAAGCATACAGACAGACCTGCGGAGACGGACGAGCTGATTTTCTCTATTGACCTAAAAGGAGCGGCTACTACGCGGACCTCTTTCCTTCACCATGTCTCAAAAGCACTTATTGACACCAGGAGTGATCTCTTCAAAGACATTCGTCAAAAGTACTTACTGACCTTAGAAGTGGCAACTTCAAAATGAACATCCCCTTACATACAAGATGCTTCCACACTCCTAAGCCTTTTATCTTTTTCAGCATTATATTATTTTCCATGAACATTCTAACCTCCGTTGGACCTTTATGTCAAGTAATATTTTAATAGTAAAAAAACATTAACATTATGTGTATATATAAATGCTATTTTATACTCAAATTGCCTTTCTTGATTTTATAATTATTTTATGAATTATAATGGGTTATCTTCCCACAAGGCCAAATTCCGTTAACCTGCACGGTATATAATTACCCTTCATTAGAACGGAATCCTACTACAAATAGAAAGGAATAAATGAGATGAGATACCCGCTATCAGTCTACCGGTGCGAGTGAATTGATCACACTGCAAACTGTGAGCATCGGCGCTGCAATGGTGAAGTGCATGGTAGCTCAGAGTCACCTAGTGCGCCCAAGATGCAAATTCTCCGGCTCGTGAGGAACTTATAAAAATGTGAGTTTTATTGTGTCGACAGAAGAATTCGTTACGAGAGTGTTTCTAGTACATCATCTTTAAAAAAAAAACGAGTGTGATAGTCTGTTTCTTTATAAACGGAAATTCGGAGACGGACAATTCACCTGAAGAGGAAGTAGAACCACCATCCACCCGCCATATCGAAGAAACACACAGCGAAGATGATCACCGCCAAACTGCCACACTTGTGATCAGGAGATCAGCGGGGAGTGTGACGAACTACCTCGAAGAACCCACAGGGCCAGAGTAGCGTAGCTTATAGATGCGAGTATATTGATCACGCTGCAGACTCTGAGCAACAACTCTGGAATGACGAAGCGCACGAGTTATTAAAACAGAGCCCGTCAGCGCGCCTAATATGCAAATTCTCTGGATCGGTGAGAACGAATAAAAATATTTTTTGCTGAGTCGACAGAAGAAATCCGTACGAAAGTGTTTCTAGTCCGTTATTTTCAGAAAGCGAGTCTGACAGTGTGTTTCTTGAAAACGGAAAATGATGTACAATTCACCTGAAGAGGATATAGAACCACCATCCACACGCCATTGCAAAGAACACCCGGCGAAGACGATCACCACCATGCAGCCACACTTGTGATCAGGATATCAGAGGGGAGTGTGGTTAATTACTTCGAAGATCTAAGAAGGCCAGAGTAGCGTAGCCTACCGGTGCGAGTAAATTGATCAAGCTGCACACTTTGAACATCGACGCTGGAATGACGAAGCGCATGCGTTGCTAACACAGACACTGCCATCTCGCGCAATATGCCTATTCTCCGACTCAGCGAAAACGTATAAAAATGCGATATTTGTTGAGTCGGCGGAAGAATTAGTTACGAGAATGTATAACATCTTTAGAAAGCGAGTGTGATTGTCTGCTTTTTATAAACGGAAATTCGTGGACGGACAATTCACCATAAGAGGAAATAGACCCACCATTCACAGGCCATTGCGAAGAAGCACACGACTAAGACAATCACAGCCAAGCTGCCACACTTGTGATGAGGAAATCAGCAGGGAGTGTGGCGAATTACCTCGAAGATCCATGAGAGCCAGAGTAGCGTAGCCTACCGGTGCAACTAAATTGATCAAGCAGCAGACTCTGAGCCTCAACGCTGAAATAACGAAGCGCATGCGTCGGTAACACAGAGTCATGTACCGCGCCAAATATGCAAATTCTGTGGCTCGGCGAGAACGAATAAAAATGCGAGTTTGGTTGAGTCGACAGAAGAATTCGTTACGAGAGTGTTTCTAGTAGAACATCTTCAGAAATTGTGTCTCATAGTCTGTTTCTTGAAAACGGAAATTCGGAGATGATCAGTTGACCTGAAGAGGAATTAGAATCAACACCCACCTACTCGAACTTATAAAAAGGCGAGTTCTTATTGAGTCGAAAGAAGAATTCGTTATGATGGTTTTTCTATTGTTTGTGCTACTTACGTCTTTCCTGCTACATTGACATACAGGATACATTTTTGGGTGATCATATCTCGAAAGAGTCCTGACTGACTACAAAGAAGATTTCCCCGCAGTAAGTTGCCATTACTTTTTTTACTTGCCAACCAAGGCTATAGAACCCAATCTGTTCTGCTATTAAACCCATAGTTTCCCAAAAGTATTTGTATTTAAGTGAATTAAACGAATAAAACAAATAATACATTTTTATATTGATAATGAAATCCTATTATAAAATTAAGCCTGGATGAGTTAAAGCTTTTTTCTATAATTCTTAAACATTGCACCATATAGAATTCAAAGTATCATTTTTAATGGAATTTTGTAATCATAAATGCATCTTGTTGAATCAAATTTTCAGGCAACTTGTTTATTTGTTAACTACTGACAGTGTTTGGTAGACATATATATTTTTAGTAAAGAAATGTTGTGTAAAGATTCATCTTTTGATAATTCCTAGTATTAATATACACAAATTTCTTGTGTTGCTTTCACAACTGATTCAATCGAGTCTCAGATTTCACCATTCAATTATGGTAAATTCTCATCCACATAGGCCGGAAACATATATATATGGCCGATGATTATCAAAATTATTGCTATGGTTCAAGAAAAATATCTTCTTGTGGGTATAATTAAATTTTAAAATGGTAAATAAGAAGAAAAATTATATTGATAAATATACATTGAATTAGAATATTACTTTTTATTTTGATTTGCTATTTTAGAATTTATTTATCACCCAAACAAAAACAAAAAAAACAAATTATATTGAATTATTCCAATATTTTTAACAACCACTGTTCTTCTGTACAGTGCTACTGAGTTGACACATGTATATTTCATTAAATAAATTTTTGATCTCGTTCCTTTTCTGATATTTTAAGAAGAATTTACTCAACAAAAATGAAAAAAAAATGCAGAATATAAATAGAGAAGTGATGCAAAATAGGGGCATGGACAAGTAGTTAAAACAATAAAATTCTGATCGTGATATTCAGTTTCCATTGTTTAAAAGGAGGATTTCTTCATAAAACCAATATTGGGAGATGATCTTAGCATGTGACATCATTAGGAAGTGAACATAAACCATGACACAGGCTGACCAAAGCCTTGTGTGTGAAACTGTGTTGAGGAAATTGTTTGGAAAATAATGCTTGTGATACTATAAAGTCATTGTGTCTGAGGGTTTGATTGTGCTGGCATTGTTAAAGTATTAACCATGAATTCTCTCCAAGAAACAATAACTAAAATTTTGCTCAGTACAATTGCATTATAAACCACAGGGAGGTTCTGTGGGTATTAAAGAAATATAAATATGCCTGTGAAGGTGTCTGCAACAAGGAATTGCTGCACATCCTCGTAGATGGTTAAACAAATGGACATATTATATATATATATATATATATATATATATATAGAGAGAGAGAGAGAGAGAGAATAAAAATTGTATAGAATATATTAAGTATATATATATATATATATATATATATATTTATATATATATATAGAATACATAGTGAATACAATATATAATATATATATATATATATATAGAGAGAGAGAGAGAGAATAAGAAGTGTGAGAACCCATGAAGGTTTTCTTTAAAGTGTATATTTATTGTTTTTGTAATTATATATGTTATGATAGATTAAGTGTCCATAATGGCATTTGTGACGCTACACGCATTTCGAGTTTAAATTTGACTGCTTTCAGGTTAATAAATTTGTGGTTTTTCGTGTGAGTTCCTTTTAATTCTGATCGCGAGGTTGTGGTTTTATAAATAGGTATGTAGAAAAATAGGCAAGTAAATAAAAACCACAAAACAAAATGAAATAAGATAAAATAAATTAAATCAAATGTTGGCACGTCGAACGGTCTGTTTTTTTCACATCAGCATGTGTCTAAATGGATAAACAGATAAATAAAAAAACAGTTGAATGAATCAAGTGTTTATCCCAATTTGAAGTGTTTTTTTATCTTCTAGTCGACTTAGCTTATCGGTCATTTGGTTGTTTTTTATTGCTATGACGGTATTTTGAATTTTTGGCGTGCGTGCGTGTGTGTGTGTGTGTGTGTGTGTGTGTGTGTGTGTGTGTGTGTGTGTGTGTGTGTGTGAGTATGCGTGTGTATGTGTCTGTGTGAGTGAGCATTATATATATATATATATATATATATATATATATGTATATGAGAAAACTATATATAAATTTCATATATATAGCTTTTTTTAAAATTGTAGTGTAAAAAAGTATGACAAACTAGTAAAAGACATTGCCTGATGCACCCCTTCTTCCAGGATATTATTAAACTGAACTTATGTTTATGTTGATGCCACTACACATGCACATGAAAAAAGTGGGAGCTACCTATTTCAATTTTTTTTTTATCTAATATCTGCTTTGAATATATAATCTCATGGATTTCATTTAGATTCTTTTTTCTTTTTGTCGAAAGGAAAGACAATAAGGAGGAAAATACATTGAAAATACATTTAGTCTCCTCCAATACCCTAATTTTTTTCATATTTAATATGAAACAAACTGCTTGTAAAATATTACAAAATAGAAAAGCAATACTGAAAGTATATTGTTTTATTCAACAAATTTTTCACAAGAAAAAAGGAAAAAAGTTTATCTAGACTGTTGTGGCCTGTTAGGGCAAGGAAGAAAGACACAAAAAGAAGAAGGTAGGTTGAACTAGTGCATTGGAATAACAGAACATATATACAAAATAAGAGTCAGCAGATAGAAGTGTCCGTCCGAACTGTCAAGTTACACTGTTTCTCGACTGCTTCCCTTAGGAAGTCTAGCAGAAGAGAACCACCATCCACCCGCAATGACTAAGAAGCACCCGGCAAAGACGATCACCGCCAAGGTGCCACACTTGTGATCAGGAAATCAGCTGGTAGCATGGCGAATTACATCGAAGATCTTATAGGACCAGAGTAACGTAGCCTATAGATGCGAACAAATTGCACACACTGCAGACTCTGAGTACCAGCGCTGGAATAACGAATGTAGTTAGGGTACCATTACATAAGGAATAAAAATGCGAGTTTGTTGAGTCGACAGAAGAATTCGTGACGAGAGTGTTTCTAGTACAACATCATTAGAAAACGAATCTGATAGTTTGTACGGAAGTACAGAGATGGACAATTCACCGGAGAGAAAATAATGCCATCATCCACCCGCCAATGCAAAGAAGCACCCGGCGAAGACGATCACCGCTAAGCTGCCACATGCGTCGCTAGCACAGACACTGCCAGCCCGCACAAAATGCAAATACTCTGGCTCGGCGAGAACGTATAAAAATGCTAGTTTTGTTAAGTCGACAGAAGAATTCGTTACGAGTATGTTTCTAGTACAACAGTTTCACAAAGCGAGTCTGATAGTCTGCTTCTTGAAAACGGAAATTCGGAGATGTACAATTCACCTAAAGAGGAAATAGAACCGCCATCCACACGCCATTGCAAAGAAGCACCCGGCAAAGACAATCACCGCCAAGCACCCACACGTATGATCAGGAGATCAGCGGGGTGTGTGGCGAATTACTTGGAAGACCTAAAAGGCCAAACCGAACAAAAGCGAGAAACCGGATGTTGGTTCTCTCACAACAAAAAGGCAAAAGAATAAAACTCGTCGTGCGCATCCGAGTTTGCGCAGATGTTCCGGTTGAAAAATAAAAATTAATTAAATATCAAATTTTCATTTCGCAAGCCTGCGCGAATTTTATTTACCAGCCAATGGGAAGCCCAGAATCAAATTCAAGTATAAAATTCCAAACGAGCTTCTCATCCAAAAAGCAGATATAAAAAGCCGAGACAAAAGAATACAGACAGACCTGCGAAGACGGACGAGCTGATTAGTTTCTCCCTTGAACTAAGTCGAGCGGCTACTACGCTGACCTCTTTCCTTCACCCTGTCTCAAAAGCACTGATTGACACCAGGCGTGATCTCTTCAAAGACATTCCTCAAAAGTACTTACTGACCTTAGAAATGGCAACTTCAAAATGAACATCCCCTTACCTACAAGACGCTTCCACACCTTTTATCTTTTTCAGCATTATATTATTTTCTATGAACATTCTAGCCTCCGTTGGACCTTTATGTCAAGTATTATTATAATAGTAAAAACACATTAATTGATATGTGTATACATAAATGTTATTTTATACCCAAATTGCCTATCTTGATTTTATAATTACTTTATGAATTATAGTGGGCTATCTTCCCACAAGGCCAAATTCCGTTAACCTGCACGGTATATAATTACCCTTCATTGGAACGGAATCCTACTACAACAAGAAATGAATAAATAAGATAAGATACCCGCTATAAGTCTACCGGTGCGAGTAAATTGATCACGCTGCAAACTATGAGCCTCGGCGCTGCAATGGTGAAGTGCATCCGTCGGTAACTCAGAGTCAGCTAGTGCGCCCAATATCCAAATTCTCCGGCTCGTCAGGAACTTATAAAAATGTGAGTTGTCTTGAGTCGACAGAAGAATTCGTTACGAGAGTGTTTCTAGTACATCATCTTTAAAAAAAAAACGAGTGTGATAGTCTGTTTCTTTATAAACGGAAATTCGGAGACGGACAATTCACCTGAAGAGGAAGTAGAACCACCATCCACCCGCCATATCGAAGAAACACACAGCGAAGATGATCACCGCCAAACTGCCACACTTGTGATCAGGAGATCAGCGGGGAGTGTGACGAATTACCTCGAAGAACCCACAGGGCCAGAGTAGCGTAGCTTATAGATGCGAGTATATTGATCACGCTGCAGACTCTGAGCATCGGCGCTGCAATGGTGAAGCGCATGCGTCGGTAACAAAGAGCCCGCCAGCGCGCCTAATCTGCAAATTCTCTGGCCCGGTGAGGACGTATAAAAATGCGAGATTTGTTGAGTCGACAGAAGAATTCATTACGTGAGTGTTTCTCGTACGTCATTTTCAGAAAGCGAGTCTGACAGTGTCTTTTTTGAAAACGGAAATTCGGGGATGTACAATTCACCTGAAGAGGAAGTAGAACCACCATCACCACGCCATTGCAAAGAACACCCGGCGAAGACGATCACCACCACGCAGCCACACTTGTGATCAGGATATCAGAGGGGAGTGTGGTTAATTACTTCGAAGATCTAAGAAGGCCAGAGTAGCGTAGCCTACCGGTGCGAGTAAATTGATCAAGCTGCAGACTTTGAACATCGACGCTAGAATGACGAAGCGCATGCGTTGCTAACACAGACACTGCCATCGCGCCCAATATGTATATTCTCCCACTCAGCCAAAACGTATAAAAATGCGATATTTGTTGAGTTGACGGAAGAATTAGTTACGAGAATGTATAACATCTTTAGAAAGCAAGTGTAATTGTCTGCTTTTTATAAACGGAAATTCGTAGACGGACAATTCACCATAAGAGGAAGTAGACCCACCATTCACAGGCCATTGCGAAAAAGCACACGACTAAGACAATCACAGCCAAGCTGCCACACTTGTGATGAGGAAATCAGCAGGGAGTGTGGCGAATTACCTCGAAGATCCATGAGAGCCAGAGTAGCGTAGCCTGCCGGTGCATCTAAATTGATCACGCAGCAGACTCTGAGCCTCAACGCTGAAATAACGAAGCGCATGCGTCGGTAACACAGAGTCATGTACCGCGCCAAATATTCAAATTCTCTGGCTCGGCGAGAACGAATAAAAATGCGAGTTTTGTTGAGTCGACAGAAGAATTCGTTTCGAGACTGTTTCTAGTTCCGCATTTTCAGAAAGCGAGTCTGATAGTCTGTTTGTTGAAAACGAAAATTCGGAGATGTACAATTCACCTGAAGAGGAAGTAGAACCACCATCCACCTGTAATTACTAAGAATCATCCGACGAAAACGATCACTGCCAAGCTGCCACACTTGTGATCAGGAGACCAGCTGGGGGTATGGCGAATTACATCGAAGAACTTATAGGGCCAGAATAGTGTAGCCTATAAATGCGAATAAATTGCTCACACTGCAGACTCTGAGTACTTATGCTGGTATAATGAATTGCATGCATCAGTAACTGAGGGGCCCCAGCGCGCCAAATATGCAAAATCTCTGGCCCGGCAAGAACGAATAAAAATGCGAGTTTGTTGAGTCGACAGAAGAATTCGTTACGAGAATGTTTCTAGTACTACATCTTCAGAAAGCGTGTGTGATAGTCATTTTTTTTATAAACGGAAATTCGGAAACAGACAATTCACCTGAAGAGGAAGTAGCACGACCATCCACCAGCCATTGCAACGAAGCACCCGGCAAAGACAATCACCGCCAAGCTTCCATAATTGTGATAAGGAGATCAGTGAGTAGTGTAGAGAATTACCTCGTAGATCCAAGATGGCCAGAGTAGCGTAACCTATAGATGCGAGTATATTGATCACGCTACAGACTCTGGGCATCGACGATGGTATGACGAAGTGCATGCGTCGTTGACGCAGAGACTGACTGCGCGCCTAATATGCAAATTCTGTGGCTCGGCGAGGACGAATAAAAATGCGAGTTTTGTTGAGTCGACAGAAGAATTCGTTACGAGAGTGTTTCTAGTAGAACATCTTCAGAAATTGTGTCTCATAGTCTGTTTCTTGAAAACGGAAATTCGGAGATGATCAGTTGACCTGAAGAGGAATTAGAATCAACACCCACCTACTCGAACTTATAAAAAGGCGAGTTCTTATTGAGTCGAAAGAAGAATTCGTTATGGTGGTTTTTCTATTGTTTGTGCTACTTACATCTTTCCTGCTATATTGACATACAGCATACATTTTTGGGTGATCATATCTCGAAAGAGTCCTGACTGACTACAAAGAAGATTTTCCCGCAGTAAGTTGCCATTATTTTTTTTCGGTAGACTGATTGCCAACCAAGGCTATAGAACCCAATCTGTTCTGCTATTAAACCCATAGTTTCCCAAAAGTATTTGTGTTTAAGTGAATTAAACGAATAAAACAAATAATACATTTTTATATTGATAATGAAATCCTATTATAAAATTAAGCCTGGATGAGTTAAAGCTTTTTTCTATAATTCTTAAACATTGCACCATATAGAATTCAAAGTATCATTTTTAATGGAATTTTGTAATCATAAATGCATATGTTGAATCACATTTTCAGGCAACTTGTTTATTTGTTAACTACTGACAGTGTTTGGTAGACATATGTATTTTTAGTAAAGAAATGTTGTGTAAAGATTCATCTTTTGATAATTCCTACTCTTAATATACATGGGGTATTTTTGAAATTTTGTTAGAATTATTTCTATATACCTTGCTCATTATTTGTGGTTCTGATATTAGTTTTTAAATCCTACAAGAAGTGTATATCAATGAGAGGCATGGGAATATCTATAAAAGATTATCATTATCATTGGCAACTTTGTTAATATGGAAAGGTCTCAAGAGTGTTTACTTTTAGGGCTTTTCAGTTCAATCTTCGAGAGATATGTTTCGTATGGAGGACATGTAACTTGAATGGCAAACTGCACAGCATCAAATCTTTCTTGTTGACATAGCAGATTTCTTGTGTTGCTTTCACAACTGATTCAATCGAGTCTCAGATTTCACCATTCAATTATGGTAAATTCTCATCCACATAGGCCGGAAACATATATATATGGCCGATGATTATCAAAATTATTGCTATGGTTCAAGAAAAAAATCTTCTTGTGGGTATAATTAAATTTTAAAATGGTAAATAAGAAGAAAAATTATATTGATAAATATACACTGAATTAGAATATTACTTTTTATTTTGAATTGCTATTTTAGAATTTACTTATCACCCCAACAAAAACAAAAAAACAATTTATATTGAATTATTCCAATATTTTTAACAATCACTGTTCTTCTGTACAGTGCTACTGAGTTGACACATGTATGTTTCCTTAAATAAATTTTTGATCTCGTTCCTTTTCTGATATTTTAAGAAGAATTTACTCAACAAAAATGAAAAAGAATGCAGAATATAAATAGAGAAGTGATGCAAAATAGATGCATAGACAAGTAGTTAAAACAATAAAATTCTGATCGTGATATTCAGTTTCCATTGTTGAAAAGGAGGATTTCTTCATAAAACCAATATTGGGAGATGATCTTAGCATGTGACATCATTAGGAAGTGAACATAAACCATGACACAGGCTGACCAAAGCCTTGTGTGTGAAACTGTGTTGAGGAAATTGTTTGGAAAATAATAGTTGTGCTACTATAAAGTCATTGTGTCTGAGGGTTTGATTGTGCTGGCATTGTTAAACTATTAACCATGAATTCTCTCCAAGAAACAATAACTAAAATTTTACTTAGTACAATTGCAGTATAAACCACAGGGAGGTTCTGTGGGTATTATAGAAATATATATATGTCTGTGAAGGTATCTGCAACAAGGATTTGCTGCACATCCTCGTAAGATGGTTAAACAAATGAGCATATTATATATATATATATATATATATATATATAAAGAGAGAGAGATAGAGAGAGAGAGAGAGAGAGAGACAGAATAAAAATAGAATAGAATATATTGTGTAAAAATGCACATATATATATATATTTATATATATATATATATATATATATATATATATATATATAGAATAAAAAGAGGATAGAGTATATTATATGTATATATATATATATATATATATATACATATATATATATATATATATATATATATATATATATATATATATATAGAATAAAAAGTGTGAGAAGCCATGAACGTTTTCTTTAAAGTGTACATTTATTGTTTTTGTAATTATATATGTTATGATAGATTAAGTGTCCATAATAGCATTTGTGACGTTACACGTATTTCGAGTTTAAATTTGACTGTCTTCAGGTTAATAAATTTTTGGTTATTCCTGTGAGTTCCTTTTAATTCTGATCGTGAGGTTGTTGTTTTATAAATAGGTATGTAGAAAAATAGGCAAATAAATAAAATCAGCAAAACAAAATAAAATAAGATAAAATAAATTAAATCAAATGTTGGCACGTCGAACGGTCTGTTTTTTCCACATCAGCATGTGTCTAAATGGATAAACAGATAAATAAATAAACAGGTGAATGAATCAAGGGTTTATCCCAATTTGAAGTGTATTTTTATCTTCTAGTCGACGTAGCTTATCTGTTAATCGGTCATTTGGTTGTTTTTTTTTTTTTGCTTTGACGGTGTTTTGAATTTGGCGTGTGTGTGTGTGTGTGTATGTGTGTGCGTGTGTGTGTGTCTGTGTGAGTGAGCATTTTATATATATATATATATATATATATATATATATATATATATATATCAGAAAACTATATATACATTTCATATATATAGCTTTTTTTATAATTGTAGTGTAAAAAAGTATGACAAACTAGTAAAAGACATTGCCTGATGCACCCCTTCTTCCAGGATATTATTAAACTGAACTTATGTTTATGTTGATGCCACTACACATGCACATGAAAAAAGTGGGAGCTACCTATTTCAATTTTTTTTTTATCTAATATCTGCTTTGAATATATAATCTCATGGATTTCATTTAGATTCTTTTTTCTTTTTGTCGAAAGGAAAGACAATAAGGAGGAAAATACATTGAAAATACATTTAGTCTCCTCCAATACCCTAATTTTTTTCATATTTAATATGAAACAAACTGCTTGTAAAATATTACAAAATAGAAAAGCAATACTGAAAGTATATTGTTTTATTCAACAAATTTTTCACAAGAAAAAAGGAAAAAAGTTTATCTAAACTGTTGTGGCCTGTTAGGGCAAGGAAGAAAGACACAAAAAGAAGAAGGTAGGTTGAACTAGTGCATTGGAATAACAGAACATATATACAAAATAAGAGTCAGCAGATAGAAGTGTCCGTCCGAACTGTCAAGTTACACTGTTTCTCGACTGCTTCCCTTAGGAAGTCTAGCAGAAGAGAACCACCATCCACCCGCAATGACTAAGAAGCACCCGGCAAAGACGATCACCGCCAAGGTGCCACACTTGTGATCAGGAAATCAGCTGGTAGCATGGCGAATTACATCGAAGATCTTATAGGACCAGAGTAACGTAGCCTATAGATGCGAACAAATTGCACACACTGCAGACTCTGAGTACCAGCGCTGGAATAACGAATGTAGTTAGGGTACCATTACATAAGGAATAAAAATGCGAGTTTGTTGAGTCGACAGAAGAATTCGTGACGAGAGTGTTTCTAGTACAACATCATTAGAAAACGAATCTGATAGTTTGTACGGAAGTACAGAGATGAACAATTCACCGGAGAGAAAATAATGCCATCATCCACCCGCCAATGCAAAGAAACACCCGGCGAAGACGATCACCGCTAAGCTGCCACATGCGTCGCTAGCACAGACACTGCCAGTCCGCACAAAATGCAAATACTCTGGCTCGGCGAGAACGTATAAAAATGCTAGTTTTGTTAAGTCGACAGAAGAATTCGTTACGAGTATGTTTCTAGTACAACAGTTTCACAAAGCGAGTCTGATAGTCTGCTTCTTGAAAACGGAAATTCGGAGATGTACAATTCACCTAAAGAGGAAATAGAACCGCCATACACACGCCATTGCAAAGAAGCACCCGGCAAAGACAATCACCGCCAAGTACCCACACGTACGATCAGCAGATCAGCGGGGAGTGTGGCGAATTACTTGGAAGACATAAAAGGCCAGACCGAACAAAAGCGAGAAACCGGATGTTGGCTCTCTCACAACAAAAAGGCAAATGAATAAAACTCGTCGTGCGCATCCGAGTTTGCGCAGATGTTCCGGTTATAAAATAAAAATTAATCAAATATCAAATTTTCATTTCAATAGCCTGCGCGAATTTTATTTACCAGCCAATGGGAAGCCGAGAATCAAATTCAAGTATGAAATTCCAAACGAGCTTCTGATCCAAACAGCAGATGTAAAAAGCCGAGACAAAAGCATAGAGACAGACCTGCGGAGACGGACGAGCTGATTAGTTTCTCCCTTGACCTAAGTCGAGCGGCTACTACGTTGACCTCTTTCCTTCACCCTGTCTCAAAAGCACTGATTGACACCAGGAGTGATCTCTTCAAAGACATTCGTCAAAAGTACTTACTGACCTTAGAAATGGCAACTTCAAAATGAACATCCCCTTACCTACAAGACGCTTCCACACTCCTCAGCCTTTTATCTTTTTCAGCATTATATTATTTTCCATGAACATTCTAACCTCCGTTGGACCTTTATGTCAAGTATTATTATAATAGTAAAAAAGCATTAATTGATATGTGTATACATAAATGTTATTTTATACCCAAATTGCCTATCTTGATTTTATAATTACTTTATGAATTATAGTGGGCTATCTTCCCACAAGGCCAAATTCCGTTAACCTGCACGGTATATAATTACCCTTCATTGGAACGGAATCCTACTACAACTAGAAATGAATAAATAAGATAAGATACCCGCTATAAGTCTACCGGTGCGAGTAAATTGATCAAGCTGCAAACAATGAGCATCGGCGCTGCAATGGTGAAGTGCATCCATCGGTAACTCAGAGTCAGCTATTGCGCCCAAAATGCAAATTCTCCGGCTCGTCAGGAACTTATAAAAATGGGAGCTTTTTTGAGTCGACAGAAGAATTCGTTACGAGAGTGTTTTTAGTACATCGTCTTTAAGAAAAACGAGTGTGATAGTCTGTTTCTTTATAAACGGAAATTCGGAGACGGACAATTCACCTGAAGAGGAAGTAGAACCACCATCCACCCGCCATTGCGAAGAAACACCCAGCGAAGAGGATCACCGCCATACTGCCACACTTGTGATCAGAAGATCGTCGGGGAGTTTGACGAATTACCTCGAAGAACCCACAGGGCCAGAGTAGCGTAGCTTATAGATGCGAGTATATTGATCACGCAGCAGACTCTGAGCATCGGCGCTGCAATGGCGAAGAGCATGCGTCGGTAACAAAGAGCCCGCCAGCGCGCCTAATATGCAAATTCTCTGGCCCGGTGAGGACGTATAAAAATGCGAGATTTGTTGAGTCGACAGAAGAATTCATTACGTGAGTGTTTCTCGTACGTCATTTTCAGAAAGCGAGTCTGACAGTGTGTTTTTTGAAAACGGAAATTCGGGGATGTACAATTCACCTGAAGAGGAAGTAGAACCACCATCACCACGCCATTGCAAAGAACACCCGGCGAAGACGATCACCACCACGCAGCCACACTTGTGATCAGGATATCAGAGGGGAATGTGGTTAATTACTTCGAAGATCTAAGAAAGCCAGAGTAGCGTAGCCTACCGGTGCGAGTAAATTGATCAAGCTGCAGAATTTGAACATCGACGCTGGAATGACGAAGCGCATGCGTTGCTAACACAGACACTGCCATCGCGCGCAATATGCATATTCTCCGGCTCAGCGAAAACGTATAAAAATGCGATATTTGTTGAGTCGACGGAAGAATTAGTTACGAAAATGTATAACATCTTCAGAATGCGAGTGTGATTGTCTGCTTTTTATAAACGGAAATTCGTGGACGGACAATTCACCATAAGAGGAAAAAGACCCACCATTCACAGGCCATTGCGAAAAAGCACACGACTAAGACAATCACAGCCAAGCTGCCACACTTGTGATGAGGAAATCAGCAGGGAGTGTGGCGAATTACCTCGAAGATCCATGAGAGCCAGAGTAGCGTAGCCTACCGGTGCCACTAAATTGATCAAGCAGCAGACTCTGAGCCTCAACGCTGAAATAACGAAGCGCATGCGTCGGTAACACAGAGTCATGTACCGCGCCTAATATGCAAATTCTCTGGCTCGGCGAGAACGAATAAAAATGCGAGTTTTGTTGAGTCGACAGAAGAATTCATTACGAGAGTGTTTCTAGTACGTTATTTTCAGAAAGCGAGTCTGACAGTGTGTTTTTTGAAAACGGAAATTCGATGTACAATTCACCTGGAGAGGAAGTAGAACCACCATCCATCTGTAATTACTAAGAATCATCCGGCGAAAACGATCACCGCCAAGCTGCCACACTTGTGATCAGGAGATCAGCTGGGAGTATGGCGAATTACATCGAAGATCTTATAGGGCCAGAGTAGTGTAGCCCATAAATGCAAATAAATTGCTCACACTGCAGACTCTGAGTACTAATGCTGGTATAATGAATTGCATGCATCAGTAACTCAGGGGCCCCAGCACGCCAAATATGCAAAATCTCTGGCCCGGCAAGAACGAATAAAAATGCGAGTTTGTTGAGTCGACAGAAGAATTCGTTACGAGAGTGTTTCTAGTAGAACATCATCAGAAATTGTGTCTCATAGTCTGTTTCTTGAAAACGGAATTTCGGAGATGATCAGTTGACCTGAAGAGGAATTAGAATCAACACCCACCTACTCGAACTTATAAAAAGGTGAGTTCTTATTGAGTCGAAAGAAGAATTCGTTATGGTGGTTTTTCTATTGTTTGTGCTACTTACATCTTTCCTGTTATATTGACATACAGGATACATTTTTGGGTGATCATATCTCGAAAGAGTCCTGACTGACTATACAGAAGATTTTCCCGCAGTAAGTTGCCATTACTTTTTTTCGGTAGACTGATTGCCAGCCCAGGCTATAGAACCCAATCTGTTCAGCTATTAAACCCATAGTCTCTCAAAAGTAATTGTATTTAAGTGAATTAAACGAATAAAACAAATAATACATTTTTATATTGATAATGAAATTTTATTATAAAATTAAGCCTGGATGAGTTAAAGCTTTTTTCTATAATTCTTAAACATTGCACCATATAGAATTCAAAGTATCATTTTTAATGGAATTTTGTAATCATAAATGCATCTTGTTGAATCACATTTTCAGACAACTTGTTTATTTGTTAACTACTGACAGTGTTTGGTAGACATATGTATTTTTAGTAAAGAAATGTTGTGTAAAGATTCATCTTTTGATAATTCCTACTCTACATTCCTAATATACATGGGGTATTTTTGAAATTTTGTTAGAATTATTTCTATATACCTTGCTCATTATTTGTGGTTCTGATATTAGTTTTTAAATCCTACAAGAAGTGTATATCAATGAGAGGCATGGGAATATCTATAAAAGATTATCATTATCATTGGCAACTTTCTTAATATGGAAAGGTCTCAAGAGTGTTTACTTTTAGGGCTTTTCAGTTCAATCTTCGAGAGATATGTTTCGTATGGAGGACATGTAACTTGAATGGCAAACTGCACAGCATCAAATCTTTCTTGTTGACATAGCAGATTTCTTGTGTTGCTTTCACAACTGATTCAATCGAGTCTCAGATTTCACCATTCAATTATGGTAAATTCTCATCCACATAGGCTGGAAACATACATATATGGCAGATGATTATCAAAATTATTGCTATGGTTCAAGAAAAAAATCTTCTTGTGGGTATAATTAAATTTTAAAATGGTAAATAAAAAGAAAAATTATATTGATAAATATACACTGAATTAGAATAGTACTTTTTACTTTGAATTGCTATTTTAGAATTTTCTAATCACCCCAACAAAACAAAGAAACAATTTATATTGAATGATTCCAATATTTTTAACAATCACTGTTCTTCTGTACAGTGCTACTGAGTTGACACATGTATATTTCATTAAATAAATTTTTGATCTCGTTCCTTTTCTGATATTTTAAGAAGATTTTGCTCAACAAAAATTTTAAAAAATGCAGAATATAAATAGAGAAGTGATGCAAAATAGGTGCATGGACGAGTAGTTAAAAGAATAAAATTTGGACCGTGAGATTCAGTTTCCATTGTTTAAAAGGAGGATTTCTTCATAAAACCAATCTTGGGAGATGATCTTAGAATGTGACATCATTAGGAAGTGAACATAAACCATGACACAGGCTGACCAAAGCCTTGTGTGTGAAACTGTGTTGAGGAAATTGTTTGGAAAATATTGGTTGTGCTACTATAAAGTCATTGTGTCTGAGGGTTTGATTGTGCTGGCATTGTTAAACTATTCAACCATGAATTCTCTCCAAGAAACAATAACTAAAATTTTGCTCAGTAAAATTGCAGTATAAACAACAGGGAGGTTCTGTGAGTATTAAAAAAATACAAATATGCCTGAGAAGATACCGGCAACAAGGATTTGCTGCACATCCTCGTATATGGTTAAACAAATGAGCATATTATATATATATATATATATATATATATATATATATATATATATAAAGAGAGAGTGAGAGAGAGAGAGAGACAGAATAAAAATAGAATAGAATATATTGTGTATATATGTACATATATATATATATATATATATATATATATATATATATATATATAGAATAAAAAGAGAATAGAGTATATTATATATATATATATATATATATATATATATATATATATATACATATATATATAATATGCTCATTTAAGTGTCCATAATAGCATTTGTGACGCTACACGTGTTTCGAGTTTAAATTTGACTGTCTTCAGGTTAATAAATTTGTGGTTTTTCATGTGAGTTCCTTTTAATTCTGATCGCGAGGTTGTTGTTTTATAAATAGGTATGTAGAAAAAGAGGCAAATAAATAAAATCAGTAAAACAAAATAAAATAAGATAAAATAAATTAAATCAAATGTTGACACGTCGAACGGTCTGTTTTTTCCACATCAGCATGTGTTTAAATGGATAAACAGATAAATAAATAAACAGGTGAATGAATCATGTGTTTATCCCAATTTGAAGTGTTTTTTATCTTCTAGTCGACTTAGCTTATCTGTTAATCGGTCATTTGGTTGTTTTTTATTGCTTTGACGGTGTTTTGAATTTGGCGTGTGTGTGTGTGTGTGTGTGTGCGTGTGTGTGTCTGTGTGAGTGAGCATTATATATATATATATATATATATATATATATATATATATATATATATATATATAATAAAAAGTGTGAGAAGCCATGAATGTTTTCTTTAAAGTGTATATTTATTGTTTTTGTAATTATACATGTTATGATAGATTAAGTGTCCATAATAGCATTTGTGACGCTACACGTGTTTCGAGTTTAAATTTGACTGTCTTCAGGTTGATAAATTTGTGGTTTTTCGTGTGAGTTCCTTTTAATGCTGATCGCGAGGTTGTTGGTTTATAAATAGGTAAGTAGAAAAATAGGCAAATAAATAAAATCAGTAAAACAAAATAAAATTAGATAAAATAAATTAAATCTAATGTTGGCAGGTCGAACGGTCTGTATTGTCCACATCAGCATGTGTCTAAATGGATAAACAGATAAAGAAATAAACAGATGAATGAATCAAGTGTTTAACCCAATTTGAAGTGTTTTTTATCTTCTAGTCGCCTTATCTTATAATCGGTCATTTGGGTTTTTTCATTGCTTTGACGGTGTTGTGACTTTGGCGTGTGTGTGTGAGTGTGTTTGCGTGTATGTGTGTCTGTGTGAGTGAGCATTTTATATATATATATATATATATATATATATATATATATATATATATATATATGAGAAAACTATATATACATTTCATATATATAGCTTTTTTTATAATTGTAGTGTAAAAAAGTATGACAAACTAGTAAAAGACATTGCCTGATGCACCCCTTCTTCCAGGATATTATTAAACTGAACCTATGTTTAAGTTGATGCCACTACACATGCACATGAAAAAAGTGGGAGCTACCTATTTCAATTTTTTTTTATCTAATATCTGCTTTGAATATATAATCTCATGGATTTCATTTAGATTCTTTTTTCTTTTTGTCGAAAGGAAAGACAATAAGGAGGAAAATACATTGAAAATACATTTAGTCTCCTCCAATACCCTAATTTTTTTCATATTTAATATGAAACAAACAGCTTGTAAAACATTAGAAAATAGAAAAGCAATACTGAAAGTATATTGTTTTATTCAACAAATATTTCACAAGAAAAAAGGAAAAAAGTTTATCTAAACTGTTGTGGCCTGTTAGGGCAAGGAAGAAAGACACAAAAAGAAGAAGGTAGGTTGAACTAGTGCATTGGAATAACAGAACATATATACAAAATAAGAGTCAGCAGATAGAAGTGTCCGTCCGAACTGTCAAGTTACACTGTTTCTCGACTGCTTCCCTTAGGAAGTCTAGCAGAAGAGAACCACCATCCACCCGCAATGACTAAGAAGCACCCGGCAAAGACGATCACCGCCAAGGTGCCACACTTGTGATCAGGAAATCAGCTGGTAGCATGGCGAATTACATCGAAGATCTTATAGGACCAGAGTAACGTAGCCTATAGATGCGAACAAATTGCACACACTGCAGACTCTGAGTACCAGCGCTGGAATAACGAATGTAGTTAGGGTACCATTACATAAGGAATAAAAATGCGAGTTTGTTGAGTCGACAGAAGAATTCGTTACGAGAGTGTTTCTAGTAAAACATCATTAGAAAACGAATCTTATAGTTTGTACGGAAGTACAGAGATGGACAATTCACCGGAGAGAAAATAATGCCATCATCCACCCGCCAATGCAAAGAAGCACCCGGCGAAGACGATCACCGCTAAGCTACCACATGCGTCGCTAGCACAGACACTGCCAGCCCGCACAAAATGCAAATACTCTGGCTCGGCGAGAACGTATAAAAATGCTAGTTTTGTTAAGTCGACAGAAGAATTCGTTACGAGTATGTTTCTAGTACAACAGTTTCACAAAGCGAGTCTGATAGTCTGCTTCTTGAAAACGGAAATTCGGAGATGTACAATTCACCTAAAGAGGAAATAGAACCGCCAGCCACACGCCATTGCAAAGAAGCACCCAGCAAAGACAATCACCGCCAAGCACCCACACGTATGATCAGGAGATCAGCGGGGAGTGTGGCGAATTACTTGGAAGACCTAAAAGCCCAGACCGAACAAAAGCGAGAAACCGGATGTTGGCTCTCTCACAACAAAAAGGCAAATGAATAAAACTCGTCGTGCGCATCCGAGTTTGCGCAGTTGTTCCGGTTGAAAAATAAAAATTAATCAAATATCAAATTTTCATTTCAATAGCCTGCGCGAATTTTGTTTACCAGCCAATGGGAAGCCCAGAATCAAATTCAAGTATGAAATTCAAAACGAGCTTCTGATCCAAAAAGCAGATATAAAAAGCCGAGACAAAAGCATACAGACAGACCTGCGGAGACGGACGAGCTGATTAGTTTCTCCCTTGACCTAAGTCGAGCGGCTACTACGCTGACCTCTTTCTTTCACCCTGTCTCAAAAGTACGGATTGACACCAGGAGTGACCTCTTCAAAGACATTCCTCAGAAGTACGTACTGACCTTAGAAGTGGCAACTTCAAAATGATCATCCCCTTAACTACAAGACACATCCATACTCCTAAGCCTTTTATCTTTTTCAGCATTATATTATTTTCCGTGAACATTCAAACTTCCGTTGTACTTTTATGTCAAGTATTATTATAATAGTAAAAAAGCATTAATTGATATGTGTATACATAAATGTTATTTTATACCCAAATTGCCTATCTTGATTTTATAATTATTTTATGAATTATAGTGGGTTATCTTCCCACAAGGCCAAATTCCGTTAACCTGCACGGTATATAATTACCCTTCATTAGAACGGAATCCTACTACAACTAGAAAGGAATAAATAAAATAAGATACCCGCCATAAGTGTACCGGTGCGAGTAAATTGATCACGCTGCAAACTATGAGCATCGGCGCTGCAATGGTGAAGTGCATCCATCGGTAACTCAGAGTCAGCTAGTGCGCCCAATATGCAAATTCTCCGGCTCGTCAGGAACTTATAAAAATGGGAGTTTTCTTGAGTCGACAGAAGAATTCGTTACGAGAGTGTTTCTAGTACATCATCTTAAAAAAAAACGAGTGTGATAGTCTGTTTCTTTATAAACGGAAATTCGGAGACGGACAATTCACCTGAAGAGGAAGTAGAACCACCATCCACCCGCCATTGCGAAGAAACACCCAGCGAAGAGGATCACCGCCAAACTGCCACACTTGTGATCAGGAGATCAGCGGGGAGTGTGACGAATTACCTCGAAGAACCCACAGGGCCAGAGTAGCGTAGCTTATAGATGCGAGTATTTTAATCACGCTGCAGACTCTGAGCATCGGCGCTGCAATGGCGAAGCGCATGCGTCGGTAACAAAGAGTCATGTACCGCGCCTAATATGCAAATTCTCTAGCCCGGTGAGGACGTATAAAAATGCGAGATTTGTTGAGTCGACAGAAGAATTCATTACGTGAGTGTTTCTGGTACGTTATTTTCAGAAAGCGAGTCTGACAGTGTGTTTTTTGAAAACGGAAATTCGGGGATGTACAATTGACCTGAAGAGGAAGTAGAACCACCATCACAACGCCATTGCAAAGAACACCCGGCGAAGACGATCACCACCATGCAGCCACACTTGTGATCAGGATATCAGAGGGGAGTGTGGTTAATTACTTCGAAGATCTAAGAAAGCCAGAGTAGCGTAGCCTACCGGTGCGAGTAAATTGATCAAGCTGCAGACTTTGAACATCGACGCTGGAATGACGAAGCGCATACGTTGCTAACACAGACACTGCCATCGCGCCCAATATGCATATTCTCCGACACAGCGAAAACGTATAAAAATGCGATATTTGTTGAGTCGACGGAAGAATTAGTTACGAGAATGTATAACATCTTTAGAAAGCGAGTGTGATTGTCTGCTTTTTATGAACGGAAATTCGTGGACGGACAATTCACCATAAGAGGAAGTAGACCCACCATTCACAGGCCATTGCGAAAAAGCACACGACTAAGACAATCACAGCCAATCTGCCACACTTGTGATGAGGAAATCAGCAGGGAGTGTGGCGAATTACATCGAAGATCCATGAGAGCCAGAGTAGCGTAGCCTACCGGTGCAACTAAATTGATCACGCAGCAGACTCTGAGCCTCAACGCTGAAATAACGAAGCGCATGCGTCGGTAACACAGAGTCATGTACCGCGCCAAATATGCAAATTCTCTGGCTCGGCGAGAACGAATAAAAATGCGAGTTTTGTTGAGTCGACAGAAGAATTCGTTACGAGAATGTTTCTAGTACTACATCTTCAGAAAGCGTGTGTGATAGTCATTTTTTTTATAAACGGAAATTCGGAAACAGACAATTCACCTGAAGAGGAAGTAGCACGACCATCCACCAGCCATTGCAACGAAGCACCCGGCAAAGACAATCACCGCCAAGCTTCCATAATTGTGATAAGGAGATCAGTGAGTAGTGTAGAGAATTACCTCGTAGATCCAAGATGGCCAGAGTAGCGTAACCTATAGATGCGAGTATATTGATCACGCTACAGACTCTGGGCATCGACGATGGTATGACGAAGTGCATGCGTCGTTGACGCAGAGACTGACTGCGCGCCTAATATGCAAATTCTGTGGCTCGGCGAGGACGAATAAAAATGCGAGTTTTGTTGAGTCGACAGAAGAATTCGTTACGAGAGTGTTTCTAGTAGAACATCTTCAGAAATTGTGTCTCATAGTCTGTTTCTTGAAAACGGAAATTCGGAGATGATCAGTTGACCTGAAGAGGAATTAGAATCAACACCCACCTACTCGAACTTATAAAAAGGCGAGTTCTTATTGAGTCGAAAGAGGAATTCATTATGATGGTTTTTCTATTGTTTGTGCTACTTACTTCTTTCCTGCTATATTGACATACAGGATACATTTTTGGGTGATCATATCTCGAAAGAGTCCTGACTGACTATAAAGAAGATTTTCCCGCAGTAAGTTGCCATTACTTTTTTTCGGTAGACTGATTGCCAACCAAGGCTATAGAACCCAATCTGTTCTGATATTAAATCCATAGGTTCCCAAAAATATTTGTATTTAAGTGTATTAAACGAATAAAACAAATAATACATTTTTATATTGATAATGAAATTTTATTATAAAATTAAGCCTGGATGAGTTAAAGCTTTTTTCTATAATTCTTAAACATTGCACCATATAGAATTCAAAGTATCATTTTTAATGGAATTTTGTAATCATAAATGCATCTTGTTGAATCACATTTTCAGACAACTTGTTTATTTGTTAACTACTGACAGTGTTTGGTAGACATATGTATTTTTAGTAAAGAAATGTTGTGTAAAGATTCATCTTTTGATAATTCCTACTCTTAATATACATGGGGTATTTTTGAAATTTTGTTAGAATTATTTCTATATACCTTGCTCTATTTGTAGTTCTGATATTAGTTTTTAAATCCTACAAGAAGTGTATATCAATGAGAGACATGGGAATATCTATAAAAGATTATCATTATCATTGGCAACTTTGTTAATATGGAAAGGTCTCAAGAGTGTTTACTTTTAGGGCTTTTCAGTTCAATCTTCGAGAGATATGTTTCGTATGGAGGACATGTAACTTGAATGGCAAACTGCACAGCATCAAATCTTT
Source organism: Ascarosepion bandense (assembly GCA_037127315.1). Taxonomy (NCBI): domain Eukaryota; kingdom Metazoa; phylum Mollusca; class Cephalopoda; order Sepiida; family Sepiidae; genus Ascarosepion; species Ascarosepion bandense. The sequence continues at coordinate 539,463 of JBBBDQ010002443.1, read as the reverse complement.
CTTGTTGACATAGCAGATTTCTTGTGTTGCTTTCACAACTGATTCAATCGAGTCTCAGATTTCACCATTCAATTATGGTAAATTCTCATCCACTTAGGCCGGAAACATATATATATGGCCGATGATTATCAAAATTATTGCTATGGTTCAAGAAAAAAATCTTCTTGTGGGTATAATTAAATTTTAAAATGGTAAATAAGAAGAAAAATTATATTGATAAATATACACTGAATTAGAATATTACTTTTTATTTTGAATTGCTATTTTAGAATTTACTTATCACCCCAACAAAAACAAAAAAACAATTTATATTGAATTATTCCAATATTTTTAACAATCACTGTTCTTCTGTACAGTGCTACTGAGTTGACACATGTATATTTCATTACATAAATTTTTGATCTCGTTCCTTTTCTGATATTTTAAGAAGAATTTGCTCAACAAAAATGAAAAATATGCAGAATATAAATAGAGAAGTGATGCAAAAAAGGTGCATGGACAAGTAGTTAAAACAATAAAATTCTGATCGTGAGATTCAGTTTCCATTGTTTAAAAGGAGGATTTCTTCATAAAACCAATCTTGGGAGATGATCTTAGCATGTGACATCATTAGGAAGTGAACATAAACCATGACACAGGCTGACCAAAGCCTTGTGTGTGAAACTGTGTTGAGGAAATTGTTTGGAAAATATTGGTTGTGCTACTATAAAGTCATTGTGTCTGAGGGTTTGATTGTGCTGGCATTGTTAAACTATTCACCATGAATTCTCTCCAAGAAACAATAACTAAAATTTTGCTCAGTAAAATTGCAGTATAAACAACAGGGAGGTTCTGTGAGTATTAAAGAAATACAAATATGCCTGAGAAGATATCTGCAACAAGGGTTTGCTTCACCTCCTCGTCGATGGTTGAACTTGCAAATGGGCATATTATATGTATATATATATATATATATATATATATATAGAGAGAGAGAGAGAGAGAGAAGAAAAAGTGTGAGAAGCCATGAATGTTTTCTTTAAAGTGTATATTTATTGTTTTTGTAATTATACATGTTATGATAGATTAAGTGTCCATAATAGCATTTGTGACGCTACACGAGTTTCGAGTTTAAATTTGACTGTCTTCAGGTTGATAAATTTGTGGTTTTTCGTGTGAGTTCCTTTTAATTCTGATCGCGAGGTTGTTGGTTTATAAATAGGTAAGTAGAAAAATAGGCAAATAAATAAAATCAGTAAAACAAAATAAAATTAGATAAAATAAATCAAATCAAATGTTGGCAGGTCGAACGGTCTGTATTGTCCACATCAGCATGTGTCTAAATGCATAAACAGATAAAGAAATAAACAGATGAATGAATCAAGTGTTTAACCCAATTTGAAGTGTTTTTTATCTTCTAGTCGCCTTATCTTATAATCGGTCATTTGGGTTTTTTCATTGCTTTGACGGTGTTGTGACTTTGGCGTGTGTGAGTGAGTGTGTGTGCGTGTATGTGTGTCTGTGTGAGTGAGCATTTTATATATATATATATATATATATATATATATATATATGAGAAAACTATATATACATTTCATATATATAGCTTTTTTTATAATTGTAGTGTGAAAAAGTATGACAAACTAGTAAAAGACATTGCCTGATGCACCCCTTCTTCCAGGATATTATTAAACTGAACTCATGTTTATGTTGATGCCACTACACATGCACATGAAAAAAGTGGGAGCTACCTATTTCAATTTTTTTTTTATCTAATATCTGCTTTGAATATATAATCTCATGGATTTCATTTAGATTCTTTTTTCTTTTTGTCGAAAGGAAAGACAATAAGGAGGAAAATACATTGAAAATACATTTAGTCTCCTCCAATACCCTAATTTTTTTCATATTTAATATGAAACAAACAGCTTGTAAAACATTAGAAAATAGAAAAGCAATACTGAAAGTATATTGTTTTATTCAACAAATATTTCACAAGAAAAAAGGAAAAAAGTTTATCTAAACTGTTGTGGCCTGTTAGGGCAAGGAAGAAAGACACAAAAAGAAGAAGGTAGGTTGAACTAGTGCATTGGAATAACAGAACATATATACAAAATAAGAGTCAGCAGATAGAAGTGTCCGTCCGAACTGTCAAGTTACACTGTTTCTCGACTGCTTCCCTTAGGAAGTCTAGCAGAAGAGAACCACCATCCACCCGCAATGACTAAGAAGCACCCGGCAAAGACGATCACCGCCAAGGTGCCACACTTGTGATCAGGAAATCAGCTGGTAGCATGGCGAATTACATCGAAGATCTTATAGGACCAGAGTAACGTAGCCTATAGATGCGAACAAATTGCACACACTGCAGACTCTGAGTACCAGCGCTGGAATAACGAATGTAGTTAGGGTACCATTACATAAGGAATAAAAATGCGAGTTTGTTGAGTCGACAGAAGAATTCGTGACGAGAGTGTTTCTAGTACAACATCATTAGAAAACGAATCTGATAGTTTGTACGGAAGTACAGAGATGGACAATTCACCGGAGAGAAAATAATGCCATCATCCACCCGCCAATGCAAAGAAGCAACCGGCGAAGACGATCACCGCTAAGCTGCCACATGCGTCGCTAGCACAGACACTGCCAGCCCGCACAAAATGCAAATACTCTGGCTCGGCGAGAACGTATAAAAATGCTAGTTTTGTTAAGTCGACAGAAGAATTCGTTACGAGTATGTTTCTAGTACAACAGTTTTACAAAGCGAGTCTGATAGTCTGTTTGTTGAAAACGGAAATTCTGAGATGTACAATTCACCTAAAGAGGAAATAGAACCGCCATCCACACGCCATTGCAAAGAAGCACCCGGCAAAGACAATCACCGCCAAGCACCCACACGTATGATCAGGAGATCAGCGGGGTGTGTGGCGAATTACTTGGAAGACCTAAAAGCCCAGACCGAACAAAAGCGAGAAATCGGATGTTGGCTCTCTCACAACAAAAAGGCAAATGAATAAAACTCGTCGTGCGCATCCGAGTTTGCGCAGATGTTCCGGTTGAAAAATAAAAATTAATTAAATATCAAACTTTCATTTCAATAGCCTGCGCGAATTTTATTTACCAGCCAATGGGAAGCCCAGAATCAAATTCAAGTATGAAATTCCAAACGAGCTTCTGATCCAAAAAGCAGATATAAAATGCCGAGACAAAAGCATAGAGACAGACCTGCGTAGACGGACGAGCTGATTAGTTTCTCCCTTGACCTAAGTCGAGCGGCTACTACGCTGACCTCTTTCCTTCACCCTGTCTCAAAAGCACTGATTGACACCAGGAGTGATCTCTTCAAAGACATTCCTCAGAAGTACTTACTGACCTTAGAAGTGGCAACTTCAAAATGAACATCCACTTACCTACAAGATGCTTCCACACTCCTAAGCCTTTTATCTTTTTCAGCATTATACTATTTTCCATGAACATTCTAACCTCCGTTGGACCTTTATGTCAAGTATTATTATAATAGTAAAAATCATTAATTGATATGTGTATACATAAATGTTATTTTATACCCAAATTGCCTATCTTGATTTTATAATTACTTTATGAATTATAGTGGGTTATCTTCCCACAAGGCCAAATTCCGTTAACCTGCACGGTATATAATTACCCTTCATTGGAACGGAATCCTACTACAAATAGAAAGGAATAAATGAGATGAGATACCCGCTATAAGTCTACCGGTGCGAGTAAATTGATCACGCTGCTAACTGTGAGCATCGGCGCTGCAATGGTGAAGTGCATCCGTCGGTAACTCAGAGTCAGCTATTGCGCCCAATATGCAAATTCTCCGGCTCGTCAGGAACTTATAAAAATGGTAGCTTTCTTGAGTCGACAGAAGAATTCGTTACGAGAGTGTTTCTAGTACATCATCTTAAAAAAAAAACGAGTGTGATAGTCTGTTTCTTTATAAACGGAAATTCGGAGACGGACAATTCACCTGAAGAGGAAGTAGAACCACCATCCACCCGCCATTGCGAAGAAACACCCAGCGAAGAGGATCACCGCCATACTGCCACACTTGTGATCAGGAGATCAGCGGGGAGTGTGACGAATTACCTCGAAGAACCCACAGGGCCAGAGTAGCGTAGCTTATAGATGCGAGTATATTGATCACGCTGCAGACTCTGAGCATCGGCGCTGCAATGGCGAAGCCCATGAGTTGTTAAGACAGAGCCCGTCAGCGCGCCTAATATGCAAATTCTCTGGATCGGTGAGAACGAATAAAAATATTTTTTGCTGAGTCGACAGAAGAATTCATTACGTGAGTGTTTTTAGTATGTTATTTTCAGAAAGCGAGTCTGACAGTGTGTTTTTTGAAAACGGAAATTCGGGGATGTACAATTGACCTGAAGAGGAAGTAGAACCACCATCACAACGCCATTGCAAAGAACACCCGGCGAAGACGATCACCACCATGCAGCCACACTTGTGATCAGGATATCAGAGGGGAGTGTGGTTAATTACTTCGAAGATCTAAGAAGGCCAGAGTAGCGTAGCCTACCGGTGCGAGTAAATTGATCAAGCTGCAGACTTTGAACATCGACGCTGGAATGACGAAGCGCATACGTTGCTAACACAGACACTGCCATCGCGCCCAATATGCATATTCTCCGACACAGCGAAAACGTATAAAAATGCGATATTTGTTGAGTCGACGGAAGAATTAGTTACGAGAATGTATAACATCTTTAGAAAGCGAGTGTGATTGTCTGCTTTTTATGAACGGAAATTCGTGGACGGACAATTCACCATAAAAGGAAGTAGACCCACCATTCACAGGCCATTGCGAAAAAGCACACGACTAAGACAATCACAGCCAATCTGCCACACTTGTGATGAGGAAATCAGCAGGGAGTGTGGCGAATTACCTCGAAGATCCATGAGAGCCAGAGTAGCGTAGCCTACCGGTGCAACTAAATTGATCACGCAGCAGACTCTGAGCCTCAACGCTGAAATAACGAAGCGCATGCGTCGGTAACACAGAGTCATGTACCGCGCCAAATATGCAAATTCTCTGGCTCGGCGAGAACGAATAAAAATGCGAGTTTTGTTGTGTCGACAGTTCGTTACGAGAGTGTTTCTAGTAGAACATCTTCAGAAATTGTGTCTGATAGTCTGTTTCTTGAAAACAGAAATTCGGAGATGAGCAGTTGACCCGAAGAGGAATTAGAATCAACACCCACCTACTCGAACTTATAAAAAGGCGAGTTCTTACTGAGTCGAAAGAAAAATTCGTTATGATGGTTTTTCTATTGTTTGTGCTACTTACATCTTTCCTGCTACATTGACATACAGGATACATTTTTGGGTGACCATATCTCGAAAGAGTCCTGACTGACTATACAGAAGATTTTCCCGCAGTAAGTTGCCATTACTTTTTTTCGGTAGACTGATTGCCAACCAAGGCTATAGAACCCAATCTGTTCTGCTATTAAACCCATAGTTTCCCAAAAGTATTTATATTTAAGTGAATTAAACGAATAAAACAAATAATATATTTTTATATTGATAATGAAATCCTATTATAAAATTAAGCCTGGATGAGTTAAAGCTTTTTTCTATAATTCTTAAACATTGCACCATATAGAATTCAAAGTATCATTTTTAATGGAATTTTGTAATCATAAATGCATCTTGTTGAATCACATTTTCAGGCAACTTGTTTATTTGTTAACTAATAATTCCTACTCTTAATATACATGGGGTATTTTTGAAATTTTGTTAGAATTATTTCTATATACCTTGCTCATTATTTGTAGTTCTGATATTAGTTTTTAAATCCTACAAGAAGTGTATATCAATGAGAGACATGGGAATATCTATAAAAGATTATCATTATCATTGGCAACTTTGTTAATATGGAAAGGTCTCAAGAGTGTTTACTTTTAGGGCTTTTCAGTTCAATCTTCGAGAGATATGTTTCGTATGGAGGACATGTAACTTGAATGGCAAACTGCACAGCATCAAATCTTTCTTGTTGACATAGCAGATTTCTTGTGTTGCTTTCACAACTGATTCAATCGAGTCTCAGATTTCACCATTCAATTATGGCAAATTCTCATCCACATAGGCCGGAAACATACATATATGGCAGGTGATTATCAAAATTATTGCCATGGTTCAAGAAAAAAATCTTCTTGTGGGTATAATTAAATTTTAAAATGGTAAATAAGAAGAAAAATTATATTGATAAATATACACTGAATTAGAATATTACTTTTTATTTTGAATTGCTATTTTAGAATTTACTAATCACCACAACAAGCTACTGAGTTGACACATGTATATTTCATTAAATAAATTTTTGATCTCGTTCTTTTTCTGATATTTTAAGAAGAATTTGCTCAACAAAAATGAAAAAAAAAATGCAGAATATAAATAGAGAAGTGATGCAAAATAGATGCATAGACAAGTAGTTAAAACAACAAAATTCTGATCGTGAGATTCAGTTTCCATTGTTTCAAAGGAGGATTTCTTCATAAAACCAATATTTGGACATGATCTTAGCATGTGACATCATTAGGAAGTGAATATAAACCATGACACAGGCTGAGCAAAGCTTTGTGTGTGCAACTGTGTTGAGGAAATTGTTTGGAAAATATTGGTTGTGCTACTATAAAGTCATTGTGTCTGAGGGTTTGATTGTGCTGGCATTGTTAAACTATTCACCATGAATTCTCTCCAAGAAACAATAACTAAAATTTTGCTCAGTACAATGGCAGTATAAACCACAGGGAGGTTCTGTGAGTATTAAAGAAATACAAATATGCCTGAGAAGGTATCTGCAACAAGGATTTGCTTCACATCCTCGTAGATGTTTAAACTTGCAAATGGGCATATTATATATATATATATATATATATATATATTGTTTTTGTAATTATACATGTTATGATAGATTAAGTGTCCATAATAGCATTTGTGTCGCTACACGTGTTTTGAGTCTTTAATTGACTCTCTTCAGGCGAATAAATTTGTGGCTTTACGTATCGAGTTCCTTTTGTTTCTGATCGCCAAGTTGTTGTTTTATAAATAAGTAAGTAGAAAAAATAGCCAAATAAATAAAATTAGTAAAACAAAATAAAATAAGATAAAATAAATTAAATCAAATGTTGACACGTCGAACGGTCTGTTTTTTCCACATCAGCATGTGTCTAAATGGATAAACAGATAGATAAATAAACAGGTGAATGAATCATGTGTTTATCCCAATTTGAAGTGTTTTTTTTTTATTTTCTAGTCGCCTTAGCTTATCTTATAATCGGTCATTTGGTTGCTTTTTATTGCTTTTACGGTGTTTTGAATTTGGCGTGTGTGTGTGGGTGTGTGCGTGTATGTGTGTCTGTGTGAGTGAGCATTTTATATATATATATATATTAGTCACCCGCAATGACTAAGAAGCACCCGGCAAAGACGATCACCGCCAAGGTGCCACACTTGTGATCAGGAAATCAGCTGGTAGCATGGCGAATTACATCGAAGATCTTATAGGACCAGAGTAACGTAGCCTATACATGCGAATAAATTGCTCACACTGTAGACTCTGAGTACCAGCGCTGGAATAACGAATGTAGATAGGGTACCATTACATAAGTTCAACATAAAATTTGTTACAACTATGTCTAAAACAAGAAAACAATTAATTAATATAAAATAAAAAATTAAGCTAAAGAAGAGGAATATAAATAAATGACTACAGGAACACAAAAGGAAACTTTTATAAAACACACTCAATGCATTAGTCGCTCACTGTAATGAGTCCAACCTTAACTTTGATTTAAAATTGCTACTATAATTAAAAGAGAAAACAATTTATTTAAAATGTTTAGAAAGTGTTTTAATTGCTGGATCTTACACTATTTACATTATTCGAACTATTGTCCTCATCTTGGTTGCCAGCCTTCTTCAGGTGCTAGGGAATTTTGAACCGAGCCCTTTATTACGATCACTGGGGTATATCATTCTTATTCCTTGTGCAGAACATATTTTGGTAGTCATGAGTTAACTCCCTCTAACCCAACTCTCTAAGTTAGTTGTTTACCGCTGCTGTAGCCTGATATTGAACTCACAACTCTTTGAATCAAGTCACTGGAACTAACCAATGTCTATATCCACTGGGTCAACAACAACACCTGAATTTCTGGGCTTTATAAACCTAATGTTCAGTAACCATTTTTTTTTTTTTTTTTACCAAAGTTCATATTGCAATGTTTGATGTGTTATGGAGCCTTCCTACGAGGAATGGACTCTTCCGCTTGTTATATAAAATTACCTGCGTGACTTCCTGGGAGCAGTGAACAAGGGGAAGTTAACGAAAGCAGTTAACGAGAGATACTAGTCAGGTAATACGCAGCGTAGTAATACCTTCGGGCTTATTCATTTGTAGTAACTTATTGTTAACACTTCCTTTGAATATCTTGTTTCTTGTTATACTAATACGCCGTTTTGAATCTACCTTCTTGTTTCGTGTCTTACTTCCGACCAAACCGGCCAATACAATTTTGCGGCGAAGTTTCGCTACAATTCCATGACAAATTGGTAACGAAGATCCACAACAATTTGGCGACGAAGATTTGTGACAAAATATTTGCGAGAAATATTTGCGAGGATTAAAAAGAAACCCTCTGAAAACACAAGTTTTCGTAAATCACTAAGTCAAAAGAGAGGAGACACTAAATGGAGGATTTCAAGAACATTTGATTACAGCTGGTAAAGTTCTAGACTGAACAACAAGAAAAAATAAAAAAATTATTCCTTCAAGCGCAGAACGAAAATCAAGAAAAACATTTCGAATTTCAGAAGCAGGTGATAGAACTATAAAGTTGAACGAAAATCAGTGAAAATGAATCTTCTCTTTCACAAAACACAATTTCGAAAGCGATATAAAATTTTACGTACGTTCCCGAGGAAGACATAACCTTTACGTCTTACTTTAAAAAGTATGAGGATATTAATGATACAGATTGTAAGAGCTGGAGCGACGATAAAAAATTACGTCTCCTTCTAAAAAAATTGGGCACAAGTGAGCACGCTAAATTCGTTAATTACATTTTGCCGCGAAAGATGAGTGAACTGACATTCACAGAAGCAATAAATTTACTCACTGAGCTTTTCAGTCTAAAGACATCTCTTTTTCATGCAAGGTGGAAATATCTTAATCTAAATAAGAAAGAATCGGGTGACTCTACCACTTTCGCGTCAATAGTTAACAAACACTGCTATGAGTTGAGGCTGGCGGAGCAAAGTGCAAACAACTTCAAATGTTTGATATTTGTGCAAGGACTAGTTTCACCAAAGGGTGCAGAAATTAGACGAAGAATATTTAGCCAGTTGGAGAATGTACCAAATATAACTCTTCAGCAAATCGCTGAAGAATGTCAAGTGTACGTCAGTATAAAGTAGGATTCTAAAAATATTGAGGAATCGGGTACTGCTCACGTCAAAAAAGTACGTTGCAAACAAAAACAAACAAAGTCTTTGAAAACTAACGAAGTAAAGAAAAAGCAAAATAAATTGCCTCTTAACCCATGTTACGGATGTGGGGTCATTCATTGGTACAAAGATTGTTTTTAAGAAACAAAAAATGCTATACATGTAACTGAGTCGGTCACAAAATTTCGTATTGCCGTGCTAAAAATAAAACAAAACCAAAACTTGCATAAACAATACAAGCTCGGAAGAATTAGACTATGCTAATACCAGGTAATTCATGCACGCAAAAATGTTCAACAAAATTGTTGAATTTCAATTAGACTCGGGGTCTGACTTGACTATAATTAACTTGACGACATGGAAAAAATAAGCAAACCAACTATGATAAAATCTAGCAAGATAGCAAGATTTGTCACTGGAGGTAAAATTAAATTCGAGGGTGAATGAGTTGTCAACGCAATTTTCAACGGTAAGACTCGGAAATTAAAATTGTTTGTCATGAAAAATACAAACAACCTATTTCGTACTGATTGGATAACACAATTTCAGCTTTGGGACTTACCTATTAATTCATACTTCCAAAAAATTGAAAGTTGGAATGCCAAGGCTAATAAACTAAAAAATGAGTTAAAGGGACCCTATCCAGGAATTTTTCTGCTGGTTTAGGCAGATGTACCAAAATGAATGCTAAAATTGAATTTAAAGAAAACGTTCAGCCAGTATTCAAAAAGAAAAGACTTGTACCTTTTGTCTCGTTGGAACAAATTAACGATACATTAGAAAAAACTGGTGTTTTATCAAAAGTAGAGTATAGTGAAATGGATGCATCTGCAGTCTATGCAAAAAGAAAAAATCCAATGACATATGCGCTCATTTTTCAACAGGACTGAATGCTGTTCTGAAGGGACTATCACTACCTTCTTCCTAGTCTCGAAGACTTTTTTGCGAAACTTAATAGGAGGGGCAATTTTTCTCCAAAATTTACCTTAGCGACGCTTATTTACAAATTCTTATTGAAGAAGTGAGTTTGATATTATTGTGTATAATTACGCAATGTGGATTATATAAATTCGACCGATTACCGTTTGGTGTCAAGGTAGCACCAGCAATATTTCAACAAGTCATGGATACCATGCTGAGCGGACTTGATTTCGCTGTCGCTTACTTAGACGATATTTTAATGAAAAGCCAAAGTGTAGGCGAACATAAGTTTTTGCTAAAATCCAAGAATATGTTTTCAAAATTAAAGAGACCAAATGTGATTTTTTCATGAAAGAAATCAAATATCTAGGACACATAATTGACAAGGATGGTAGGAGACCGAATCCTGAATGGGCTACCGCGATTAAAGACATGTTGGTGTCCAATAACATCATTTTTTACAGAGCTTCCTAAGTCTAGCAAAATATTATCAGGCATTCATACCAAATATGCATAATTTGCGTGCTCCTTTTAATGAATTATTGGGAAAAACAAACCCTGGATTTGTACAGCAGAATGCCAGCAGGCATTTGAAAAAATAAAGAAAACTTTAACGTCAGACTCGTTTCTGATGCATTACGATCCGAATTTGGAAATCATTGTGGCTAGCGATGCGAGTTCGTATGGTGTAGGGGCATGCATTCTTCACAAAATGACTGATGGAACTGTAAAACCGATAACACACTCTTCGAGAGCTTTGCTTCCTGCGGAAAAAATATTCGCAGATTGAAAAAGAAGTACTTGGGATTATATTCACAATCACAAAGTTCCACCGCTACATTTATGGCTACTTTATTCACTTTACAGACGGATCACAAGCCATTACTCACTATTTTGGGTTCAAAGAAAGGTCTAATTACGCGCACAGCCAAAAGACTTCAGAAATGGAGTACAATAATGTTGAATTATAATTTTAAAATGGAGTACATGAAAACGAAAAATTTGGCCATGCAGATGGATTGTCAAAACTAATTCCGAAGTACAAAGAACCACTGGATGATAGTGCTCGCCTCCCTTCAAACTGAAGGAGAATTAAAAACTATCCTTTGTAATAAGGTAAGGGAACTTCCAGTGATGCTGGAACAAATAAAACAAGAGGCTCGCTATGATGAGTATATTAAAGAAATAAAAGCGAAAATTATTGAAAAAAAACAGCGAACTACGGATGTTTTCTCAATATGGGATGAGGTGTTACTATACAGGGAACGAGTTGTGATTCCATTAACACTAAAGAAACTCATTTTGAAAGATTTTCACGCTGGCTATCCAGGGAGTACTGATATAAGTTTGATGCGTAGCTATGTCTATTGGAAAAGTATGGACAAAGATATAGAAAACGCGGTCAAATCATGTAAAGACTGTGCCTTAGCAGCAAAGGCACCTCCTATTAAATTCAACCACTGGCCAAAAACGAACCTACCTTGGTCTAGAACTCATGTTTATTTCGTGGGACCTCAAGAAGTATATTACTACCTCATTGAAGTCGACAGTTTCTCAATGTGGACCGAAGTACACAGATGTAAAAACCCAACTACAACAATTATTATAAATTTTCTTCACAAGCAGTTCGCTAGATTCAGAGTAGTAGACACCTTAGTATCTGATAATGGAACTCAGTTTACGTCTGCAGAATTTAGAGAATTCTATGAAATTTTTCAGATTAATTACATCACATCTCCGTATCATCCTAGGCCAAACGGACTAGCTGAGATATTAGTAGATACCTTGAAGAGAACTTTGAAAAAAGCTAGGGCTACACAAACTGAAAAAGCTCTTCAACAATTCCTGCACGTATACAGGATTACGCCAAATGACAAGACACCAGCTTCACAATCTCAAGCCGAAGTGATCTTCGCGCGATGTATACGATCAGTTTATGACAAACTACTGCCGAAACAAAATGAAGCCAAAAAGAACAATTATTGTACCTACAAGACGGTATAACCCAGAAGAGAAAGTCTTCTTCAAAATGTTTAAAGACAGTAAATCTTTTTGGGAGATTGGTACGATGGAAAAAGGAATTGGGAATATGATTTACATAGTAAAGTGTCCACAATTCATACATAAACGACACATAACTCAACTTAGGAAACGCCTAACTGACGAGGTTGATAACGGGTTCCTTGAGGAAACAGTGATGGACATAATATATGACACTTTTAATATTCCAACCCCTCTAACGACTCCCGATATACGCCGTTCAAAAAAAAAAAAAGAAAGAAAAAAGAAAAGCAACGGAGTTAATATTGGTCAATCCAAAGCAGAAAAGATATGAAGACCACAAACAGTTATAAGTTGTCAAAAGTATCTTCCGCGAACTTGAAAAAATAAAATAAAATAAAAATGTCTGTAGAATCCGGCGGAATTGAGATTTTAGGTGTGGGGGGTGTTATGGTGCCCTCCTAAAAGAAATGGATTCTTTTTCTTGTTATATGTAATTACCTGCATGAGTGAACAAGGGGCAGTTAATGAAAGCAATTAACAAGAGCTACTAGTTAGACAATAAGCAGTGTAATAATACCTTCGGATTTACTTATTTCTAGTTACTTATTATTAACACTTCCTTTGAGTATCTTGTTTATTGTTATACTAATACACTGTTTTGAATCTACCTTCTTGTTCCGTTTCTTACTTCCGACCAAACCGGTCACTACAATTTTGCGGCGATGTTTCGCCATAACTTCACAACAAATTGGTGACGAAGATCCACAACATGATGTTAATGGTTGTCTCGTTTTTTTTAACAGAGTTCATATTGCAAATTTTGATGTCAATGGTTTTCCTCGGTATTTTTTACCAAAGCTCATATTGCAATTTTTGACACTAATAATTTTCTCTAGCACAACGAATGAGAATGATATACACGAGTAATCGTAATAAAGGGTTTGGTTCAAAATTCCTAATATCTGAAGAAGGCTGGAGCGTGAAATGGCTGAAAGGTCTTACAAATGGCAACCAAGATGAGGACAGTGGTCCGAAAAATGTAAATAGTGTTAATTCTACCTCATCCCAGAAATGTAAACAATTATTGCTGGATCTTCTACAATAAATTTAAGTCTAGGTTCGTATTAGATTTCACCTTTTTTAGCAGATCTTCTATTGTCAAAATGTGGGTTATTTGATAACAAAAGTGATGGAAACAAGCAAAAATCTAAAAGGAATGTATTATATATGTATGTATTGTATACATATTTCTTTTTTTTTTTAAGTATTCAGAACTTTCTATTTGTTTATATAGGTATGAAGATACACATTACTGAATCAACAAGAAATTCTCTTCTGGCCAACTGCAATGATTATATCATTTCAAGTAGAGGACAGACAATGATTAAGGTAAAAAAAATATTTTCTAAATATTTGTTCTGGGCTAAATATTTGTTTTGTGCTAAATGTAATATCCAGTAATGTTTTAATATACTACCTCTGTTCCATATTATTTGTTATATAAAACCCTAAGCAGGACATGCAATGTAAGCCCATATTATCAATGTGTAAAAATGGAAAATGTTAAATTAGAAATGAGAAAGTTAGGCACCACAATTTACTCCCGCATCAGTAAGAAACCCGTCGTGGCGGACAAATATAATCTCGCTGCTGACCTTGAACGGGATCTACACTCTGTGGTGAATTGGGGCAAGAAGTGGCTTGTCAATTTCAATGCGACTAAGACCAAGCTGCTGTCTGTCAATCATCACAGGCAACCTCTCCTGCCTCCCATAAACATGGACCAAGCGAGTCTCCCTGAGAGCAATACACTGCGCCTCCTCGGCCTTACCCTCTCTTCTGATCTCAAATGGAACCACTACATTGAATCCATAGCTAAATCCACTGCTAAGAAGGTTGGGTCACTGTGTCGGGCCAGGATGTTTTTCCCGCCTGAATCCATCCTGCATATATACAAATCAACCATTCGTCTGTGTATGGAATACTGCTGCGATATATGGTTAGGCGCCCCTGCTGTTCATCTCAGTGTTCTCGACAGGCTCCAAAGGAGAGTCAGCAATGTGATAGGTACCGACTTGGTGGCTCGACTACAGCCACTTCCCCACCGACGAGATGTGGCCTCGCTTTGTCTGTTCCATAAATACTTTCATGGCTTCTGCTCCAACAAACTTAAGTCACTGGTGCCTCTGCAACAGGTGTTTACTCGTGCAACCAGATTGGCAACTGGGTCCCACCCATTCACAGTAAGATTAACCAAATGCAGATGAAAATTCTACTCATGCAGCTTCTTCTCTCACACTTACCGCCTGTGGAACTCGCTTTCATATTCTTGCTTTCCTGACGGCTACAACCTCCAGGAATTTAAATGCAATGTCAATACTCATCTCTTAACCACTTGACTCTAGTTCTTTCACCACCACGTATATCCTTTCCTTTCTCTCCACCTTTGCAACTGTCATCACACCTGTATTCACATCCTTCTCTTGCTCCTTTCTAATTGGTTCGTCTTCCTCTTCACTCACTTGTACATAATCTTTTTACTCTTATGTAGCCCCCTGCACATCAGTGGCATTACCACCTTGCTCGGGGTGATACGATTAAAAAATAAATAAATAAATAATCTAAAGAATATAAAATTAGATTAGATGGATAAATAATGTCAGGTGCCTCCACTAAATCACTGAAATCACTTAAATCACCGATAAAACGGCATAGTATGAAGAAAAAAGGCCACAAACTTAATAAAATTGAATTTTTTTCCATCAAAATGCTGATGCTATTATTAAGTGGGAAGATCTAAGTATTTTAATTATCTTTTAAATTTTTCTTTAATTCTTTCTAATATTTACCCAAATTTTGATAAAAATCTTTTTCTGATTTTTTTGTGGGCAATTAAATTATTATGAGTGTTTACTGTAGATAGTGTAACTCAGTTTTTCCAGTAAAATACACATTAATTTGGAAATTCTTGCAAAAATCAAATAATTGTCAGATTTTAATTAAACTTTCTGAACATATTCACAAATAAATAAAATTATTTTATAAACTATTATTCTTAAAAAAGTCTTGGCAAAAATATTTTTTGCATCTGTTACTCTCTACCTCGACATAAATTCATGAAATGTTTACAAAATTAAATTTTCTTAGGAAAACTGGTTTTATAAGTTAAATGCAGGACTCATTAGAGAATGTAAATCATCTATTTTTTTTTTCAAAACTTTTGCTTTTATTTCCAAAATTCTGCTCTCAATAGTAAAATAAAAAATACAATAAAACTATGACATTTTTTTAATTTGATAAGCTTTTAATTGCTCTAATAAATGTTATATACTAAGGACATTATGGTGTAAAGAAATTTTTTTTAGTAATCATGAAATTTTAATGGAATTCATTTCATTTATTTTTCAATTCATTCAGTAAATGATGAATAGCTCAACCACAAATGTGCAGAATATATACAGAGTAGGCATACATAGAAAAATAAAGGATATAAGAGGACATATGATGTGTTCTTTGACAGGATGTATAAAATCTAAAAAGGAAACACTCATAGAAAAAGAGAATACAATTCAGAGACACTATGACTACATCAGCAAATTATTCTACAAGAAAAAGAAATCTACAACACATAAAAACATGAAAGAACTTGTAATGCTAAAATCCAAGATAAGATTGGTACTAGCGAAAATGAGCAGGAACTAAACAGCAGGATCAAAATAGATTACAATTGAAATGGGTTTCAGTCTCAGAGAGTTTTGAGTGGCAAAATACACCATGTATTAGTAGATCCATCTTCATAGTCATACTTAAAATGCAAGGTGCAAATGAATGTTAACTTTAACTAAACAAGTACTTTAATGAATCACATAACTTTTCTTATGAATAGAAAAAAATAGCAAAATTAAACTGGAAATAGTAAACAGAACAGTAAGACATATGTGTTTCATAAATTATGCAAAAACATTTAATAAGGTTCAACACTAAGACCTACTTGAACAACTCAGAAAACTTGATATATTTGAGAATGATATTAGAATAATCCAAAACATTTACTGAGAACAAATCAACTGCATGTGGATAAAACACGTGTTGAGGAAGCATCCAAAAATAGAAAGAGGTGTAAGACATTTATACAAACAGGTCAGGTGATCCTAAGAAAACTAGAAAATCTATTAAGATTTATTATCAGGGGACACAATCTTAACAACATAAAGATAGAAGATAACACTGTATTTATAGCAATCTCAGGAAGAAAGTGAGAAGAGAGGACTAACTATTAACTTAAAAAAAAACACTATGTATGATTATCAGCAACAAGGACATCCCAAAGTGGAGACATCTGATTCAAGCAGGTATAGTTTAACTATCTGGGTAGGATTCTAACAATACAAAAAATTGACACAAAGATACAAAAGCAGATAAGAACAGTGGATTATGTCTTCCAAAGGTTAAATAAAATAGAAAGATTTTGTTAGAACCAAAGAAAAAGTATTGAAAAGCAATCTCCAAATATTTCCTAATTTCCTCACAAGTAAAGAGATTCATGCCCACAAAGGTATGGTTCTACAGAAGGATATTAAGAACAAGTAAGTAACAAGAAAGTTTTAAAGAATATAAGAGTAAAAAGAACACTTATACTTAGATTCAGAAAGAAACATTTGAAATTCTTGGGTAGATAATGAAAAAAGAGGGTTTAGAGAATTTGATACTCACAGCATATATTGAAGTAAGAAAAACAGATGGAAATAGTGAATTACCTATTTAATGAATTTATATAAATGAATGACAGAACAGAGACTAGGAGAGATGATATTTGAAAATAGAAATTGCTTAGAGCTACAATGGACATGGAAATATGAAGAGATATGTTCACTCATATTCTAAAGGGACATGTCATATAAAACAAGAAAGTTAAAATATTATAAACTATTATAGAAGATATGTAGTAAAATTAATATTAGAATGTACTGTGGTTTAGTATAACCATATAACTAATATTTTCAAATATAATACTGATTAGAAAAGTTATTTTTCTAAAACAACAATAAAATTATACTGAATTTTATTACTTTAACCCTAAAATATATTTATTTTTTATAATGTCTTAGAATTTTTATTTTATTTTATAATTGTATTACTACAAGCAAGGCAGTACTACTACTGGTACACGGGGAGTTATAGTGAGAAAAAAAAAAAGAAAAAGAAAGAGGGAACAAGATACAGGGGCATTGGAGGAAGGATAAGAGAAAGATGGGAATCAATAAAATAGAAGATATCAGTTGACATTGCACTTAAATTTTTGAAGATCAAAGCTATCAGGGAAGCAAGTTTCACAGGCAGAAAATGCAAGAAACTGAAGCTTCTGGAATAGAAGTGGTGGTTACATTTAACTATTTTAATGGTAAAAGAGTCAGACCTAGTTACCAATCTAGTAGCATGAGTAAATTTATGTGGTTGTGGCACCAGCAAAAGAAGTCTATCAGATCAGCTGTTCAGTTTTCATAAAGCTATAGGTTAAGCCTTTAATATTCATTTAAATTCCTAATCTATAGTTGTTTATGTCAGTATATTTTATTCCACATTTTTATCATTAGATCAAATACAACTGAGTTTGATCCTAACTGGGTGTTCCATACTTGCAGTGTTAATAAACACATGCTTACTATTTCAGCGCATTTATTATGGTCATGATGATTAGGATTCATTGTTTTTAATTGTTTATTATTTTGTATTCAATGAAATTTCACTTCAGTAGTAACTAGTGAATTTCAGTAGACAACAAGACTCCTAAATGTCATACTTATTTATACATCATTATCACTATTGGTATTACAACAGAGTTCATGCTGTTATTAAAAAAACAAGGCACTTTATTGCAATGTCTAATAAGAGAATTCTTGTTTTATGTTGTATATTTTCATTTGCCAAGAATAAAAGAAAAATATGAAATAGAACCCTGAAGAATATTTCTTTTTATGAAGTAAAAGTTAAATTGTTTTCATTTTTCAATTCTTAGAGAGAGAGTGGGGGAGAATAAAGGGGGAAAAAGCTATAGAGGGAGAGGAAGGGAAAGAGGAGAAAGCAATAGATAATGAATAGAATAAAAGAAAAAGAGAGAGAGATGTTTTCATTTTTTTCTGATTTCTAGATTAGCTTTAAAGAAAATAAATCAATCTGATTGTTATGCTGTAGGATTTGAGAAATAAATAAATTCTATCTTTGGATTCTATGCATTTTGTCTTTGAAGTGGTGCTAAAGCATTCTTGAAATGATGAGAAACCTTTTCAAAAAGATTATGCTGTTTGATCATTGTAGGAAGATGTACACAACACTGATTATTTCACTTTTCTCTTATTTTCTTTTCTATCCATTTTCAATTAGACATTCATACAGTTATGCATTCCCCTTATAACAAAAAAATTATAATCATCATTGCACATAAAAATTATCTCTTTTATTTTAGGTGACCTGTCCCTATTAATCGAATGTAATACTCATCAATACAGTTTCCTCCAATTTTTATCAGTATGTTCTTAATGCTTCACAATATGAACAATATAGTTACATTAAATTACTTATGATCTATAATTTAATTCTGTTAGAAGAAGAAAATATGGCCCAATCTTCAAATACATGTTTAGGAGTAGTTTCTATTAACACATTCTCCTAGTTGGGAAAACTGTCATGTGTTGACATTTCTCTAAATAAACTGTTCTTTTTAACAATTAAGTACATTAGCTCTCTTTCAAGAGTGTACCTTATTTCATTTTTATATTAACATTTTTTCTCAAGTAACTTTTGCTGTAATGCTTTTTAGAATTCTCACTTGATATAAGATTATTATTATTATAACTATGTATAAATTTTCAGGGAAAAGGTCTTATGTCAACATATTGGCTTGAGGGCAAAAGAGGATTCACTCAGAAACTGCCAAATCCATCAGATTTGTAAGTAAAAATTCATATAATACAGATCAAAGTAACATACATTTTCTCAGAGCTATATAATGTTTTAATAATAAAAAAAACTGTCAAAAACAGAATACAAAAAACATATCACAAAGAAAAGAACATAATGTATTCAAATATAGAAATAATATTTTAGTGCGATATATTTCATTGTTGGACTTAGACAAGAAATCAATTAAATTTTTTTTACACATTTGTTTTGTATTTTAAAAAATTGATTTTTAAGTATCATTTACAGTTGTATTTAAAAATCAGATACATTGTAATAATAGTGAACAATTATACATTTTATAACTGTACTTTATAAATAAAATACTCACATTAATAGTCACAATACCATTCTTCTTGATTTTCTCTGTATTTCTTTAATAAGCAATACATTTATATTATATATATAAATGCCCTATTCTGTCACTGCTGAATAACAGTGTGAAGGGGGGGTGTCCTTGGACTGACTCCATGGACTGATTTTTCACCTGTTATGGAAAGACAGGAACAATAAGTGTTAACAGCTTGTTATCCAGTTCACATCAAACAAAAATAGATTTTAGGGACAATTTTAGGGACATGGAATATAAGAACACTAATTCAAAGTTTCTGGTTGCAAAATATAAAACAAGAAATGAATAGACTAATACTAATTGTAACAAGCTTCTCTATGGACTTCTAGGTTTTATTTAGATAGGTGGTCTTACTAGTGTTATTTTTAAGATGGCAATTCTTTGAATAGTGGATTTTCTTTGGTTTTGTTTTAATTTGAGGAAATCAGGGACTGGTCAGTGTTGCAGTCAGTGCTGTTATAAGGTCTGGTATTGCAGATGCTGTTTAGGGAGTCACCTCTCATGATGACTGTGTTCTGCTGATGCAACTGATTTAAATTTGAGTGTTGAAAAAGATGTTTTGTGACAAGTTTTATTCTTGAAATATGTGTATGTCACATAATTTGTTATAGAATTCTAGGGGTCTTTGGCCATTCTCATTTATTTTTCCTATTCCTTCATGACCTAACAATGATTGGTCAAGACTCTGGATTTGTACTTACTCTAGCATTAAAGTCTCCCAGAAAGTAAATATGTTCATATTCTGTGATTTGCTTGATGGTGTTGTCAGTTTCAGTGAAGAACTAGTCTTTGACAGTGTATACAACTGTGTTCCCTGCACTCATATAGATACCAGAGATGGGGTTATGTAAACATCTTTCAGTTGAGCCTCAGTTCTAAAAGGGAAGCTGGGTGTGGGTACTCCAGATGAGTAAATTGTTATCTGTAAAAGATTCTTACAAACTTCTTTCTGAATAGCTCTTTCCTATCCAGAATTCATAAAGAAGCTACTAGAGAGGAAGACATACATACATACATACATACATACATACATACATACATACATACATACATACATACATACAATACATTGTAAATAATCAGGTAACATACTTTGTATACTATGAAATTATAATACAATCAATAAATTATGCTCTAGACAAATTTATAAAATATTGAAATTCTTTTTACATTTCAGCCAAGAAAATGAATATTCATACACAGAAGAACCAACTGTCCCTGGATATATTGATAAAACAGATGGACAATGAGTCATGACAAAAATATTATGTAATTTTTTTTTAATCAGTATCACCCCTGACCAATGCAGTTAAGCCATTAAAACACAGGGGGTTATAGGCTGTTGAAGAATTAGGAACAGAAACATTAATAGTGAGCAGAAAGAGAAAAGAGTTAATCAGGAGGACAGTAGGATGCTGGCATGAATCATGGAGAGGTTTAAGGTTTCACCTGGTATTTCTGAGAAGGGATGAAAACATCCATGCTGGCTTTAGTGGTGCAATTTTCAATTAGAAAGTTGAAAATGTCAATCCATGAGGCATCATGAAGAAAATTACAGAGTGAGTCCCAGTCAACATTCTGATAACAGAAAGATGTCTTATGGATAGGGAGTTCTTGCCTGTTTAATAGATGATTGGACCAAAATACCAATAGCTACCAGTGGTCAGATTAACCAAGAAGGCAGTATTGCAAAGTTCAAAAAAATAAATTAAGTAGAGAAGACTGCTGTTCAGTTTTGCTAGGCAAATGAGTAGAGAAGTCCATGATTTGAGTAAGAGATTTGGTAGTGGAAAAAATTAATGTCTGAATACTGACTACAGTACTTTTAGAATGATTCAGCCATGTGTCATAGTGAACATCAAAGTCATTTAAGACAAAAATGTCCACAGCTGGATAGAGAGAAAGTGCCTTTCTATTCTAATATACTGCAGTTTGGGGAAGATGGGGAGCGATAAAGTAAAAAAATAGCTAACTGAGTTTAGTAACAAAAAGACAATTCCCTGACCATCAGAAAATTATCCCAGAAGATAGCCTAGAACCAAGAATTCATTGGTAGCAATGGAAGAGTTAAGTTAAAAAAAGAGAGCAAAGATATCTGGCAACCATTTCAAGATGAAAGATGCAAATGTTGGAACAGATACCATGAATATTAATGAAAGAAAGGCTGAAGTAAATAAGTGTTTTTTTGTTTACAGGTTTCATCATATTTCTTTTCATTGTGTTTTCCACAAGGTTTGTTTTAAGGAAAGAAGAGTTTTCTCAAAGTCCAATCCTAGTTTCATAAAGATTTTGAAATAGAATTTTAAAAATATTTGATTTCATAAAATTGTATGTAACTTTGTTATTGATAAAAGTTGATCCAATTCGGAATATAATAAGCTATAAGTGACATGACATGCTATAAGTGAAATGACACATCTTGTAAAATAAGAAGCTAAGCATTAAAACATTAAAAATCTTATTGCAATTTTTTAATCTTATTAGTCACATTATATATATTTTTCTAATTAGAAAACATTGTATTTCATATAAAGAGAATTTATAACTTCTTGAAAATAAGTTCTAATATCGTTGCTCATTTTCTCTAAAGAAGGTTATTAATTTTTGATAGGAAGTGTCAAACTTGTAATATTTTTTAATTCTATTGTTTAAATATGATGAAATAATGAAATATAGTAAAAACAGAAGAAATATTGAAAAAGGTTAATTTATCATCAAGTGAAGCTAGAAGTTTTATATGTCTTCTTCTATATGTTATGTTTCTTCAAGACATTAGTGATCATGGATTTCCACAATTTTCTATTCTGTCTTAATAATTTATTTTTGTTATCTCTTCTAAACCTTGTTTCACCATTTATTTACTTAAACTTCTTAGGTAAGTTATGCATTGTTTTCCTCTGAAATGTGAGTATCAAATTTTTCAAGCCCTCTTTCTTCATTCAGTCAGTTAAGTGCCATACGTGATACACGCTTGGGTGATCATGTCTCGACAGAGACATGACTGACTGGGCAAGGGTATTTGCGTGTAAGTGAATGAAATGAATTCAGCTGGAATTCGAACTCAGTTCCCCGATTTCTTGTTCCAAGCTGATATCAACGCACTTTCCTCATTATATGCCCTATAAATTTAAACTTTCTCTTTCTAGTGTTAATTATGTGTCCTTTTTTGTTTCCATTTTCTCTAAAATTTTGTCATTGCTTACATGTTTAGTCTATGATATTTACAGCATTCTTCTAGAGAGCCACATTTTGGTTGGTTCAAGTCTCCTCTTCATCTGTAAGAAGATTGTCCAACATTTACTGCCATATAGGACTTCTATTATGTAAAAATTCAATAGTTTTTCTGTTTTAACAAAGTTTTTTGTTTCTTAATACTTTGCTAAACTATTGGAAAGCATTTTTGGTTATCTCAATCTGCCTACAAATTTCAGTAAAACCCTTTCTGCCTTCTGTTAAAATACTCCCCAGATATTTAGATTGTTGTACTTGGTTTTGGTATCTTCAATTTGTATGTTGGCCTCTTCCTTATATTCTCTCTTCTTGCAGTTGATGTTTAATCTTTTCTTCTTACTTTCTTCATTAGCTTCTGTAGAAGTTCTAGCAGTATCCTTACTATGACTGCTAGCAACTCTCTGTCATCTACAGATCTTAAGATTGTGGCCACTAAGAATGAATTCCAGTAGAATGTCTAATTATTTTTTAATCACCTCACTGCAAAAGTTTAATAAGTCTGGTGAGAAAAGACATTCTTATCTTACAAATTTTTCCATTTTTGTACATTTACTGAATTAATTTTCTATACATATGTAGGCAGTTAGCTGCCAGGTTTTGATTTAAAAAATTAATTTAAATTTATTCAAAGCAAGAAACTCCTAACTTTTTTAAGAAAGTTTAAACTAATTTAACTATTGTAATAATAATATGCACGTTGTAGTGCAGTGGATATCAGCCCAGAATGAGAAATCAGAGAGCCGAGTTCAAATTCAACTTGAATTTGTTAAATGTTATGCACAGATACCCTTGAGAAAGGTATGAATCTGTTGCTTCTCCCTCCATCTATGAGTTAAATAGCAGAACAGATTAGATTTTATATCCTTGGTTAATAACCAGTCTACCACAGAAAGTAATGGCAGGTTACTGCAAGAAAATCTTCTGTTTAATCAGTCAAGTCGTTTTGAGACATGATTGCCCATACATGTATCACATATGACATTTAACTGACTGAATTATAAGAAGACTCATTATTCTAAGAGTTATTTGAACTTGTTCTTCTTTTATATGAAGTGTTCCCTTAGGATGTGTGCAGTCACAACTCACCAAAACTTTCTATCTTTGTAGTTCTTCTTACTATCCCTCCTACTCCTTGTTCTGCTATCCATTTACGCAAACTTGTTTGGTAAATTGATTATGATTTTCTATAACTTCCAATCCTTTGTAGCTCTTAGCAATGTCAGTCCTTCCCAGTCTATGATCTGACATTCATTTCCACAAGCTTATTAGGTAGGTTGATCATGGCTCTCTACAAATTTCAATACTTTTTACTATACTTCCCAGTTTTTGATCTGCCATCCATTTACACAAGATTCTTAGGTAGGTTAATCATTACACTCCCCAACTTCCTATCCTTTCTAGCTTTAAATAATGTGTGTCTTTTTACTATACCTCCACACCTTGTTCTGCCATCCATTTACACAAGCTTGTTAGGTTGATCATGGCTCTCCACAACTTTCTATACTTTATAGCTCTAAACAATGTCTGCCTTTTTACTATCCCTTCCAGTTCCTGTTCTGTCATCAATTTACACAAACTTGTTAGATAGGTTGATCATGGCCCTCCACAACTTCCTATTCTTTGTTGCTCTAAACAATGATTGTCCTTTTACTATCCCTTCTAGTTCCTGTTCTGTCATCAATTTACACAAACTTGTTAGATAGGTTACTTATTGATCCTCTCTGTACCACTGTCCTGTGAGTATCACATTTTTCAAGCTTTATTTTCTCATTTTATACTCTAGAAATTTTAATTGATTCTAAGAATAAACTTTATTCTTTTTGTTTCTATTTTCCTTAAAACTTTTTTGTTACTTATATGTTCAAACTTTATTCTCTGCATCCTTTTGTAGAAACATATCTCTGTTGCTTCAAGTTTTCACTCCAGAATACACTGACATAAAGAGGATTGATATTACATAGCAGTTCAACACTGTTATCTTTGTTTCTAAAAAAAATTTCTGTTTCTTTGCTTAGCTTTTAGAAGACATCTTTTGCCATCTGCCAATGCGCCTTTGGATTTTGGTGTTACATTTTTTGTCCTCTGTTAAAACATTTCACAAAATTTCTCCAAATTTTAGCTTGCATTCTGAGCTGTTCCTTTTGCTGACAACCATATATACTGTTTTCTTATAATTTATAGTCTTTTCTTTCTGCTTTTCTTTATTACTTGTTCTATAAGTTTCTGTAGAGTCCTTTCTGTTTGTAATCAACACTTTGTCATCTGCATCTACACCTAGTTCTGTTAAGATCACCTTGCTATAAAGGTTGAATGAATCTGATGATTAGAAATGTCCTTCTTTTAAGCTCTTTTCTATTTTTTTTTTATATTGATAATTCATTCTTTATCTATATTCAGGCATTTTGTTCCCAGTATAAGTTCTGGCTTATTCTAATATCTTAACTAAAATCAACTTTCTGTAGTAGTTTAAATAGGTCTTTATGCCATACCTTATAAAATGTTTTCATTTTACATAGTCTATGAAACATAAATATATCTTCTACATTTGCATTACTCTTTCTAATATTATTCTGATCATAAATATTACATTTCTTGTTCTTCTTTGTCTTCTATGTGCCCTGTCCCTTCAGGATGTAGGCGATCATGGCCTTCCACGTTTTCCTATCCCTGGTGGCTCTGAGCACACTTTCTCCTGTTACACCATGCAATCCTCATTCTGTCATCTACCTGATTAGGTCCTTCAAATATGTTATCCATTGCTTTCCCCTGTCTCTTTTTCCCTCTGTCTGGCCTGTTAGTGTCAGATTCTCCAAGCCCTCCTTCCTCATTGTCCCAGGAACTTCAGCTGTCTCTTCCTGATGCTCAGTATTAATTTCCTTTTAGTTCCCATCATTTCCAAGACCTCATCATTGCTCACATGCTTGATCCATGATATTCACAGCATCCTTCTGTAAAACCACATTTCAGTTGCTTCAAGTTTTTCCTTCATCTTTGATTGTATTGTCTAGCATTCACTGACATATTGAAAGATGGACAGCATGTAGTAATCCAGTACTCTCTTTCTAGTTTCTAGCAAAATTGTCCTGTTTCTTAATACCTTACTCAACTTCTGGAATGCTTCCTTCAGCATGGCAATTCACATTCAGATCTCTGTGTCACACTTTCTGTCTTCTGTTATAACGCTTCCCAGGTATTTAAATTTTTGTACCTGCTTGATTTTAGTATCCCTGACCTGTATTTGGCATATTGGGCTGCCCTTTTTACTGATGACCATGTATTCGGTTTTCATGCAGTTTATTTCTAGTCCTTTCTTGTTACTTTCTTCTGCTACCTTCTGTAGGAGGGGTCTTGTAGTTTCTTTTCTGTGTCTGCTATCAGCACTGTATCATCTGCATACCTTAGGTTGTTTAAATTGTGGCTTCCAATGATGAATCCAGGTATAACTTCTAGGGTCCTCAAAAGATTCTTGCTATACAAGTTGAACAGATCTGGTGAAAAGATACATCCCTGTTTTATGCTCCTTTCTATCATTGTATATCTACTCAATTCATTACCTGTCCATATGCAAGTGGTTTGTTACAAGTAAAGATTCTTGATTACTCTCAAGTCTTTTCCAAATATGTCCAGGCTGCTGAGCATCTCCATCAGTTCTTTATGGTGTATTTTGTCAAACGCCTTTGCATAATCAATAAAGCACGGGTATAAGTTCTTCTTCGTTTGTATTGCCCTTTCAGAGAGCATCCTAGTCATAAATATGGCATTCCTTGTTCCCGTGTCTTTTACAAAACCACACTGTTCTTGTCCTATCTCTGGTCTGATTCTGCTTCTCACTCTATTCATCAGGATTTGGACGATCAGTTTTGTTATATGGCTCATTAAACTGATGGTTCTGTGGAGTTCGCACTCGTTTGCTCATGGCTTCTTAGGTAGTGCTATGAAGATAGACTTGCTGAGATCATCTGGTATAACCCCACTATTATAAATTTCATTTATTATTTCAGTAATTTTTTCTATACCAAATTCTTCCAGGGCTATCAGCAGCTCTATGACTATGCTGTCTGGTCCTGTTTCTTTGTTTCTATTCAGTTTGACTACTGCAGATTCCACTTCAGACTTTTTTTTTAATCATCTCACCCCAAGCAAGGCATTTCACTGCCACTATTGAGCATGGGGCTACATAGGGGAAGGTAAAGAGAAGGAGTGGTTAGACATAGGGAATGTCAGGAGGAAGGTGACAGATGAGTAAGGATAGCGAGGATGAGGGTTGGGCAGATGGGAAGAGTGTTTGATAGAATGGGAGCAGGTTAGTGTGTTAGGAGGTGTCTATTGACCTTACATTTAAACTCCTGGAAGCAATCATGTGGAAGAGAATTCCACAGTCGGGAAGTGCGAGGAAAGAAACTGTTGGAGTAGAAGTTACGGCTACATTTTATCAGTTTCACTGTAAAAGGGTGGGATCTAGTTGCTAATCTAGTATCTCATTCAAATTCGTATTTAGGGGGCACTAGTGATCTAAGTTCATTGGAGCAGAAGCCGTGAAAGTATTTATAGAAGAGACACAGGGAAGCCATGTCACGCCGGTGGGAGAGAGACTGCAGGCGGTCTGCCAAGTCAGTATCTATCACATTACAGACCCTCCTCTGAACCTTATCGAGAAGCCCGAGGAGAACAGTAGGGGCACCCGACCAGATATGGCAGCAGTATTCAATGCACGGGCGGATGGTAGATTTATAAATGTGCAGGATAGATTTAGACGGAAAAAACTTCCGGGCCCTACACTGAGAACCGACTTTCATAGCAGCGGATTTAGCAATGGATTCGATATAGTCGTTCCATTTGAGGTCCGCTGAAAGTGTGAGACCAAGGAGGCGCAGTGTTTTACTCTCTGGGAGGCAAGCCTGGTCCATGCTAATGGGAGGTAGGTGAGATTGTCGATGATGGTTAATTGAGAGTAGCTTCGTTTTAATATTTAATATTTCCGGTTCGTCCTCATCTTTACTTAATATTGGTTGCTCTCTCTTGTCATGGAAAAGATCTGTTAAATATTCTTCCCATCGTTGGAGTATTTCCTCTTTCTCCAAAATGATTGTTCCATCCTTAGATTTTAGACATCCTGTTGAAGAGCAGGTTTTTGTCCTGTCCTTTTATTTCCTTATGCATGTCTGCTTTATTATTCCTGCGCAATTTCTCTACTTCTGCACATTTATCATTGAGCCATTTCTCTTTAGCCTGTCTACATTTTCTTCTTATTTCCTTGTGTAGCTCCCTGTACTGAATTCCATGTCTTGATATAATTTTCTGCCTCATTTGCATCATGTCCAGAATCACTTCCGTCATCAACTCATTTTTCTTTCTGCGCCTATTTTCCTTTTGGGTAATGATGTTTGCTGATGTCAGTATTGCTTCCTTTAGCAAGTCCCATTTTGAGTGTCCTTTCCTAGTTTGTTCTTTGTATTTGGTTTTCATGCTGTTAGTGTATTCTTTCTGTAGTTTGAGGTCATTCACAAGTGCATTGTATATCAGTTTTGGTGTTGCATTAGGCTTCTTCAATCTCCGGAGTTTCACTTTTAATTTGCTGATGACTGGGATGTGGTCGCTTCCACAGTCAGCATCTGGATAGGATTTGCTTTGAACTACTGCATTTCTGAATCTGCTGTTTATGGTTATGTAGTCTATCTGTTTTTTTGTGTCACCTCCTGGGCTTCTCCATGTCCATAGACGTCGTGGGTGTTCTTGAAACCAAGTGTTAGTTATTACCTGGTCTTTGCTATGCACCATTGCATCCATTTTTCTCCTCTTTCATTGCGGATTCCTAAACCAAAGTTGCCAGTTGTCATACCTTCCCTCTCCTTGCCTACTTTGGCATTCAAATCTCCCATGATGATCTTGATTTCTTGGCTTTTACATTGAGCCTTGGCCTTCTCTAGAGTGGAGTAAAAAGATTCTATTTCTTCCTTGGTGCTTTGTGTTGTTGGTGCGTAGATGACTACAATTGCTATGTTGAATGGTTTACCTTTCAGTTTGAGCAGGAGAACTCTTTTGGAGAACTGGCAGTATCCCAAAACACATTTCTTCATTTCTTTGTCCACTATTAAGCCGACTCCTTTTTCATTATTTTTGCCTCTAGCGTATATTATCCTGTGGTTGTTGCTGTTGTGGTCGCCATTATTTGGCCATCTGGTTTCACAGATTCCCAGAATATTGATGTTCAGTCTGTTCATTTCCTGCTTGACATTCTCTAGTTGTCCGCAGCTGTTTAATGTCCTGACGTTCCATGTTCCCAAGGTAATCCTTTCTTTGTTATGCACAGTTGCAGGGTAACAGTCCAGAGACACCTGTTGCTCATGTCATTCCTTCCCGGGTGAGGGACATATTTTGAGAAAAACTGTCCCCTTTAGTTCTTTAAAAAACTTGTTTTAGTCCTGTTTCCATTCTCACTTCTTTTC
This sequence comes from Ascarosepion bandense, assembly GCA_037127315.1. Taxonomy (NCBI): domain Eukaryota; kingdom Metazoa; phylum Mollusca; class Cephalopoda; order Sepiida; family Sepiidae; genus Ascarosepion; species Ascarosepion bandense. The sequence continues at coordinate 510,084 of JBBBDQ010002443.1, read as the reverse complement.
ATCAGAATTAATTATGCAGTTCATTAAGCTTATTGAAAGATGCAGCTGAAATTCATTTACACTTGACTTCTTAGGCAACATCACAAAATAGATGTATAAAGATTTTTCAGTATGTTGCCATAGTCGATATTTCATTTATAATTTCTCTAATCTTATGCCTAAATCATCCAACACTGCTAACATCAGTATTATAGACACATCTTGCCCTGCTATTTTGTTCTGGTTCATCTTGTCTAGTATCAGTCTTACCTCAGACTTTAATATTTCAGATCCTCTCATATTTGGATGCATTGTAGATTTCCCTCTTTTGCCAGATAAAATTTCTCTAACATATTCATTCCAAGTTTAAAGAATTTTTCTCTAGCATTTTTCTCTAGCATTTTTCTCTAGCATGCATATTCCTTTTTAATATTCAGTGCATCCTGTCACTGAATATATCTTTTGCTCTGTTATTTTCATTATAGTTAATGCCTTATCTTTAATGCTCTTTCTTTCTATCTTTGCGCACTTTTTATTAAGCTATGCCTACCTGCATTAGTTTCTAATTTCTTTGTTTAATGTTTTATAATCTTCTTATAACTATTCTTTGTTTGCTGTGTCTTTTTTATCAAGAATTTATTCTTTTTTCTTTTCCCATTTTTCTTCTAGATGATCTCATTTTCTGATTTTATGAAAGCATCTCATAATCACTTTGCATTTCCCACTTCATTCAATTTATTGTATTTGTTTTTAATTCTGCCACTATTCATTTATTTGCTTGTTTGCTGTGCATAATTGGACTTTTTTTTCTCCATATTCATTGTTGGTTCCTATGCCATACTTGTCAACTATTTCACTCTTTTTTTCTTCTACCATCTTGGCATTCAGGTTTCCTATAATTATGGTAATTTCCTGTAATTTGCATTAAGTCTTGTCATTATAATCTGTGTTGTAAATCTAAACAGTTTTTTCCTTTATGCTTATGTGATCAATTCATATACAACTATACTCCAAACATTAAATTTTTAATATTTTAAAACAATTAACAATATCCCAGAACAAATTTCTTTATACCTTATTCTAGTATTAGTTTGACACTTTTCACGTTTTTTACCTTTTTTTGTTGCTTTTGTTACAATCACATTCCAACTATTTCATTCTACAGATTCCATCAAGTTTACAAATATATTTCCTATAAGAATTGCTTTTTTTTAAAAACAATCACTTTTTAAAAGATTTTCATTGTTTTTAGCCACTAATCTGCTTTTAGCTCTAGTTTTTAATTATTCAACCCTGACATTTCTTATTTCTTTTTACCTCACTTTGTTACAAATTTGTTAGCAATAAAATTTTTATTATAAATTTTTTGAAATGCATCTGTGGCAAAATCATTAGCAATGCACATAATTAACCTATTCTGTTGACAATGCTTGTAATAATTCCTGGCCATTGAAAATCTTTTTCTCTGATCATTTATGTATTGCTATTGTAATTGCCTTTACATTATACATATAATAGCCAAATTCTATTAGTAATGATTTTTTAACATGAGCAATTTTTTTCATATTTGTAATACATTTCTTTTGTTTTTATGAATCATAAATGTATATTTTATTGACTAAAATTGAAACATTTATAAACTAGTTCAAAGTTTTCTTTCCACATTTTGAATCTACAATTCTCATAAGTGAATGTTGTGAGTCTTTTTATAAGAAGGTTTTCATTTTGCAAAAATGCATACAGGATATAATTGAAAAATACTGATTAACACAAAAAGTTTATAATAACTTTTTTTTTTTATTTCAGAAAGGATCAACAGGATGAACAAACTGAATAATCACTAGATTGATTTTGTGATGATTATTATCTGCTTCAAATTTCCAGAAAAATCCTGTATAAAAATTGCTAATTCTTAATTAAATATTAATTCATTCTTCTGATTCAATACTTGGCTTTGATTATTTTATTTTATTATTCTAATTTTTTCTTCTAAACATAAGTTACACTTATCTCTTAGACTATTAAAAGTATGTGTGGAACCTATAATCTTCCAAGCTATCTGTGGGCTATCTCCTTTAATTCCCAAAATTTTTAAAAAATGGTGGAATTGTATCAGAAATGCCTAAGTCTAAAATAGTGAAAAGAAAAGTTATGACATTTTTTTTTATATATATCTCTTCTATAATTATCATTGTTATAGACATTTTTAGTTCTGATCAGATCCTTAATAGCTTTGAATGTGGTTGTAATTATTTTGATATTTACTATTGGATAAACTATTTTGAATAGTAAATGTTAGGGAGTTAATAATAGATGGTTTTATTTACGTTATAGTCAGTGTTGTCTTTAAAATCTCCAATATCCTCATTATTTCATTTACAAGTATAAAAGACAGGCTTATAAAATATACAAAAATATTGACATTAATAAAACAACAATTTATAATCATATATAAAATGCAATTTATAAGTATATTTATATCTATAAACTTGTAAAAAAACAATATATATATATATATATATATATATATATATAGATGTATAGATATTTCATTTATTTGATTGTAAATAAATCTTAATGGATACTCATATTTGAGTAGATATTCTGTTTTTAATTAAACAGTATATTTATATATAAGCCTTATAAGCATAAGTCAGCTTCATCTACTGTGAATTAATTGTGGTCAAGTAGTTATGACACATCAGATCAATTCATGACTTCCCTTATGTTGTTAGGGGTCACAGGTTTCAATCCTGCCAAATGACACATTTTCCTAACAAAATTTATCATAAATAATCAGTCCAGTAGAAATAAATATATAAATATACTGTTTAATTAAAAACAGAATATCTACTCAAATACAAGTATTGATTAATAATATTGTTCAGTTCAAACAAATAAATTAAATATGTCAGTTGTTGATTTCTGAAATTTTACAATATATATTTTCATATATATATATATGTGTGTGTGTGTGTGTGTGTGTGTGTGTGTGTGTGTGTGTGTGTGTGTGTGTATAAATCTCAAGTCTGTAAATGGCAAGAATAATCCAATAAGATCAACTTAATATAAAATATTAAGTGTCATCTAAACTTATTTATAAATGGAACTTTGTCTGTGTGTGTGTCCATTACCTATAGACTCCGAAATGGCTGAACCAATTTTCTTGAAAATTTACACAGTTGTACTATAAGCATCTGCGAATGTTCTTAGCTAGGTTTTGTGTTGAGTAGACATAGCTTAATAAAAAGTGTGCAAAGATAGAAAGAAAGAGCATTAAAGATAAGGCATTAACTAAAATGGAAATAACAGAGCAAAAGATATAATAAAAAAAATCGGGTTATAGAAGGAGTGGTCCAATTTTAATCAAATTTGATACACGCATAGACAAAGACATAAGAAATGATATTCAGAAGTTTCAAGGTTGCAGTTCTTACAATAGTGCAGAAAATCGATAATATATATATATAAAAGTCAAGATGTTTGTGTGTGTTTATCTGCCTGTATGTCTGTATTTTTTTCAGTCCTTTTATTTTAGTTTTTACTTCGGGTTTGGCTCTAAGTAGATATAATTGTAGCTCTTAGTCTCAGCCATGATACCATTTACTCAGAGGACTTATTTAGCCTTCAAAATTCAGTTTATGACAAAAAAACTTATTTGATATCAATACCAGGAAATCAAAATTTGACTTACATCCATTCATTTTTCTTTCAGTCTACGGTTTCACTTTAACTGGAAACAACTATTGCTTTTTAGTCTTTTGTGCCCATGTCCAAAGAGTCTGGGCTCCAGGAACATGGATTAGTTTTAAAGTTTTCATTACACTCAAGCAACACCTGGCTATACTGCTAGTATCTATATAGAGAGCTCAATGGATGTTATCCAGAGCAATATGATATTTATAAAGGAAAACTCAACATGTCATTTAGATTGGTTATCAATTATAATTCATTTCTATGAGTTAAATTAGATCATTTCATAAGACCACACTATATTTGTTCCATTTGGTACAAATATTTTACCAGAATAAGCATTTCTTTAAAATGAAAAGAAAAACAAGTAAAAGGATTTAAAAGCAGAGACACTGGCATTATCTCAGTTGGGGATCAAGACCAGTAGTGAAGAGGTCATCCTTCTTGGATAGTGACCATAAAGTCATTACATGCCCACTCACGAGCTCATGGATATGTATATATGGGTAACCCTACATATTAACACATTCACATATATTTATTTATATCCACATGCACACATGTCCATATATCTATATATGTACATAGAAATGCATCTGTGTTTGTACTTACATATCCTCACAGACACACAGCCATACATGTTCACATATAAATCTTGTGTTCACATACTCACATATATATTTTTATAAAGATGGGATTTCCACGTGTATGAATAGTAGTAAAATATATTCAAGTATGCTAACTATTCTCACACATACAAAACACATATATTTGCATACTTACTCATATCCACACATACATACATATATCTCCCTACAGACATGTTTGTATTTAAATATATATATGTGTACATAAAAATGTATTATTTATACATATGTTTATCCATTTATATCCATGTATAATTATTGTGTTCACCCACTCATATATCTATGAAGAGTGGATCCATGTACACATATATATATGTATATGTAAAAACAACCTTTTTAACATATATCTATTAATTTTTTTCATACTCGCTTATAAGAACTAATATGCCTATATATAAAAACAATGTAAGCTTGTATACAGATACATGTCCACTCTTCACCCCCAAATGATATGGTATGTTTCACATTTCATACATCTTAACAAATATTACATATATATATACCAGCATATATCATTTAGATTTTGATATCAACCTGAGTAAACTGATCAGTGCATGAGGGTATAATTAATTCAGGAAGATACTATCAACTACATCCAAGATTAACACAACTTACCTATAATCAGGTGCTCCTATATACATGAAAAACATATATGTAATTAGGTGCACTCTTATACATAAAATATACTTATAGTTAGGTGCACCCATATATACGGAATATACATACAATAACACATATAATCATAATTACATTCGGGAACATGCACATAATCAAATGGACCTATATACACGAAAAAACTATATATAACCTTACAGTTAGGTGCACCCTTATACACATGAAATATTTAAATAGAAATATTTATATTAAAATACATTTACAATTACACAGTGCAAAATAGGATATTTTTAGCTTCATACATCAATAATATAGAGTCATTGTATACATATACTGGCACGTCTACTCATTACATGGGAGATTTCCATCTTCACTTCTTAAATCCATAAAATCCTTCATTGATCAATGTAAGATATGAATGAGTTGGCAAGTGTGATGGAATGGGGTAATTCTAAGATTCTATGTGTTAGATAGTTTAAACTTATTTTTATGACTGCATTTGAAAACTATTTCATTTCTTTGATTTAATAATTGGCTAGTTTCCCTGAATTTGATAATTCTAATCTTTTCATCTAAGCATAAATTGCATCTTCTTCTGAAGCTGTTAGGGGCTTGAGATTTCTCTACAATCTTCCATTCGATCTATGGGGAGAGATTGCTGTCTTTTAATTCCTAGAAATGTTTTAAGAGAGTGGTTTGATATTTTAGGTGGGTGTTTAGAAATGAATTGCTCATGATTATATAGGTGTTGTTTCCATGGTTGGGCAGAAATTCTTGTATATACTTATATAGGAAATTCCTATATATATAAGAATTTCCACCGGACCATGGGAACAACACCTATATAATCATAAGCAGTCCTTTTCTTTTATATATATATATATATATATATATATATATATATATATATATATATAATCAACTAAATCTAAAAGTGATATAGTAATATATATATGTGTGTGTGTGTGTGTGTTTATATATATATATGAAGATGTAACAGACTAGTTAAAAAAATTAAGGAATAAAAGCCCCCCAAAAATTATTCCAGTATTGGCAATAAAATTGATATTTATAATATTATTAACCTTCTGATTAATTTATGCCTGAAAAGAGAGATTTTTACACCATTGCTCTTTTTCAGCAACACAAAGAATAAAGAAAGAAGTGAGATTTATTCTTCCAAGGTATGTTCTTATTGTTGTGGCTAGGTCTCTCCCTGGCAGAAATTATACTCTCTGAGTAAACACAAATCCCTGTTTAATCACTCAATGTGTGAATTTACTTTGAAAATAGATTTCACCTCCAATTTGCATCATTCTTGTCAGCTACTAAATGAAGATGCTAAAAGCATGCATCTGATATTATCAACTCTATGAAATGGTTGGCTGTAGTGTGCAGTGATATGGAATTGTTGTTGTTGTTTTTGATTGATTTTTATTATGATTATTGAACCAAAGACAGAATTCCATTAAAACTTCTCCATCATAATTTCCTTTTTTGCATTTGTGGTAGAAAAGTAAATATATGATATTTGGACTGTCACATTTCAGAGCCAGCCCATTTGAATACCAGGGGATGTGAAGTTGCTATCAGTGATGATATGCCTACAGACTTGGCACTGGGGTTTATTGCAGGTGACATTCTCTTGGTAAGGTGGGGAATCATGTATTTCAATTTATGTTATTTAATTTACTTATTGTTGTGGCTACGTCTCCCTCTGGAAATTTTATGGCTTTTCATTTCTGTTGCTGCCATTTTGATGGAAATTGTTTTGTATAAATTTGTCCAGGTGGTACATCGAACTGATATGGTGATTTTTTCCATTTGATGGCTTCCAGTGTGCAGATCTTTGTGGTTCTATGTGTACTATCATTGGTAGTAGAACGTTGTTGGTTGTTGGTTGTTGTTGTTGTTGTTGTTTCTGAAAATGTATTTCCTTAATTTAATGTTCTGGGGAAAATTTTTCAAGTTGTAACACAACTTTACAGGACCCAGCTTTTTGGAGAGTTAAAAAACAGTTCTTTGGATAGTACCAATTGTTCTTTTGTTGATAGAGTAAGGAGCATTGACTATGCTTGTGAAATGACCTTGTGTCAAACGTAATTAAGCCCTCCACATTTGAAAGAATCAGATGGTTGAACAAAAGATAAAAGGGTCTCATTTATATTAATAAGTATGAATTTATTTAACAAGAAGAATGGCATCAATTTTGTTGTTTGGAAATAACATTTATGTTTGAAGATTCTGCACAACTTTTGAATGTATGTTTAAGAGTTCAGTTTTCTTAAAATCAGATTAAATGGATTTTTGAAGAAAAGAAAAGTCTGGTGTTGCTGATATGTGTACAATTGTAGTATGTAAAAGTTTGTCCTGAGTATGAATGAAAGGGAAATGATGTCTCTGTTCCTCTTTCTTTTTTGTTGGTGACAAGTAAATGAGGTAAGTGGGGAATCAGTTGGTGTGGTGTGAAAGAGAGTGTGAGTGAGTGTGAAAAAGGTATGTTGCCTTGATGAGACATCTGGTTAATGACCTGTGACTCTCTGAAGTGAAAGGAAAAAAATCATGCATATTTATACATTTGTGAAGAATAAAATTGGATCAACTTTTAAGATTTTTTTCTTGCACCTGATTGGCCAATAAATAAGAGATTGCATTTATTTAGTTTTCACAGGCGTCAACACATTATAAAATTTACTAAACCAACTGTCTTATGAAAGAAAGTTTTTTACTGGTGAATGTATAAATGTATATGCTTTTTTATTGGCCCATGAAAAGGCATAGGTGTGTGTAAGCTTGAATTTTCTGTACAATCAAATCCTATAAAATTCAGAAATATTTTGTAGTTGACACAGTTAGTTTAGGAAGTTTTATGGATGTTAGATTGAATATATCAATGATGAAATCTAAGTAGTTTCTTTCCTTAGAGTTATTTTTGTGTGTTTTTGTGTGTTGTTGAGTTATGTTTGTGTGTTGCTGGTCATTTTTAATTAAATTGTTTATTTTATATCTCTTTCAGAATTGGCATTTCTCTTGATATTTATTGCATATAATTTATAGGGCATAAAACACTTCAGAGGAGTTGTTGATTTCTAGTGAACTGTGTAGGATAGAACCTATGTTATTATATCATTTGTAAAGAGTGTGTTAGTCACTTTAAGAACATGGTAACATAGTTGAGAAAAAGCAGAGTCGTAGATCTGTTAAGCCTTGGGTATATAAAACAAAAAAGAATAATTCCCAAATCCCCATGGTTTCTGATTTTAATCACAATATTTACAAGCTTTTCCATATCTTATCAAAAGACTTCTGGTGTATAAAACTCAACCTAACAATTAGAAAAATATTCACTAGGAACCCACTTCATTTTAGACATCTCCTACTAATCTATACATACTCTTAACATGATCTGACATACATGATTCCTCACTTAACCAAGTGAATATCACCCACAGTAAGCCCTGAGGCCAAATCTGTAGGCACATTATCACTGATAGCAAATTCACACCCCCTGGCACTCACATAGTACTCAAACCATCAGCTATGAACTGTGACAGTTCAAATCCTAAACATTTACTTTACTGCCACAAATGCAAAAAAGAAAATTATGAGGGAGAAACTAAAACAGAATTCCATCTTTAGTTCAACAACTATAAAAAAAATTAGGAACAGCAACAACAATTCCATGTCACTGCACATTTCAACCAACCATTTCATAGTGTTGATGGCATCAGATGTGTGCTTTTAGTGTCTTCATCCAACAGCCGATAAGAAAGATGCAGATGGGAGTTGAAATTTATTTTCAAAATAAATTCACACATTGAGGGATTAAACAGGTATTTGGGTTTACTCAGAGTGTGTAATTTGCAACAGGGATAAGACCAATAACAATCAACAACAACATTCCATGGAAGAGTAAATCCCACTTCCTTCTTTATTCCTTGTATTGTTGAAAAAGGGCATGGGCATATTCAACAATTATGACTTTAAAATCTTTCTCTTCATGCTTGAAAAGATTAATAAAAAATAAATATCAATTTTATTGCCAATATAGGAATCATTTTTTTTTTTTATTCCTTAAATTTTATTATCCGGTTTCATATTCCAAAAAGCCCACATGGACCACTTTTTTTTTTAATTGTGTGTGTGAGTACGTGTGCGTGTGCATGCATGCATGCATGTGTGTGTGTGTGTGTGTGTGTGTGTGTGTGTGTGTGTGTGTGTGTGTGTGCATACAAATATATAACAAAATGTTAAATTTTTATACAAGTGATACAGCCACAAGATTCAGGGGTTAACTTGCCACTTATTAAAGTTAAGTGCAACTTACACACATTAATCATCATGGCTACCTTACTTTGCTCTATTAAAAATACATCACTGGGGAAAGTTTTTAAAGCCTATAACTACTTGCATATTATACTGGTATGGAATTCTTGATGAAGTGGCTCAGTATCAGAACCAGTGAGATTCAATCTGGCAATCTCATCATTGTACTTTCTGATAGCTAGCACTTCATGGTATGCTAGCTCTCATTCAGTGACAAAAGATTTGGTTTGGTTTGGCCTATTATGCCTCTGTCTCCTTTCTTTGAATGCTGGACAATTCATGCCTGAAGCAACTGTCTTGAAATAGCCAGGCCTAGTTTTTGCAACAAACTTATCAGCCATAAATTGCTCATACAGTTCAGAATTCTTGCTGGAAAGCTTTCTCATTTTCTCCAACTGGGGCAAGAAGTGGTTTGTCAACTTCAATTCGTCTAAGACCAAGCTGTTGTCTGTCAACCATTACAGGCAACCTCTCCTGCCTCCCATAAGCATTGACCAAGCAATTCTCCCTGAGAGCAATACACTACGCCTCCTCGGCCTTACCCTGTCCTCAGACCTCAAATGGAACCACTATATTGAATCCATAGCAAAATCTACTGCTAAGAAGGTTGGGTCACTATGTCGATCAAGGATGTTTTTTCCGCCTGAATCCATCCTGCATATATACAAGTCAACCATCCGGCTGTGCATGGAGTACTGCTGCCATTTATGGTCAGGCGCCCCTGCCGTTCTCCTCAGTGTTCTTGACAGGCTCCAAAGGAGAGTCTGTAATGTGATAGGTACTGATCTGGCGGCTCGACTGCAGCCACTTCCCCACCGTCAAAATGTGGCCTCCCTTTGTCTGTTCTATAAATACTTTCATGGCTTCTGCTCCAACGAACTTAAGTCACTGGTGCCTCTGCAACAGGTGTTTACTTGTGCAACCAGACTGGCAACTGGGTCCCACCCATTCACAGTCAGGTTAGCCAAATGCAGACAACAATTCTACTCCTGCAGCTTCTTCTCTCGCACTTCCCACCTGTGAAACTCACTCCCATATTCTTGCTTTCCTGACGGCTACAACCTCCAGAAATTTAAATGCAAAGTCAATACTCATCTACTAACCACTTGACTCTAGTTCTTTCACCACCCCATATATCCTTCCCTTTCTCTCCACCTATGTATCTGTCATTGCACCTGCATTCTCAGCTTTCTATTGCTCCTTTCTAACTAGTTTGTACTCCTCACTCTTTTCTACATAATCTTTTTACATTTATGTAGCCCCCCTCACATCAGTGGCATTTCTGCCTTGCTCAGGGTGAAATGATTAAAAACAAAAAATATGCCAGGAATCATAACATAATTTATGTTTCCTGAAACGCAGAATACTTGAAGTAACTCCTAGATGGAATATTTTCCTAGGTGAAAAGCCTAGTTGCACTCCCTGTCAGATGCAATCATGTTTTTCAGGATATTTCTGAGCTTAATAAGCCCATCCTAGTAGCAGAACATTTCATAATTGGCTGCACATTTCTGAGAAAAATTGTCAAACTCTGTCTTCAAAATCATAGTGTATATGCCTTCAAGAACAGTTTGTAGTACTTTCACACCTAAAACTTTTGTTTGAGTTAGGCTGTCTACACCACTACCTTGGGTGTACTTTCCAGTACAATGAAGAATACATTTTGCAATGTGAAAAATTCCAAGCATTGGTACCAAGACCTTGAACTGTTTTTTTTTATTTTGATGTACATGCTTAATACAATCCTAAAGACTCCCTTGTCACAAAACACTGGCAAGTAATTTTGCTGTAGCTGCTCAGCAAACTTTAAAAGCTAAGCATCACAGTATAGATTTGTAACATTTATTGTCTAGGTGATATTTAAATGGAGAATCAATGCTTTAATTGCCCATTTGATTCCAGACAAGATCTTGTTAACTTTTGGTAGCCCCCCACCGCCCCCATCACTTCTCTGTTGAAAAAAATTCCATTACTTTTCTTCTGGCATATTATACAACACTAAGGATCATATTATAGTGGGTTGTTTATCTATTCCTTTTCTAGTTGTAGTGGGAGTCTGTTCAAGTGAAGGGTAATTGTATACTGTTGCAGGTTAATGGAATTTAGCCTTGTGGTAGATAGCCCACTATAAGTCATAAAATGATTGTAAAATCACGAAAAGCAAATTGAGTTGAAAATAACATTTTTATATATACACATATCAATTAATGTTTTTACAATTACAATAATACTTGAATATAAGTCCAACAGAGGTTAAAATGTTTATGGCAAATAATAAGCTGAAAGAGATTTAAGGCTTAGGAATGTGGGGAGCATTGAAGTAGTCACTCCTTAGGTCGGTAAGTACTTTTGAGGCAGGGAAGAAGGTAAGGAGATGTGAAGGGAGGCGAACATAGTAGCCGCTTGACTTGGTCAAGGGAGAAACTAATCACGCTTGTCTGTCTCCTGGTCTGTCTGTCTGGTGCTTTCTGTCTCGACTTTTTATATCTGCTTTTTGGATCAAAAGCAGCTTGTTTGGAATTTCACACTTGCATTTGATTCTGGGCTTCCCATTGGCTTGTAAATAAAATTCGTGTAGGCTCGTGAAATGGAAATTTGATATTTGATTAATTTTTATTTTTCAACTGGAACATCTGTGCTGATCTACCTGCGCAGAGACGACTTTTGGTCATTTGCCTTCTGGTCGTTATAGTGAAAATATCCAGTCCCTTGCTTTTGCTCGGTATCACCACAATATACATCTTTTGTTCTCACTTTCCTAAGCTGGATAGAAGTGTCCATATTTGCAACTAATTCTCATCTACCTATATCTCAGAGCCAGTTCACAAAAACATAAATCTCAGCTTGCTGAACATGACAATAGCTTCAATCTGTTCTGAAAGCAATAAAAAATCCAAACAAAAAGTTACCACATTTGATATATAAGCAATCCTCAAATTGATTACTTACCAATAAACTTTTTAAATAGCAAAGAATAACTGATTGAATAACTGTTAACTGATTAGTCATTAGTAGTTTCAATAATGTTGCCTGATATTGATCCAGAAATTGCTGAGTGACTACAATGTGGAACTGCAGTTATCACATAGGCCTGTTTTTGTAAATTATCTTATTTTCTTCTCATTTCTAGACCCAACTTCTTAGATTACTGTAAATCAGTATAAAATTTTCTTTCTAATGATATATGATGAGCCTATAATCTTTGAAAAAATTTGCCTCTATAGAGAGTGGTCACTATTATTAAAATGGTGGCCACTGTATTCCATGCAGGTTTTGATGGAGGTCAATAAAACTTTTCTGGTTTGCCAAGATTCAGTGTCACTTCCTATGCAAATTTGACAAGTAAAAATTAACTTTTCTACCAAACCCTATGCCAGGGCCTAGACTAGCACTCTAATGACACAGAAGTTCAGACAAGTACATTTTCATTGATATCTTTAAACACACATCTCGACTATGCTACTCAACTCTTTTTCTTTTCAACCTACAAGAGACAAAACAAACATGCACAAACTTTATAGACATATGGGCAAAATAAAATTTTCCACATCTAGAGAGGAGCCTTGTGGGTTACACCACTTTACTTTCCCAAAAAAACATTGCAAGGAGACTCTCTTTAATCCTATTCTTTTTCTCTTCCTTTTACAACTCTGGGTACAAGATGTAGTCAGACATGGAAATAAAGTGTCACTCAGTTGGGTATGGTTCTCTTCACTTACTTTTCTCTTTGACTCCTACACACATTCCACAAATACACATTCCACAAACATTATTCATTTATTACTCAGACTTACATTTGAGTCTGCAATATTGTTATGGGAAAAATAATACCTAGATACACATGTTTTCTATACAAATGCAACTAGAATTCTTGCAACAGACTTCTCAAATACAAGCAAAATATTAAATAAATACCAGTAGATCATAATATATAGCAGTAATTGTAAAGAAGAGGTTCACAAAAATGTAAAATTATTCTTACAAGAAAACAATCCACATAAAGCAAAATATCTTTGGTCATACTAAAAGCCATTTTAAAATGAATAAAAATTTAATTTCTTGTTTATTAGACACAAAAACTTTTATGATTTCTTGTGGACTAACTATTTTTAAATTAAAAAAAAACTTAAAAAATGCTTATCACTTCTATAGAATGTCGTAAATAAGCAACACTACAATGTCATATTAAAAGTCTACCTTTCATTTGTGATTCTTTGGAAAAAGTATTAGTTGAGATAAAAATCATGATTTAAGAATCAAAGCAAACCATTTCACATATGACTATTTTAGTTGTAAAATTTGCAATATTACTTTTAAATATCAGAAGCTCAGGGCTGATATGTCTTAAATATTCAAGGTTTTTCATTTCAATCTTGACCACACTAAACTAAAGATTCCTGCAGAAATAGAACAACTACCAATATACATGTAATTATTATAAAATCTGTCTGAAAACATGAACAATAATGAACTTATTGATGAGAAAGCTATCAAAAAAGTTAAGAAAACTATTAAAAAACAAAGTAACACTTGACATTGAGAGTAGACATTTTAAATTAGTTTACTTTTCCCAAATTTGCAATATTACTTTTAAATATTAAAAGCTTAGCACTAATATGTTTTATATATTCAAGAATTAACACAACCCCTGGCTGTGTCCAGCCAACTTTCCTGACTTTTGGGCAATCCCACCTACATTAGCCAAAGCAGGATGGCTTATTATCACTTGACAAGGTTGGTTCAGACATGCATCTTGGTATATAATGAAAACCAGATTTAAGACTGCAACAACACGGTGTAGATTTATATATATCTGATTTCACCAAATGCATCAATCTAGTAGATAAACTATATTAGTCTACAGAATATTAAATTTCTGGTGAGGATCTCAATATAGAAAGTTTTAAACCTCATCAGGAGTGCAACAAGAAGGCAATGAAAATTCCAGTTTATTTATTGTATTGCCAGATTATGCCCTACACATTTACAAGCATAAATGCAAAGAAATTAGCATTGACCATTCAAGTATTTCTTATAATATACTAAACAAATCAGTTAAGAAAAGACAGTTGCTTTCTCTCTTAAGGTCAATCTACTGATGACATGGAGTGGGTGGGCTATGATGACAACATAGGTATTCATAGTTGGAATAAGAATGAAATTAAACAAAAAATTATCATCCTCTACCAAATGATCCAAGAAATAGGAGTCAAGATAAACATTTCCAAAATACAAACTATGGCCTGCAATTGGAAGGAAAGCAGAAATAGCACTAAATTTGAATCCATCATAAAAATTCAGAATGTGGATTTAGCAAATACTAAATAATTCAAATGTTTGGATGTAATATTTGCTTAAAAGCCAGTATTAGATTCTTTTAATATCAATTTTTATCATTCAAAATCACTTGATATTTTTTAAGACAATACTGTATAAAAGCTGTAATAAATAAAGATTGACTATTTTTGAGGTGTACAAGGTAAATTTTGTGCAAGGCTAAGCTATATTATATTTTGTACAATTTGATATTGGGAAAATACATTTTGTTATTGTTATTGTAATAAATGTTCATGTTTTTCAAATTTTACTTTGTGTAAGAGTCTATTTTTATTATCACAGTAAGAAAATCTATTTGAAAAAGTTAAAATTATTTGACCATTTTTTGTTTTCAAAATGTGCATTTAATTAGAAAATTATATAATATTGTGTGTGTGTGTGTGTGTGTGTGTGTGTGTGTGTGTGTGTGTGTGTGTGTGTGTGTGTGTGTGTAAGGACTTCATTATCAGTAGTAGACATCTAAAATGATGGTAAAATGATGGTAGATGGTAAAATTTGCAGATAGTAAAACATGATGATATATCTAAATATCTATATTCTATTTTAAGAATATTATTTTTATGCTTTCTTGGAAAAAATAAAAGCAAAATTTTAAATATGAATTGAATTTATATAAAATTAATATTTACTTTAATAAGCAATACCATAAGCCAATTTGATGACAGCAAGGATGCAACTTAGCAAGGCAACCTTAGAAATTAAATAAATTAAACAAAGAATTAACCAATTAACAAAATCATTAATTTGAGTCTTCTCTTCAGGATCTGAGGATTCAAATTTTGATGGACTGGGGAAAATTTCAGTAAATTTATTTTTTTAAATCAGTTATGCCAAGCAATGCAGTAAAAAAAAATCACAAGTATGAAAGCTGATAATTTGCATGGCATTTAAATTTTGAGCAAGTGTTTCAAAATCAGATTACTAATGGAAAATTAATGGATCAGTAATAATTTGGAACTTTTAAAGAGAAATATATTTTGACACTATAAGAATCGAGGCTAAAATTAAGGATGTTTTGAGCTAGAAGTTTTATTTTGAACAAGAATCTTTGTAGTTTAGAAAAGAATGGCAGAATAATAATAACAAGGTGATAAAACAACATTGAACACTGAAAACTAATCGATGAAAAAGTAAAATATTTATTCTCGGAGGAGTGAGGTTGCACTTTTGTAATACGTCAGTACGTTCGCGCTAGAAAGACAGATACGTCACAAGTGGAGCACGTGAGGCCGGTTCTTTTAATAAAAGAGACGAGCAAAACAAAGACCGGGGAGTAGGAGTTGGAGTTTGACTGTCTTTGAATGCAGCGTCTGCTGTGTGTTGCTGATACTGAGGGCGAAGAAGCGAAATACCACCGCTAACATCTAAATACTGCTATTCCCACTACTGCTAATACTATTACTACTGTTACTACTACTGAGAACGGAACCATCGAAGGTTGTAGTAGTTGTGCTAAGAACAGACCAAAAATGGTTAAACGAAGGCCACATCTCACCTTTACCAAAATTATTCAAAGTGTTTGTGTTTTATTTGGTTATTGTTCGTATGCAAGAGACATTCAACTTTGTGCAACAGGAATTTGTGTGTGTGTGTGTGTGTGTGTGTGTGTGTGTGTGTGTGTGTGTGTGTGTGATATATAAAAACTTTTATCTTTCCAAGATCGCATCGACTTGGTTATATTTATTTTTCCGTTAACACGATTCTCACCCGACGAACACGCAGGTGAACGAACTGGGAGCTTCCGGGTTTCTACAATCTGATTACTACTCTCCAGGATCAAAACTATCATAATGTGGCTGGTGGGTGGCAACGAATTGACATTGGGAACCAAAAACTTCTGTCTAATCTGTAGTACTGGACCATACCAGACAAACGTCCGGACTTGTGGGGTGTGTCAGTCCAGTGAAGTGAGGATACGGTGTTACAAACTGTCAGTCGTGTCATCAAGACGAACAAACAAACTGAATCAATCAGTCCAAAACGTAGAGAAAAAGGAGATTGGAAGAGAAAAAATAATTCCAAGAGACCTCATATACAGGATCAGGGACAGTGTGAAAGGTCGTAGGAATGTAACCCTATTTTCAGATGGCTGCTATTAATTTTAAGTGATTTTCAAGATGAGAAAAGATTTCTCTAAAATGGAAAAGTACAATTATTTTTGTCGGATAAGTTTGAGTTTGAGTTTTGTTTAACGGTACCTCAACCTCTGTGAGCCATTTAATGCCAAACAGATATTTTTTTTTAATTTTCGGTCAAATTGAGAAGGTTAATTTAATCAGATTGTAATTTTTTGTTTTTATTTTATTATTTTTATTTTTTATTTTTTTTAGAAAAATGAAAATGTCTTCTACTTTTATATTCAAAAATGTTTTGCTGAGAATATTTTTTTCTTCAAAAATGTGTTATGGTAATAATTTTTCTTCAAAAATATATTGTTGGCAATAATTTTCCTTCAAAAATGTATATTTTTCTATAAAAGTCTATTTTTATGTATATATATTTTATAAAAGTGTATTTTTATACTTTCATAGTATTTTGATCCGCGTTTGGAGTTTCACTATTTGCCCATAGCTGAGACCCTAACAGGTGCTACCACTCCGGGTCAGGACAAACATGAGAACAACAGCAATTAAAAGGTGGATCTATACTCCTCACAACCTTCCAATCAAAGGCCTTGCTGCCGGATGCAGTTTACCGTCATGCCTAGGACCTTTTGAGAGTGAGTTTTCCTCCCCTTCCCCTCAATGTTGAAATGTAATTGTTTTCATTATGAGCTGGTAAGAGTTATACAGTGAGAGAAATAGAAACCCCATAACTAACTTTACCTTTCCGTTTCTGGTGCTTGTTTAATAAAGCCAGGGTGCAAAACGAAATTAATTAGTTCGGACTCCGTGTTTGTGATGAGAAGGAGGAAAGAGATTTGAATGGCGGTTTGAATAATATGGTTAGACTGAAACAGACCTGCTGCTAAAAGACAATTGAGTAAACCCTGACTCAGAAAACATCGTTATTAAAGTAATTTCACAATACCTGCCAAGTGAGTGTCACCAACATTGACTTTCTTATAAATTTTGTATTTATTCGATATATGAATACACCGTGTTGTTAGGGTCTTAAATCTGGTTTTCATTATATACTGATCTCTCACATGTCTGGACCACCCTCGTCAAGTCATAACAAGCAATCCTTATTTGGCTAATCTGAGATCAACAACACAGCATGGGCGGAAGCAACTAAAGCTCAGAAAGTTTGGCTAGACTCAGCCAGAGGTCGTATTATAAGAAGACATTATCGGTTTTGTTTCCATTAATTTGTACAAAGAAGTAGTAGCTATCGATCTAGTACTGCAGTATAATTCATGAGGTCAAGATACCAATAAAAAAAGTTCATTAGAAAAATTACCAAAAATATTTTTAAAAAGTTCGAGAGAAATGATGCTAAAACAGTGAGAAGAGACAGAATTCAAGATATCAGGTCAGGACAGATAACTTTGTAGAGTTTTATAAAACTTTTGCAGACAATTCATATACATATAAATGTGCAAAATAGATTCTGACAACAAAAAATGAAATATACGATATCATAAATAATGCTATTGAAATTACAAATCAAACTACGTGTAAAATATAAAATATATTCTTGTTTAAAACATTAGTCCACTAATGAATTCAAAATCATTTATATATGATTATAAACGACGAAATTATAAGTACAAGCCGAAATAATTTTAAATATAAAATATTCATCTTTGACACACTAGTCCGCTGATGAATACAGAATTATTTATATATGATTAAATATAGGTACTTCCACTAAATCGCTGAAAAAACAGCATAATATGAAGGAAAAGGGCCCCAAACCTAATAAAAACGAATTTCTGCCATCAAAATATTTATATTATTATTAAGAGGAAAAATCAAAGTATTTTTTAAGTTATTTTTTAATTTTTAATTTTTCTAATCCTTTCGAATGTGGCAGGAGGGGCTGCCACTGTAGCTGTAGGGACGGTTAGCCATGTCTAGTACAAGGTCAATTCACAAACAGCCGACAATCCTTGCAACTTCTAGGTTTTATTCAGAATTATCAGAAGGTTATCAGAAACTGGTTTGTGGAAAAATAAAAGTATACCTTTTGTATGTTTAAGTAGAAATTTATTAATAGAAAAGAATAACATGAATTTGTAGAAATTAAACGTTTAGTAAAAAACAGTAGTAAGAAGTTAAGTGTATCAAGAGTTCGTAGTAGTGTATGTATGTATGTATGTATGAGTGTTATCGTTAGGTAAGAATGTCTTCGAAGTAATCGCTCAGTCTTAAAAGGTTCCGTTTGGTGAACGATGTAGAAGAAGGAGGTGAGAGAGAAAGAAAGAGATAATAATAGCGATCGCTTGACGTTTGTTTATTAGGCATTAATAGGCTCGTCTCCTTTCTCTCTGGCAACAAGCGAGCTTACCCAGTCTTTTATTTCGTTTGTGGGACTCGAAAAGATCACTTGGGAATTCACTCCCGGGTGTGATTCTGGCCTTTCGTTTGGACGACGAACAAACTTCGCGACGGCTCGCGAAATGGTTCTGAAAACGAATTTGTTTCTGATAATTGAAGATTATTGGAATTTTGTTTTTAGATGTTTCCTAGTTTTCTACTGGTCGAAAAACATTTCGTATCAAATTTCACGGGTTTTGTTTTGGATTCGCTATTGCGTGTGTGCTAAGAAAAGTTTGTAAATTCGAGTCTTTTTATTTCTAACAAAATCAATGAGTCAGTGCTTAGCATTTGAATTTTAAATCTAGATTTTGTTTTGTTCAAACGTTCGAAATTTTGGTAAAAATCTTGTTTTGATTTTTTTAGCGAGGAGCCAAGTCATTACGAGAGTTTACAATGGAAAACCTAATATTACATAACTCAGTTTTTTTCCGGTGACGAATAGATTAATTTGAAAATTCTTGCAAAAATCAAATAATTGTCGGATTTTAATGAAACATTCGGGACTTACTCACAAATGAATGATATCATTTTTTTAAATCCTTATTTTAAAAAAATCTTCATAAAAATATTTTCACTTCTGTTAAATACACACACCACGTAAATTCATGAAACTTCTCAACGTACCATCTTTGGTATTCACGACCAAACTTTAAGTGGTCCACCTTGTGACGTGGAAGCAGCCGAGGAATTTGTTTACGCTTTTTATTTATCATGCCTTTTTGTCTTAAGTGTCGTCAGATGGTTACGGGACTGCAATCAGCATCTGTGACTGCCTTAATTTGACTAGAAGAAAGTCCCCCGTCTTTTTTATTCTCTTACTCAATGCAGGAGAAATTTTTGGGGGCCTACCAGAGGATTTTGCTTTTCCATAATTCTCACTGTTCTTTAGAATGTTGCAAATCACAGTTTTACTGCGATTTACCTTAGCTGCGATCGCCCGCTGTGACAAACCTTGCTTATGGAATTTTAGAATTCGAGAACGCTCAACTTCGCTAAGTTTGCTTGCTTTAGGTATGGTAACACCTTTACACAGTAGTTGCTAATCTCTACCTGAACTAAAAACATTGGAATTACCATAGATCTAACAATTTATACCCCTCATCTTATAATTTTGATCATGTGTAAATCGCCTCATTTTATAACAATGTAAATTTCTAAATAAAATGTTTGGAATGTAGCTTTTTGTTTCCATAACCTTTTAGATTGTAATATTGGTAACCTTAAGTGGGAGGAGTTGAAAATCTATCCGTAAAAAAAAATTATTTTTAAAGATTTTTAAATGGTCTTAAATTTTTGATCAGGAGTGTATATGTAAGGAACTGTCCAGGTTTTAACTGCAAAGTGATCCTACAACCACACTGAGTCATTATATATACTGTACTAGATAAAATTGTAGATAAACAGTGATTTGACCTGGTGAAGGATGATTTTACAGTTTCTGTATATTATATCGATCCTGGGGGGTGTTATTTTTGGAATACTTGTTACAGTATTGTAGAAAAATGTTATAGATTTAAGCACTGACATAGCAACTCACTTTCAAAACTGGTTCACACAGACATTAACACATTTTTGTACATGCACCTGCTTCAAACATCTGAATGTTAATATTCGTATATAATGACCAACCAGCAACATCATAACACATCACTCATAAATCGCAGGCCTAACTAATAAAACAACAACTTTAAGATACAATTTGACTTTATTCATCCACATAGTCTCTTTTTAGGTTTATACACTGATTCCAACACTTCTCTAACAATTCAAGAGAGAGGAGATATTTTTTTAAATCTTATCACCCCGAGCAAGGCGGTAATGCCACTGATGTGCAGGGGGCTACGTAATTGTGAAAAGATTGGAAAAGAGAAAGCCGGAAACCACATCCTAAACAGGGAACAAGGGATTAGCCTCTTAACCTGCTCAATAGACGTGGGTGGAGTGTGAACCGGGCGATAGATAGATCTATCTACTCCAATTAAATCTATCTGCTCCAATTGGATCTATCTACTCCAATTAGATTGTAGCGAGGCTATCGACAGAAAAGGTGCCGTTAACCCCGCTGTAAATTAAAGCAATACGATCGAATCAAGGACAACGAAATCGAGGGTTTATACGTTTCAACCAAGTTTTTATTTGCCTAAGCCGGCAAAATAATGTTTTACAGAAACTTCGTTGGGTCGCCGGTGCTGATTGATGGGATCGCTAGGTTCCAAGACGGTAAGCCGGTAGCTGGCTGGGTAGTACTGGTGCGAAGTTGGT
This sequence comes from Ascarosepion bandense, assembly GCA_037127315.1. Taxonomy (NCBI): domain Eukaryota; kingdom Metazoa; phylum Mollusca; class Cephalopoda; order Sepiida; family Sepiidae; genus Ascarosepion; species Ascarosepion bandense. The sequence goes on along the minus strand of JBBBDQ010002443.1, from coordinate 488,741 downwards.
TGTTGTAAACTCCGCTCCGGTTGTCTTTAGGCGTACGGTCGTGAGTGTGGCCGGGATCTGCCGGTTTCTGCCTGGTGCGCCCGCTGTGTCTACTGCTCCTGCTGCTCAGGTAGGTTAGCCCTGAAAAGGGCTATTGCATATGTAGATGAAGAGCCCTTAAAAGGACTTGTGCATATCAATACGGAAAGCCCTTAAAAGGGCTATATCAATGTAAACAGAGAGTCCTAAAAAGGACTATTGTAGAGTGTGGCTGCTGCTGCTGGAGTTGGCTGCACTTGCTGGCGGCTGCTTCTGCCTGGTGCGTCTGCTGCTTCTTGCCTGGTACGTCAGCTGCTTCTGCCTGCTTGGTGCGTCTGCTGCTTGGGGGCAGGTTAGCCCTGAAAAGGGCTATCGCATATGTAGTTGAAGAGCCCTTAAAAGGACTTGTGCATAACAGAAACGGGAAGCCCTTAAAAGGACTAGATCAATGTAAACAGAGAGTCCTAAAAAGGACTGTTTTAGAATGTGGCTGCTGCTGCTGCTGGAGTTGGCAGGTTGGGCTAGGGACGGCTGCTGCTACTGCGTGACTGCTCCTGCTGGCTTCTGGCGGCTGCTGCTGGGCTGCTGGAATTTGGTTGCGGCTGCTGCTATGGCGAGTGGCAAAGTCGGCCAGGCGCTGGTGGTAGGGGGAGCGCGTCGCTCGACCCCAGGTCCCTCCTGATATTTATTTGTAAAATATACAAATTATGGCACAAGGCCGAAAAAGGGGAGGGGGAACAAAAACTTGGGATGGTCTTCAGTAACTCTATCCTATATCTAGTTAATCCGATTCGCGACCCATACATACGTTACAATAATTCTCAAACACAATAAGAATTTGTCCATCCCCACTCAAACTTATCAAGCACCAAAATACCACAAAAACATACCGGGGACCTACAAAACGCCCCAAATGTACATAAAAATTTGTGATTTGTACAATAAATTACAAAAATAACTTTAAAAATTATACATGGAATGACATGATGGGAAGGGGTTATGAAGAAACAAAAATTCCCCAAAACAAAAACAATTTCAAATGAATATATAAATACATAGTGTTAGTAAGACCCAAACACACCCTCATAATTAAAAGAGGCCGCTGTATTCTGCCTTAAAAACGGACAGAATCAAGAAGCTCTCTTTCTAAGGGGAATGGAGAAGCCGGGTACAAACAAAATGGGACTGGAGAATATATAAGGCTGACCCAGCCGAGAATGAAAACGGGATAAAATAACAATGGACAATGGGGATCTCGAACTGGATCATAACAAAAGCAGTGGAGCCGGGTACAGGCCGGGACGAACACATTCACTCACATTAACTAGATACACAAAAGAATTCTTACCTTAACCGCGGGAGGGGTTCCAAAGGAATCCACCCCGATGCGACTAGCAGATCTAAAAGAGAAAATCAAGGCTAGCCCCGGTCACACGAACCAGGCTCGCTGCATTTATCCACCTTTTGCTGAACTCTGTCGGGTGCAGCCGTTTCCGTTCAGTTCTAATCTTCATTTTGAGCTGGTGCTCAAAATATCGGATTAGATCCTGATCCGAAAGACGACCGCCCCGCAAGACTTCCTCCAGACGCGTCATCCAAAATCACCATTCTAGCCGTGGCCAGTAGCGACAGAAACACCATCCGCTTCACTCCAGAGTACGGGGGTAACACATTGTCCACAGCGTATGCGCGATCAATGAGCACAAGCTCCCGCGGCGCGATACGGGCAGTCAACTCGCCGACACGCTCCCACAACGGGCGAACGCGCAAACAATGGAAGAAGGCGTGCGCAGACGTCTCCTTAACTCCAAGGTTGCAACGCTCACAATCTGGCAAATCCGCCAGGCCCATTGCGAAACGCTTGTCATTGAGAGACAAACCATTCCGAGCCAATCGCCAGGTCAGAGAAAACTCAGAGTTGCTGAGCCAATCCGCACCTGGCGCCCAAGACCAATGAGAGCGATACTCCTCTCTCGTCATGCCAAGCTTACTCCATAGTTTATCCTTCACGGCACCCTCCACTAATCCCCGATAGAAGATTCTCCTAGGCTGTGAAAGGTCACTGGACCGTGGAATGGCCTGCAGGGCCTCCAGACACTCGAGCAGGAATTTCGGTCGCACCCAGGGCCTGACGGTCAGCCACAGGATCGGGGGGGTGATGGTGAGGCAAGGGAACATGTCCCTCACTACCCCCGCAAGCAACCGATCTTCCATTAACGCGCGCCTGAGAAATGCCAACCTTGAAGCGTGCACGTGACTCCTCAAGTGTGGCATCCCCAGACCCCCATGACACGGACGGAGGCAACAGACTCCTTTGTCGACCATGTGTTTGCGTCCTCTCCACAGACAGGAGAATAGCAAACGCTCGAGCGCCTTCTCATGATCGTCACAAAGGGGAAGTACTGACAGCCGGTAAAGGATCATGGGAAAGAGGTATGTGTTACACACCTCCGCCAAGCCCTTCACGGAGAGACTCCGTCGACGCCAAATCTCGACCGACGCGCCGACCTTTGCCAGTACTTCTGACCAGTTTTTCTCCAGCTGTAAGTCCGGACCGAACCAAACTCCGAGGATTTTGACCGGCCCGTCCGTCCAGCTGAAGGGCCCCGGGAGGGAAACACCCTTCCAGGCACCTAACCGCAAGCCGGATGACTTGTCGCAGTTAATTCTGGCCCCTGTCACCTTCTCGTACCGTTCAAGCGCCTGCTGTACCGCCTCTATGTCCCTGCGGGAGGACACAAAGGTCGTTACGTCATCGGCGTACGCGTAAACCCTGGCTCGAGCTCCACCAGGGACAGCAATTCCACGCAGGACCGGACTGCACGCCTCGTCCCTTAGCCGGCGAAGTAGCGGCTCCAACGCCAGGACGTAAAGGAGAGGCGACAGTGGACAACCCTGTCGGACCGACCTAGACAGCGCGAAAGCGCCCGACAGCTTCCCGTTCACCTGTACCACAGCCCGAGGGGAGCGATACAGAAGGCTAATCCAGCGGCTGAAGTCGGGTTTGAATCCGGCGGCCTGCAGGACAGCAGCCAGGTAGTCATGGTCAATCCTATCAAATGCCTTGGACTGATCCAAATTGATCAGCGCGGCCTCTTCGTCGTCTTCTACACCCTCTACGATCGTGCGAATCAAGTGCAGGTTGCTCTGAATTGTTCGTCCCTTCACAGAACAAGTCTGATCCGGTTCCAACAGAGACTCGGCAGCTAGCTGCAAGCGATTCGTCAGGATCTTGGCCAAAATCTTTAACTCTGTGTTTAGCAGAGTTATGGGCCTGTAATCGTCTAATCCCCGCCCAACCTTCTTGCCTTTTCCAAACAGCGTGATCACGCCCCTGGTGACCCGACCGGGGATGGACCCCTGCCGAAACCAGTGGTTGAACACGACAGTCAAGATCGGGACAAAAAGGTGCGACAGCCTCAAGTACAATTCATAGGGCAAACCATCCAAACCTGGCGACTTGCCACTGCCGGTCTTCTTCAAAGCCGCGTAGACTTCGTCCTCCGTAATCTCCCCTTCGCAGCTAGCCGCTTCAGCCGGCAAAAGCCGGGGAAAGTCAGCCAAATAGCTGCGAAACTCCTCGTCGCGGAGACCAGGCTCCTTGGTAAACAGATGCTCGAAATGCTGCCGGAACGCCCCGCACATGTCGTCAGTGGACCCTAGGAGACGCCCCTCCGGGCCGCGCACCTCTCGAATGCACCGGTCGCCCCCGCGGCGAATTTCTTCCTTGCGCAGTTCTGCGCCCATGTTCACAGCTTCGGAAGACATCTTGCTTAACCTATGTCTAATTACCTGGCCCATGTAGCGCCCGCTATTCGAACGCTCCAGGGCCTCCCTGGCTAAGGCTATCTCTAGGGGATCCCCACCAGCCTCCGCCCGGGTGAAATTAGCTCTAAGTGTCTTTGCCTTCGCAGCCTTATCTAGGTTGAGCCGTTGGCTGTATTGGGTGGCGAAAGACCTAATGCTATCCTTAAGGCTAACCCACCACTTACTCCCAATGACTCGCCCAATTAACGCCCGCTGAACTACTCTAGTCAGATGGTCACGAAAGTCCCGCCTGTCCAGTAAGGACTGATTGAACTTCCAATAACCAGCCATCCTAGGCCTAAAGTCTAACACCACACGGGCACAAACGAGTTTGTGGTCCGTGTAGCCTAGCCAGTGGAACGTTGGACATTCTAAGAAGTCTATGTCGGCTTCTCTCACTAACATCCTATCCAGGTACGCTGATACCCGGGTAGAAGGCCAACTATGCGTCCACGTCCACATGCTCCCAGCCGGATGATCGACCCGGTATCTATCGACGAGGCCAAATTCGCCGATCAGATTAACCAGGCTACGATCACCACTCCACCCGCTAGCGCCCCTTCCTCTATCCCATTTGGGGGTTAGGATGGCATTCCAGTCCCCAACTAAGATAAGCCGTGTTGAATCCACCATAAAGGGCTCCAACAGCCGAAAGAAAGAGACTCGCTCACCTTGAACGTTGGGCGCATAAACCGCAATCAGCCGGAACGTCTTGCTTTTCACTGCAATATCGGCCACGATCAGCCGGCCCTCGGCACCGACATGGACAAGGTCAATCCTCGCATCCAGGGTACGCTTGACCAGCAAAGAAACACCTCTGGCATGCCGGCTCCCATATGCTGAATAGACGACAAAGTCGTTAGCCAGCACACACGAGTCGACTTCGCAAACAAAGTGAGTCTCTTGGATCGCGGCCACATCCACGCCGAAGGACAAGAGGTCACGAAGCAGGCGAGCCGCCTTACCCCGATCCCTCAGGCCCCTCGCATTTACACTGGCTATCTTAATAGACATCTTTTAAACCTGAAACGAAAAAAGAAAAACAGGCAACAACGGCTCTCTAGTCGCATACCGGACGGAAATCTTTAGCAGACAGGACCCCGACGGATTGTCCCAGGGAACCAGTTCCTACATCGGACGTAATCCGTCCGTCAGTGACAATCCCGCCGACGTCCGTGGGGTAGGTTAGTTTTACCACCCTATATAAGCAGGGGTGGAGCAGAACAGGGAACCTCCCAGCACAGTTTTTACTCATTTTTTTGAGGTCAGGAGTATTTTCCTTAACCATGGTAATGTTCGAGAAGTGTTTCTTCGCATCGACAATGTGGTCCCAGACCCTCAGGTTGCCACCGGTGTTTCGCACCAGGGTGATGACACCTGGGGCCTGGGGAAAGTTCCTCGGATTTTCCGTAGAGAGGCCGTCTATTGTAGTTAGCCTCAGCAAAGGCTTTAGCAATTTCCGCCTCTGAGAGGACCACTCAGAGGCAATGTCCTCGCTCACCTTCATGAGCGCTTCCCCCTGGGGCAGGGCTTTTTTCTTTTTTGCCCGAGTGGGAGTGGGTATAGGAGAGGGGGTGGGAGTGGGGGATAAAGAAAACTGTTTCAGAGGGGACAAATTTAAGGTTGGGGACTGGGAGGCTTTCTGCGGGGAAGAGGGAAGGCTCCTTGCCTTTTCGGCGTAGGAAAGTCTTTCCGGCGATGCCGGCAACGATGAGCATTTAGCCACAGGAGTTCTCCTTTCTCTGCTTCGGCTCCTACGTCGACTTTTGCTGCTTTCGTGTAGATCCTCCTCTTCTTCCCGTGCGCGTTTTAGAGACGAAGATCTCTGCGACTCCATCTCTTCCTCATTCCGGAGGGGCTTTTTTGCCTTCCTCTCCTTGGTAGACTTCTTCGCTGAGGGCTGCGAATTTGGTGTTGACGGCGCCTCTGCCCTTACAGGTGACTTGCGGGGTGAAGGCGTCTTAGACGGTGAAGGCGCCTTAGACGGTGAAAGCGATTTTTCCGCCGGTGTAGGAGCTTTCGCCTTTTTCCTACCCACCGTCTGCCAATCGCCCTCCTTGTTGGATCCTTCTGCCGCTGGAACTGCCGTTGGTTGTTTCTCCGTTGACGCTGCAGGTTTATCCTTTGGTTTGGTTGGCTGGGTCTTTGGGACTGGATTCTTTGATGCACACGCCTTGGCGACGTGATCCTTCGCCCCGCAGACCCAACAGAACGGCTTCCTGCCCTCCACGATGACAAATATGGAGCGATCCCTACAGGTGAGGATGTTAGGAATGTCAGCGAACTCCTTTCTGGTCACTGTCATCTGTAGGGTCATGTCTCCGGTCAAGATGCCGGACTTCGTTAGCACCGGGGAGACCTCTGCGACCTTGCCATATTTGGAGAAAAAGGCGCCGATGTGGTCCGTTGCTATGTCCATGGGAACGCCGTGTAGGGTTATCTTGGATTTACGGGTTCCCATGTATTCGGTTTGAAGCAGGAGCGACTTCGTTTCCAGCGTCGTTCCTGCCAGCTGCTTGGCTTCCTGGGACGTACCAAGCAGCACGTCCCACATCGCATGGCTCCTTCTGGCGATGGCCTTGGCCTTGATTTTCAGAGCCTTTAGGGCCTCCTCGATGCCTTCCCTGCTGATCCCCACCAATTTTTGGGTTTTGAGGTCCTTAGTCAGCAGGGAAATTATCCTTGGCTCAATGGCTGCCAAGTCCTCCGGCACTGACAACAGCTCCGTTCCGGAAATGTATTCCGCATACTTCTTTTGCAGGCCTTGGTAATATTCTTCCCCCTTACTTATCACTTTTCCTTCTCCTTTCCACCCAGAGGTAGAAGGTTTGGGGGATCCAGGTGCTGCTGCTGCTGCTGCCGGTGCTGGTACTGGTCCGGGTGCTGGTACATCTGCTGGAACTGAGGGTGATTCCGGCGGCGGTAACTGCCAATCACCCTCCTTTCCCCCCACCGAGTCCGTGGTGGGAGGAGCGATCTCATCTGGCCCGTTAGAGGCCATCGCCTCCTAAGAGGCTGCGGAACCTAAACTGACAACTGCTTCCGGTGTTTCGAGTCCCGAAAGACGCTACTTTTACGCAGCCCGAGCAATAAACTCGGGTGGAAAACAGTTGCCACAACCAAAGGGCTAGTAGATATCACGACGGAACAAATACTACCCTTTGATCGTATCTAAATGACCACACAAACACAAGTGCTCAGGTGGTAGGCGGTGGGGTCGTCGCTCGACCCCAGGTCCCTCCTGATTTTGGTTGAGAAACATCGGCCATGTTCTGTCGGCTATGGTCTGCAACATTGCCGAGCTAGTAATCTCTTGTTTGGTTAGTAACAATTTCTCTCTCCACTTTCGAATGTACACATGGGTTTTGTTTGCACCCCATGTGTATATAGAGCATTTTTCAGAGCATTGTTTTTGTGTGCGAGCGCTTGTGTGTGTTTATACTTCGCTTTGTTGTTATTTTTCAGCGTTTTGGTCCCTGGAAATGCTGAGTCACCGGAAATTGATGGCCTCGCTTTCTTTTCCGGAGTGACGCGTTTTAGACATTTGAGCAGCCGGTCGTAGCTTCCGGCCGGGTGCGATAAGGCCCCCTTCCTAGAGGATTGATCATGATCAATTCACGAGAAAAAAAAAAACATACGCTTTTAATTTTGCTGGAAAGTGGACTCTCCTACCTGATTTTGTTCGTATCTCTGGTGTGGTTTCATCTTCCGTCGTTATTGGCAAGTTTGCGTCGGCAGGCGTTTCCTCTAGCCGAGCTAGTTTGAGTCGGTCGATGGAGACTGTGTGTTTTTCCTTGCCGCGCATGATTGTGACAACTTTCTCCGAACGTTTCAGCACTTTGAAGGGACCTTGGTAACTGGGCGTGAGAGGTTTTTTTACGGAGTCGTTTCTGACGCAGACGAAATCGCAGCTATCCAGTTCCGGTGGTATGTACGAACTTGTGGTTTGTTGTCGTGGGGGAGTGTATGTAAGCTTGGCCATTCTGTGGCATAGCTCCTGCGCAAAGGAGCTCGGTGAGGTTGTGCACAAGGTCTGCGGAGTGTGGAAATATTGTCCTGGTAAGGAGAGAGGCATGCCGAACACGAGCTCTGCTGTTGAACACCCTAAGTCGGTTTTGAGGGTATTCCTCAAAGAGAGCATGGTCATGGGGAGGTTGTCGACCCAGTTTTGTATGTCTAATTTGGTTGACAATGACGCCTTTAAGGATCGGTGAAACCTTTCCACTAGGCCGTTTGCGCAAGGATGGTAGGCGGTCGTTTTGATGTGCTTGACGCCCAGAAGTTGGGAGAATTCTCGAAAGAGCGACGACTGAAACTGTGGTCCCCGATCTGTAGTGAGAACTCGGGGTACGCCGAAGTTTGTGATCCAGTTGGCGAGGATAGCTTTGGAGACTGTGGTAGCGGAAATGTCCTTAATCGGTACCGCTACCGGCCACCTCGAGAAACGGTCTATGATTGTTAGCAGATATTGGTACCCCTGGCACATTGGTAAGGGTCCGACGAGGTCCACGTGGATGTGACTGAAACGTGCGTCGGGTGTAGCGAATGTTCCAACTGGGGATTTTGTGTGCCTGTGCGTTTTGCACTTTTGGCAAGGTATGCAGGTTGTGACCCAATTCCGGATGTCTTGCTTCATATTAGGCCACACGAATCGATCAGCGATAAGCCTGACGGTTGCTCGCTTGCTCGGACGGGATATATTGTGGAAATGGAGAAATACTGTTTTCCTGAGAGGTGGTGGAATGTATGGTCTCGGAGTATTAAGTGTGGTGTCGCAGAAAAGGGTTTTACTGCTAAATGGACAAGGGAATTCCTGCAGTTTCAATGAAGTTTCCTTAATGAGGTCGGGTATTGTTGTATCACCCTTTTGTTCGTCGGCTATCAGCTCCTGGCTCAAGATAGTGTTATCCATGGAGTTGACATCAGTTCTGGACAATGTGTCTGCGACAGTATTGTATTTCCCTTTTACGTGTTGAATGTCCGTCGTAAACTGCGAAATGTAGTCCAGGTGACGTGTTTCCCTGGATGTGTATTTGTCTGCGTTGACATTCATTGCGTTGGTCAGCGGTTTGTGATCTGTGAAGATCGTAAAGTGTCTGCCCTCCAGGAGATGTCGGAAATGACGGATAGACAGGTAGATGGCCAGGAGTTCCCGTGAGAAGGTACTATATCTTCTCTGGGTTGCGGAAAGTTTAGCCGAGAAGAAAGCTATCGGCTTTCTTACCATGTTTACTTGCTGCTCTACTACTGCTCCTATTCCAACGTCGGAAGCGTCGGTTGTGAGAAAGATCCTAGTTTCCGGGTCATTTTCAATAAACGAGAGTCTAGTGAAATTTCTCAGTGCTGTCTTCGCCGTTTCGAAGGCCTGCAAGGATTCTCCTTCTAGTCTGACTTGCTTATTCTTTCGTTCTATGAGGTTTGTCAGAGGGGAAAGAATTGTCGAACAGTCGGGGATGAACCTACGGTAGAAATTTATTATCCCGACAAATCGCCTGATTTGTTTCGTGGATGTAGGCGTGGGAAAATTTTTGATTGCGTCGATCTTCTCAGGTAACGGCGTGATTCCGTATGCGTCGATGTGATGACCTAAGAAGTTTACCTCAGATGCTCCGAAAATGCATTTGTCAATGTTTAGCCGAAGTCCGTAAAGTTCTATCCTGTGGAAAACTTCGTTTAGATGTTGTTTGTGCACCTTCGCATCCGTACTGGCTATGAGGATGTCGTCAATGTAAGCATATGCATACGTGAGGCCGCGCAGTACCTCGTCAATAAAACGTTGGAACGTTTGTGCTGCATTCCTCAGGCCGAAAGGCATCTTGACGTATTCAAAGAGGCCGAAGGGAGTGGTTACTGCAGTCTTTGGGATGTCCTCCGGAGCTATGGGGATTTGGTGGTAGGCTTTCGTTAGGTCTATTTTAGAGAAGACGCGTGTGCCTTGTAATCCTGAGGCGAAATCGTGTATATGGGGGACTGGGTAGCGATCAGGTATGGTCGTGGCGTTTAATCTTCTGTAATCGACGCATACCCTAAAGTCCGTGCTTCCTGGTTTGGGTACGAGATGTAGGGGAGAGGCGTATGGGCTGTCGGAGGGTCGGATGAATCCGTCCTTTAACATCTCGTTGAATTCCTTTTTTGCGTATTCCAGTTTATGAGGAGGGAGGCGTCGTGGATGGGAAAATGTTGGCTGTCCGCTGGTCTTGATATGATGCTGTGTTTGGTGCTTCTCCGGACCGGTGCCCGCGAGTGGCTGAATGATGTCTGGATATCTGTTCAGGATTTCGCTGTATTCTCGTCCGTGGTAGGCTGTTACGCTGATTCCTGTGGTGTTTTGTCGAGAGGGGGTGCCTTTGACAGAAATGTTTGTGGTGTTATCTGCTAAGGTTCTCGTATTCATGTGTACAGCTAGGTCATAGTGAGCCAGGAAGTCTGCTCCAAGTATTGGCGTTTTTACGTCTGCTTGGGTGAAAGTCCAGGTAAAATCGCGCCGCATGCCAATATTGAGAGTCAGTGTCTTGGTGCCATACGTCTCAATCGCTGAACCGTTTGCTGCCTGGAGCTTATAGAGGGCCGCCTTTTGGTCATGTTTTCCTCTGTGGGGTATCACGCTGATGACTGCGCCTGTGTCCACTAAAAATTTAATGCGGTTTTTTTGGTCCCAAACGTAAAAAAGGCGGCTCTGTGTGTTTTCACCGGCGGGTTCTGCCGCTCCTACCTGCCGGTATTCTCGTTTCCCGAATTTGGCCTGGAACTGTGTTTGCAGGGTGCCGAGCAATGTTTTGCCCTATTACCAAATCTTTGGTGGTACCAGCATAGTTCTGAGTCGGTTCGTCGATCCCTGCTGGTACTCCGTGTTCTCCGTCGCCAATTGTTGGCTATCGGCTTCGAGTCTCTTGGTTTGCGGTTGAGGAGTAGACGGATGTCCTGTAGCTGCTGTTGCATTTCAGTTACCGTTTTTCGTAGATCCTCATCTTTTGTCGGTGTGTCGTCTGGGTACCGCATGGCACACACTCCTTGGTCCAGTTTTGCTGCGATACGGTCGGCGGAGTCTGCTACCTGGTCCAGTGGCATGTTTTCCGCGATCGGCGCTAATATCTGTGTTATAGTGGTGGGCAGCTTGTCCATCCACAGTTCACGCAGAATAGATTCGTCCATCGAATGTTTTCCCAGTCGGCTCCTCATAAAGCGTAGGAGTTGTGAGGGTGTTCTGTCACCCTTGGTAACGTTGGTGAAAAGTTCGCGGAGTAGCTCCTCGTCCGTACGGCCGGTACGTTTTAGAACTGCGTTCTTTAAACAGGTATATGGCTCCTGCTCGGGTACATTTTCCAAGATGTCTACCACTTCGTCGACCACTGAAGGTGGCAGGACTTGCACTACGTAGGCAAATTTTGTCTGTTGCGACGATATCCTCCGTACCGAGAAAATTGCTTCGAGTTGAAGAAACCAATTTTTTGTGTTTTGGTGGTTGTATGGGGGTAGGCTTGAGGGCGGCATCGCTACGTTTATGGGAGCGTGCTGGTTCCACTCGTCTGTTGCCATCTTGATCGATCGTAAATATCAAACGTCGGCGGTCACCACTTGTAGCGGGGCTATCGACAGAAAAGGTGCCGTTAACCCCGCTGTAAATTAAAGCAATACGATCGAATCAAGGACAACGAAATCGAGGGTTTATACGTTTCAACCAAGTTTTTATTTGCCTAAGCCGGCAAAATAATGTTTTACAGAAACTTCGTTGGGTCGCCGGTGCTGATTGATGGGATCGCTAGGTTCCAAGACGGTAAGCCGGTAGCTGGCTGGGTAGTACTGGTGCGAAGTTGGTTGTTGTAAACTCCGCTCCGGTTGTCTTTAGGCGTACGGTCGTGAGTGTGGCCGGGATCTGCCGGTTTCTGCCTGGTGCGCCCGCTGTGTCTACTGCTCCTGCTGCTCAGGTAGGTTAGCCCTGAAAAGGGCTATTGCATATGTAGATGAAGAGCCCTTAAAAGGACTTGTGCATATCAATACGGAAAGCCCTTAAAAGGGCTATATCAATGTAAACAGAGAGTCCTAAAAAGGACTATTGTAGAGTGTGGCTGCTGCTGCTGGAGTTGGCTGCACTTGCTGGCGGCTGCTTCTGCCTGGTGCGTCTGCTGCTTCTTGCCTGGTACGTCAGCTGCTTCTGCCTGCTTGGTGCGTCTGCTGCTTGGGGGCAGGTTAGCCCTGAAAAGGGCTATCGCATATGTAGTTGAAGAGCCCTTAAAAGGACTTGTGCATAACAGAAACGGGAAGCCCTTAAAAGGACTAGATCAATGTAAACAGAGAGTCCTAAAAAGGACTGTTTTAGAATGTGGCTGCTGCTGCTGCTGGAGTTGGCAGGTTGGGCTAGGGACGGCTGCTGCTACTGCGTGACTGCTCCTGCTGGCTTCTGGCGGCTGCTGCTGGGCTGCTGGAATTTGGTTGCGGCTGCTGCTATGGCGAGTGGCAAAGTCGGCCAGGCGCTGGTGGTAGGGGGAGCGCGTCGCTCGACCCCAGGTCCCTCCTGATTTTGGTTGAGAAACATCGGCCATGTTCTGTCGGCTATGGTCTGCAACATTGCCGAGCTAGTAATCTCTTGTTTGGTTAGTAACAATTTCTCTCTCCACTTTCGAATGTACACATGGGTTTTGTTTGCACCCCATGTGTATATAGAGCATTTTTCAGAGCATTGTTTTTGTGTGCGAGCGCTTGTGTGTGTTTATACTTCGCTTTGTTGTTATTTTTCAGCGTTTTGGTCCCTGGAAATGCTGAGTCACCGGAAATTGATGGCCTCGCTTTCTTTTCCGGAGTGACGCGTTTTAGACATTTGAGCAGCCGGTCGTAGCTTCCGGCCGGGTGCGATAAGATCTATCTACTTTATGCGATCTCTTTTCAGGAGATCGCATATATGAAAGAGCTGTCTAAACTCGTTAGCCAGCAAAAGATCTCTGTCTCTTCAGTCCAATTTCTAGACTTTCTATAGTTTTCAAACTCCAACGCATTTTCGCTTTTTTTAGTTAATGCTTTATTGATAACATCTACAGCTGGATAAGGCTGTTAATCAGCTTTGTCCTCGGTTGACATTTTCTATGTCCGAGTGTATCAGTCACCAATATCCTGCTGATAACATCTACAGCTGGATATATGTCAATCACTTTTGTCCTCGGTTGACTTTTTCTATGGCCGAGTGTATCTGTTAACCATATCCTGTTGACGTCATCTACGGCTGGATATATCTGCTAATCACTTTTTTCCTCGATTGACTTTTTCTATGGCCGAGTGTATCTGTCAACCATATCCTACTGACATCATCCACGGCTGGATATGTTTTTCAATCACTTTTGTCCCCGGATAGGTCAGTCAACCACCCGTGACCTATGTTGACCTTACCCACGGCCAGATGTACATGTCAATTAATTCTGCTGTTTAAGGTGATATATTACAAAGTCAGCTCACTGCTTGTTCATACTGCAGACTGGTACAATTTATATGCATATATAAAACAAGGTTTATTTATGTCACACGCATTCTCACATGTAGACACCAACTGTTTCTTATATACTACTGCATCTGATTCGTTTGTACTGTAAAAGCAGTTATACAAAAATTTTGTATAATTTTTCACACAATACATTTTGTAACAAAATGTAATGCGTGAAGTTAAAAAGGAAAGCGTATGTTTCAATATGCTTATTACTATTCAGCACAAATCTTTCTAATTCGTTTTTTTCAAATTAGAAGAAAATAATACTCAAATAGTAAAAACTTATTGAAAATGTGTCGTGCTATGTAACGATAAACACGTGCATACAGTACGTTTGAAACGAATATCGCTTCACAGCACATGACATCACACCTGACCACGCGAGAGTGAAAACAAGAAATATGTCGTCGGATATTGGGGATGAAAAAAAAGAAACCAACGAAACAAGAACAAATAGTCAAGCATCCACACGAAAGAAAAATAAAAACCCAAGACGGAACCTAAACACCAGAAAAAGTGCTCGATACGAAAGTACGGAAGTAGAGCAAGAGCGTTAAAAGTTATAAAGACGAGCAAGACCAATACCCTAAAACGTATATTGGTGCAACTCATGACTCATTTAAAATAAGATATTATAATCATAAAAGTTCATTTAAAAATGAAAAATACAGACATAATACAACTTTAGCTGATTATATATGGACTATTAAATCTAAAATTAAAAAAGACCCCATCCTAAAATGGGAAATAATAAAAAATGAAATAACTATAATATAGGTGGTAAGTTCTGCAATTTAGGCGGGGAGGAGAAATTGGCAATAGCGTTGTTCGAACCTGCGCAGGACTTACTTAACGCAAAAACCGAAATCCTTAATAAATGCAAGCGTCAAAGAAATCGCCTCCTTGCTTAATGATAAATTTTTTTTTTGGTAATTTGGTTCTCTTTTTTCTTTTCTTTTTTTTTTTTTTAATAAAGTTTGTTTTTACCCCCCCCCCCTATTTTTGTGTTGGTGTGGTTTCTCCTTTTTGTGAAGATCTATTTATTTGCTAACAATCTTATGCGCTTTAGCCTCTTCCCCTGAAGACCGCGTTGGTTTACGTTTCCGACTTGCCGGAGTGAAAAAGGACTTCTTTCTGACTTAAGTTGACATTTTTTTCCTTTGTTTATATTATTTGGTTGTTTTAATTCTCGTTTTTCGTTTCAGTACTTCTTTTATTTTTACTTTTACTGTTTATTTAGTCGGCTTCGGCCGCCATATTATTTTCTTTTTCGTACAGTTGTTAACTTTATTTTTGGTTCTTGCTTTATTTTTATTTCCTTTTTCAGTTTTGTTGTTTTCATTGTTGTAGTTCATTTATTTTGAAAGCGGTTTACATATACCTTTTTGTGTTTTTGAACAAAAGAAAATTACGAAGATGGCCGACCAGAGTCGGACCATCGTTAAGAAACTGTTTTCCCCTAAGAAGGACCCCCCCAGATAAAAAAGATGATAAAGATGTTGCACCTCTATCCCCGGATAAGGATAACATATCTAAAGGGGGTCCCTACAAAAATGATAAAAAACAAAATAAAGACGAAAATGCTGAAGCATTAGTCAAGAATCAGCAAGAAAAGAAAGACGAACAAAACAAAAAGCAAGACAAAAAAGTAGAATCCAAGACAACCAGTGTAGCGGCTGGGGAATCACCCTCTGTATGGAGTCCCCCCCCCAAATGCATCGTCAATATGGCGGAATTCGTTGAGAGGGCTAAGAAGTACGTACATCTGATCACTGATGGCGGGCTCTTAGTAGACCTTGAAGCGAAAGAGCGCATTGCTAAAAGAACAGTGTCAGTCTTTGTGCTTGACAAGCTCACGCGAAAAATTTGTCGTAGCACAAAAGGCACAGTGATGAAATCACTGATTTCCTTGGGGGTTAAGCCCCAACAAATTGTCAAAAGTAGTGGCTTCTTCATGTGGGACGTTCTGTTACCCACGCCCGAGGACTGTGTGGAGATGACTTCCCATGATCTTATCACTAAGGATTTCATTCTCCGCACAGAATACCTAGGACGGCGTAGGACCCAGGTAACCGTTCATGAGATTCCTCACTATATTCTCGGTAAGCACTTAGGGGCATATTTGATGCAGTATGGCCCTATAATAAGTATGACTCCGGAATATGAGGTGGGTGAGTGGAGGTTCGAATTGATGATAGATCGTGAGGCCTTCACCTCCATTCCCAACTGCTTGGAGATTGGCGGTGATTTCCACCTCGGTACCGTCAAGTCCTTCCTCTAAAAAGATCATGGCTCCTCCTCCTATGACAAGGTCCTTGAATCCCACTCCATCAAAATTAACAGTACTGAGGAGTGCCTCAAAAAAGGTCCCTCCCCATATTACTTCTTTGTCCACTCCCAGTCCTTCTCCTTGCCAAACCCCTAAATCTTCCCCCAAAAAGAATGAGAAGCGACAAAGAAGTCCTTCATCCTCGGACTCAGAAAAAACGTCCGAACAAAAAAAAAAAACGAAAAGCGAGAATGACATTTAACAAAGGAAAAGACGTCTGCAAAGTCTCCGATGAGCAGGCAGAGAAATCATTGGAGCAAACCAAAAAACTAAAGGAACTTAAAGCTCTATTAAATTTTCGAAAGTTATACGGAAAGGACATTGAGGATCCCACAAACTTCCCTAGGGCGAAAAGGGTGCTAACTGTAGTTAGAGCGGGTCCCGGAACTTCCAATTAGATCCTCCAATGTCCTTCTGCAAAGACGATGAAGTGGTAAAGCTGAGACAGTTCTGTGCTGGGAGGCTCCCATTTTTTGTTCACCCCTCCCTGTATAGAGCTATGAAGCTAACATTAACCCTGGACGTTGGCGGCCTGTCCTATGACGGTTCCATTAAAAGTGAAATGTGTACAGGACCAATGGGACAGGCCGTGGGTGTCCTCTCCCCGGCTTTGTTCAATATGGAAACGCAACCTTAATCGGTTCGATCATGACACTTTGGTTAGCTAGTCTGAATGCCCGTGATCTTCAGAGTCTCGGGGTGAATCTGTGCTGTTTACAGGAGACCCGGTTTTCAACTCACGATCATGAGAAGATACTGTCTAAGGATTTTCATCTTTTTTCAGCATGTTTTGATGGACGTTCGAGAGGTGTTTCCTGGCTGGTAAGCAAGTCTTTGGATGCGACGTGTGCCCTTGTTTTCGCAGATCCGGCGGACAGACTTTGCGTTCTGGATGTTACCATAAAAGGTAAGGCCTTACGTTTATGCGCCCAATGTCTATACTGAGCAGCCTGCTTTGTTTCGGCAGATCGAGCCGTTTTTGACGTCAACTCGTTCGGTAGTGTTAGTGGGGGATTGGAACGACGTCCTTGACCCCGATTTAGATCGTATAGGTTGCAAAACGGGTACTAACAATCCTGACGTGAGGCCGTTTCGGGACTTTATCGACAAGTTCGATCTTGTCGATAAGTATCGTAACGAGCATCCGCAGGAAATAGTGTGGACTTGGACAAGTAGTGGCGGCTCGGCTTCAGTGGTGCGTTCTAGTTACCTCGACCGAGTTATAGTTAAGAGAGTCGACGTAGGGCTCGTAGAATGTCCAAGTTTTCATTCGATAGTTTATTCGGATTATAGTCTCTGAAACTAATGATTCAGCGGGAGTTGACGGGGGCTGTCATTGGGAACAGGTGGTGGGATAAACTAAAATCGAAAATTAGGTCTTTTGCTGCTGACTATAGTCGTCGGCTCAATCAAGCTAGTTTAGCAGCGCAAAAGACAGCAGAAGAAAAAGTCGATCGGGCTGTTAAATCCAGTGTTAGTGGAGACGTAGCCGTAGCTAAGGCCGAGCTGGCCTCTCTGCTTATCAGGAAGGACCAAGCTCTGGTAGTTAGGGCTAGGTTAAAAAGAATGTCTTGCGAGGCGACGAATATGACCGCTGACCTGCGGTCGGAGGAAGTTAAGCAAGCTTCCCAACGACACATCGCGAGCGTCACATTGCCGGATAATCGGACCGTGACTACAAACGCGGGCATATGTGAGGCATTTCGTGATTAATTTCAGGAACTTTTCACCAGAGAGCCCGGTCTGAGCTCTGCTCAGTTCGTCACCTATTTGGCTGACTTTCCTCGCCTTCAGGCGGCTGAAGCAGCTGGGTGAGAGGGTCCCATAACAGAGGATGAAATCTGGGAAGCGCTGAAGCTAGTTGGCCGGGATAAGTCTCCGGGATTAGATGGTCTTCTCTACGAACTGTACTTGAGGCAGTCGCCCGTGCTTGTCCCTCTGCTGGTGCTGATTTTCAACAACTGGATGAAGCAGGGGTCTATACCTCAACGCTTCACCAGGGGTGTTATCAAGTTACTACGCAAGGATAAGAACGGAGGGGATGGCATAGGTAATTTTCGGCCCTTAACTATGTTAAATACAGATTTAAAGATATTGGCCATGATCTTAGCCCGCTGTTTGCAGCTTGTCCTGCCTAGTCTGATTGGCTCGGATCAGACTTGTGCCGTGAAGGGCAGGACTATCCAGGACAACATTCATATGGTACACTTGATCATCGAGCAAGTCGACAGTGAAGCCGCGCTCAATTTAGATCAGTCCAAGGCATTCGATAGGGTTGACCATTGATTTCTGGAGTCTGTCCTTTCAGCCGCTGGTTTCGGGCGGTACTTTCGCTCCTGGATTCGCCTCTTGTATGCAACTCCCGGTGCGCTGGTGGAAGTGAATGGGGTAAGATCGAAGCCTTTCGTATTGTCTCGCTCCATTCGTTAGGGTTGTCCATTATCGCCTTTGCTTTACGTGCTTGCGTTGGAACCGTTCCTTCGTAAGTTGAAGACGAATCCGGTCCTGCGGGGAATTTCACTACCTGGTGCTACCACCTCGGCCAGCTATTTCGCCTATGCTGACGACGTTTCAGTTCTGGTGTCGAGTAAGGCCGAGATTGACGAAGTCGGCAAAGAAATCAGAGGGTACGAAACGGTGACAGGGGCCAAGATCAACCGTGATAAGTCTATTGGCTTGCGGTTGGGTGCGTGGAAGGGAGTTTCTCTTCCCGGACCTTTTCTCTGGACGGACGAGCCGATTAAGATACTCGGCATCTTCTTCGGTCCTGATCTCCAGTTGGAGATGAATTGGTCGGCGGTGCAGAAGAAGGCCGAGGCCGCAATTTCATTTTGGTCCCGGAGGAATCTTTCCTTAAAGGGGAGGGCGGAAGTATGTGCCTCGCACATCTACCCCATTCTCCTTTACCATCTTTCTGTGCTGCCTGTCCCGTGTGCCATGCTAATGGATTTAGTGTGGATGTTGTTCTCCTTTTTGTGGGAGAACAGGTCCCCTAAGGTGTTTCGCGAGATTTGTTACCTGCACTCTTCTGAGGGCGGTCTAGGTATGCCTAGCGTTGAGATTCGTCAACACATCGCGTTCCTAGATCGAATGTGTCGCCATAAGAACTTTCCATCTCTGAGAAGTGTGGACTCGTCTGAAGAAGAGGCCAGCCGTTTACCACGTGGTGAGTGCGCCTTCTATCGTGAATGTCGGATAGCTCTGAAACGACTCCAACGGGCGACGGATGGTCTCTCCGACGTCCAGGCGTTGTCGAGTAAGGCATTATATAAAATTTTAGTTCGGGAAGCCGTTCAGGATGATTTGATTGGCGAGCTCGGTCTTACGAAGCAGGAGGCTCGCTCATTATGGCCGTGGGCGCCCGGGTTGAACTGTCTCACTAATGATGAGGCATCACTCACCTGGCTGGTGATACATAGGGCCTTCTGAGTCGGCAAGAGGCTTTGTTCAGCGGGCTTGGAGAAGTCTCCAAACTGCGTGCGATATACTGGGGAGGTGGAGTCCTTGGACCACGCCTTCTTTCAATGCAGAGTCGTAGTACCGCTGTGGAAGTTTTTTGAAGGCATCATTCTGCGCGGAAAGTTCTTTGTCCTCGAGGCCAGTTCTGTCTGTAGCAATGTGTTACCGCCACTGACGAAGGCTGAGCACTATGTTCTCTTTTGCTTGCTAGGAGTTATGAGAGTCGTGATATGGAGGACGCGTCAGAAGGAGCTCTATGGGGACGAGAAGTTCACCTCTTCCCAACTAATCTTGTTCTTTAAGCATCAGCTTAAAGTCAAGATTAGGACGGAAAGGCGGCGGCTCCCTCCATCAGAGTTTGGCAAAAGGTGGGTACATCTTGCGCGATTATGCCGAGTGAAAGGAGCTGACTTAGAGTGGCATATCGATGCCGGTTAGGCATGAGGATTTTGCTCCTACCATATTGAACTTTAGCACCCCTGCCCTTATGTAGGCTAGTTTAGGCTTGATTTTTGTCTTAAGTTGTTTTTTATAGTTTATTCTTAGCTAGGATTTGATTGTTCATCGGCCCCTTTTATTTCTGTCCCCTATTTTTTCTTTTAACTCTCCCCTCCCTTCCCTTGTTTAGGTGACCAGATATGTCAGTTCTCTGGTGGTTGCAGGACGCTTTTCGTATTTCGGGTGTGAGTTTCGTATTTGTTTTTGTGTTTGGATGTGTGCATACATCAGTGCGTGCTTGGAGGAATAAATGATTTAGATTATTTATAGTCTTGCATCGATTTCGTCCAGTTAACTGATATTTCTATCACATATTAGAATATGTGGCGGGGTTTGTCACTAATACAGTTTTGTTTAGTTTCTTGTATATACTTTGTTTTTTCTTGTAAATATGCATTGGGGTTTTTATATTGTTATTACCTTCCCCCTACCACAGACAATCAATGTACTTATTGGGTTTATAGTTAGGACTTCATGGAGACACTGTGGTATTATGGTGGACGTGGAAAGAAATGTAAGTAAGAAAGCGTTGTTTTGGTGAAAGGATTACTGCAGCATGCTTGGGTCAGTGATTGTGACTAGCTAAGTTTAACGTTCAGACTAAAGGAAGACCAGCCTTCCCCCATCCCCGTATTCGGCCTTGTGCCACATTTTTTGTATTTTTAATACAAAAATAAATAATGCCTCTTTCCCTGACGATCCGTAGGGTGAAACCGCGGTAGGTTGTGGCTCACTTATAGATTTTTCGTGTGTGTGTACATATATATATATGAGAAATTTTAAAGTTTATATAAAATACCTTGAATAAGCAGATTCTATTGTATATATATATATATATATATATATATATATATAGAATCTGCTTATTGTCTCAAAAATATATCATATATAAAAATATATGAGAAATTTTCAAGTTTATATAAAATACCTTGAATAAGCAGATTCTATTATATATATATATATATATATATATATATATATATATATATATATATATATATATATATACAATAGAATCTGCTTATTCAAGGTATTTTATATAAACTTTAAAATTTCTCATAATGTGGAAACATATGCTGACTTTGAAGTTTAATATTAATGAAAGATCTATTTTGATAAGATAATTTAACCTTGAAAAATTTGTAAACATCAAGTTTTCAGGATATGAAAAATTTATCTATTTATTATCAGGAGTTGGTGTGTACCTCTTATCATGTTATCAAGATGCCACCTGTATTCCAATCTGTTTGATTTTTATAATTCCCACAGTAAAAGCTTTATAAAGCAGAGAAATCTGTGCAATATTCAAACAACGAAAATGAAGTACTTGGTGTTTTTCCTTATTTTGGTCGTTCTTGGTAAGTGATTTAATTTTTAACTATTATCTTACATTTGAAAATATGAAATTTGTTTATACTATTTGAGTGTATCAAAAGTATTCTCATATACTAAATCAAATAATTAATGAGATATAAATTTAAAATTTTAACTGCCATAATTGCATATTTCTTACTGGTACTCAAAATTAATATTTCAATTTCTATTCACAATCAGTTTATAGTATAGTATAGTATAGTATAGTAGTGGGTTATCCGTTCTAATGATGAGAAGTTGTATGTTGTTGCAGATTAACGGAATTTGGCCTCGTTGTAGATAGCCCGCTATAAATCATAAAAAGATTATAAATCAAGAAAAGCAAATTGAGTTTAAAAAATAACATTTTATATATACACATATCAATAAAGGTTTTTACAATTAAAGTAATCCTTTAAATATGGGTCCTACGGACGTTAAAATGTTCATGGCAATAAATGCTGAAAAGTGAATTTATGCTTAGGTATGTGGGAGCGTTGCAAGTAAGGAATGTCTTTCATGTATCCGCTCCTTAGGTCAGTAAATAGTTTTGAGACAACGAAGAAGAAAAGGAGAGGGAAGGGCGGCGAGCATAGTAATTCGCTTGACTTCAGTCAAGGGAGATACTAATTACACTCGTCTCTCTCGAGTCTGTCTGTGTGTGTGTCTGTCTGGCGAAGATTTCTGTATCGGCTTTTTATTTCGTCTTTTTGGATCGCAGCAGATCATATGGGAATTCACATCCGTATTTGATTCTGGGCTCCCCATTGGGCGATAGATAAAGTTCACGTAGGCTCGCGAACTGGAATTTGATATTTAATTAATGTTTAGTTTTCAACCAGAACATCTGCGTGGAGCTGGGGTGCGCACCGACGAGTTTTGGTCATTTGCTTTCTGGTCGTGAGAGTGCAAACATCCGGTCCCTCGCTTTGCTCGGTATCACCACAATAGTATAACGTTGTTGTAACTAGTATGATTTAGGTGAAAGTTGTTCTCATAAATAAGAGAAGGCCAAGTTTTATTTGCTATACCGTCAATTTTTTTTTTTTTTTTTTTTTTTGGTCTATTAGTTTACATACTTTGTTATATGTGAATATTCATCCTTTTATGTATATTTTGGCATTGAAATTATAAAGGGTTTCATGTCAATATATCATATTTGGTTTTATGTGTGGTTGGTGTACGTAGTAGCAAGTTATTGTTGGCGTGTGTCATGCTATAATTTGTTTTAGTATTTGAGGTTGTGGATTGTCTCTTGAATTAATTCTTGGTTTTCTGTATATTCTTTTTTGTGTGAATATTATCTCAACACATCTTCCTTTGACTGTTTGGTTGAATCTCTGACAGCAATATCACAAGGATCCACACACATGCACATGTGTGTGGGTTGTATGCCACTTAAGAGCAAGGCAAAGAAGAAAAGAACTATGCACGTGTTTCTTATTCTTTTATATTTTCTTAACTGCTACACATTTCTACTTTGATTTTGGCCAGAACATTAGTGATTAGTTGGCTTTCAAATAATGTTACTTGACAGAGTAAGCTATGTACGGGTTATAGAAAAGAAGGAAAAGAAAAGTTGAGAGAAAAATAGTTTCACTGCCATTTTGTTTGCAAAGAGGAAAGGTATATTTCAATACGTTTTACTACCAATCACCATGAGATCAACCTGTGACCCATGAAATTGTTACAGTGAGTAATCATCTTTCATAGTATTTCTCAGTGCAATGGGAATTACTTATCAGTGGCCATCTCCTCACCAGATATTTGGTCACATGATACCAGCAGCAACAAGTAATCTTTGACCTCACCTATTCTTGAGAAAGTGAATTAGTTTCCTGTGGATTTCTAAATAGTTTTGAATAACTTACAAAAAATAGGATTTTAAATACTGATTTTTAAAGTAGATATTCTATACTTGTAAAACTGGTGAAAATGGTAATACAAGTTCTCTGCACATGGTTTAGTACTAACTATACTAAGTAAATATTGTAGGCTAATTTGTGAATGAGATAGTTTCCCAATAGTGGCAGATAAAATGACATATTCAAGATTGTTTTTCCAAGGTAGTAGGTCTTCTCCATTTGGAAGACAGACAGAAGAATAAAATAACTTGGGGAGCCGAGTTCAAATTCCACTTGAATTCTTTGCATTAACCTACGCGCAAATACTCTTGGGAAAAGTAATAATCCGTCTCTTCCCTCCAGTTATGGGTTAAATAATAGGACAGATTGGGTTCTATAGCCTTGGTCAGCAACCAGTCTATCGTAGAAAGCAATGATAACCTACTGTGGGATAATCTTCTGCCCAGTCAATCATGTCGCCTAAAGCATGTATCACGTATGGCAATTAATTGACTGAATTTGTAGAATACAGTTTCCTTGAAATTATTGAATATGTCAGACACAACTATGTTTATGTTTATTGCATCCCGTGTTGATTTAGTGTTTTTTTTTGTTGACATTTTGTTACTTTTAGTTTCTTTTCAAATTATTTCAACCTTTTGATAATTTTTTCACCATTTTTCTTTCTTTTGTGATGTTCATCTAATAATGAACAGTTTGACCCAGCGATTGAAAATGATTATGGATTTATTTTAAAGATAATAAAAACTAAAAACAAAAATAAAAGATAAAATCTTTAAAACAAGGTAAAAAAAAAATAACAAAAAGAAACACCAGTTACTTTATATAAATCTAACATACAGTGTATGTGTTGTTACCATATGTTACAGATATGTTACAGTGTATATGTTACAGTGTATGTGTTGTTACCATAGTACAGAAACGATATTGTTTATTTCCTTTTTTCTTGTTTGTTTGTTTTTGGGGTAGGTACTTTTTACATTGATCACGGTTTTGACAACTTCCTGTTAGCCCTTAGCACAAGGAATCCTGCACAATAAGGATATTTCACTATATACCTCCACTCATTTTCGATACCTAAGTTTTATATTGAATTTTTAAAAGTAAAAAAAGTTTTCTTGAAGCTTTTATTAAAATAAAAGCTTTAAGAAAACTTCTTTATTTTTAAAAACAATTGAAAAGTTAAATGACATTTTTCTTTAAATGAATTAAAATCTAAAAGATTAAATTTACTATTTCCAATAAGCAAAATACCTTAGTGAATTTCAAAGAGAAATTGTATTGATTGGAAACTCAACATTTTTTGAGTTTTCAAAATTCTTTCTTTTTTTTTTTTTCATCCACTTTGACAGCATGCCAATTTTGAAAACACAACTCAATTTTCAATTTTAAAATCTTACAAAAATAAAATATACATGTGTGACATGTTATTTGTAGAAAATTAGCTAATTTAGAGTTAAATTAATCTGATTTACACAAATATTATTGTTTATATCATGAAATTTAAAATAAAAGTATTTCTTAATCATTGAAGTGTCAAATGATTGATGTGTAAAGTGAATGATGGCAGCCAGAATGTGTGAAGTGATTGATGACAGCTAAGTATGGTTGGCCAGAATTGATATAATTTTCCAAACTTTTTTCCTGTAAGGGGAAGAAACTGTGAAACAAATAAACTTTTAATGTAACGCAGAAAATACCATACTTAATAAAAAAAACAACTTTACATGCACAAAAATATTAAGAATTATTTTAAAAATCATTTGGCTCAATGATTTGTAATAAACATTTCAATTTTAGATTAGTAAATAGTCTTCACTTAACAATAACAAGGCTTTGAAAAACTTTAAAAGTATTTTTGAAACATTATAAATTATTATTAAAAAAGAAAAATGAGAACAATTCTTGTAAAAATTAATTATTCATCAAAAAGAATTATATATATTAAAAGCAATTAAAAGTCTATCTAATTAAATAATATCATGGTTTTATTGCATTTTTTAATTTACTATTTAGAGCAGATTTTTAAAAAACTCCCAAAGTTTTTAAAAATGAAAAATAGATTATTTAAATTCCCTAAGTAGTCTTGCTTTTAACTAATAAGATAAATTTTCAATACAAAATTTAATTTCTTGAAGTTTCATGAATTTTTATAGAGAGTTGTAGCAGATGTGAAAAAAATGATTTTTATCAAGATTTTATAAAAATAATGATTTCGAAAATAATTTCATTTATAAGTCCTGAAAGTTTCATTAAAATCCAATATTTATTTGATTTTTGTAAACTAATGAGTTTTTGTATTTCACCGGGGAAAAAAATGAGTTGTATAATATTAATATTGATGATTACACTAAGAATGTAGTCAGTTCTATCATCTTGATTTTACCTGAAGTTAACCATCTTTGTTTTACTATTCTGTCTCAAAGAGTATGCATCCATGTCATATGAGTTGTAATCTCAAAGACAGCCAGATAAAAACCTTAAGACAATTAAAACTATGAAAACTACAAATTTTCAAACACCTTTTATTTTTTAATAAACCTGTAGATGTATAGGACTTCATCTTCAGAATTTTAATTGCCTTAAGGCGTTATATGGCTGTCTATGAAATTATGAACAGAATGAGATAAATTAAAAGTAAAAATGCATAAAATCATTTTGCTCTTAGAGTGAGCATTAGTATTTATTATTACTAATGTATTTTGATATATTTTATGTTGTATTTCTTATTAGCATCTGCAAAAGTAGACCCAAAATCCGAGCATTTTCGTGCAATGTGTGAATACTTTAATTCTATTGACTGCTCTTCAAGCCACTTCTCAAAAGCATTGTGTGCTACAAATGGAAAAACCTATGAAAATATGTAAGTAAATATTTAAATTTACATTTTTAAACATTATTTTAAAGAATTATGTAATGCATAATCTGGTTTATTCTTGAGTGTTAGATAAAAATCTTTTTAATCTCCCTGGATTCAATTTAAATTGAAGCCTTTTTTCCATTCATCAAATTAAAATTATAAACTATAATTTTTGAAAGTGAAAATTTTAATGAAAAATTTCCAGGTTTTAATCTAAATTAAAAGTATGAACTTTAGGCAAAATAGTCAGAATATATAGACAAAGATTATGTTAGTTTAACCCATATCCTCCAGAGAAAGTTTAAATTATCACATTTCTTTCATATATCTAAGCTACAAAGAAAAGATTACTGAACTGTTACATAATATTAGTTCTTCTATATGGCAGTGAACGCTGGAAAATCTCCTTACAAATGAAGAAGAGACTTCAAACAACACAGACGGGGTTCAACAGACAAAGATTGAAAATTTGATGAACCAAGGGCAAATGTTTAGAAAAAATGGAAAAAAAATTATACTTATAATAATTAACATCAGAAAGAGAAATTTGAAATTTTTAGTGCACATAATGAGGAAAGACGGCTTGGAAAATTTGATGCTCATGGAACAGACTAAAAGCAAGAGAGGCAAGAAAACAAGACATAACCTACGTTGCCATCACGAGTAAATTAAAGGCAGAGCAAGGTTTAGGAGAGATAACAAAAAGACAAAACTTTTATTAAGAGCTACAAAGGACAGGAAATTGTGGAGAGCCATCATCGCCAACGTCCTAAAGGGACACAGCTCATAGAAGAAGAATGAGCTTGTGTAAATTGATGGCAGATCAAGGTTTACGAGATAGCAAAAATACAAAACTTTTATTAAGAGCTACAAAGGATAAGAAATTGTGGAGAGCCAGGATGAGAAACATCCAAAAGGACATGACACGTAAAAGAATAATCTACTGTTATAAACTATTTTCGAAAATTACAAATTTACACTGAAATATCTTGAACAATTTTGTAGATCTTTTTTTAAATAAGAAAAATATGAAATATGATGGCCAAAATACGTTGTTAAAGAAAAAGGTCAGTTTAATCTGATGCCGGAAAATATGTACTAAAAATTGTTGTAAAAGTTTTATAATTAGCTGTATTTCCCATTATATAATTTAGTCTATTTTGCTAATTTATTATTTGGAATTATGAAGATATATATATTTGTTTATTTCTTTATTGATAGGTGCTACTTTCACAGGGCTCTTTGTGAGGATGGTCTTGAAAATATGACAGTAAAACATTTTGGGAAGTGCTAAGGTAAGGCTTTATAAATGAAATTCAGCTTTAAAACGGGAATATTCAATTTTTCATCCTATACATTGAATGAAAAATGTAACTAATTTGTCTAATCTGACAAGATATTTATTTAATAAAATGAAAAATTTATCTAAACTTTGAAATATATTTATTCAATGAGAAAAGCCAGTATTGTAGTATATAAATATTCCAGATTTATAAAATTAGATTTAAGTTACTTGCTTAATTTTTGCATTTCTTTACAGACGAGTTTTCTGTTTCTTCTTTAAAACCTAGCAGCAATATTCGGATTTATCCAGATCAGTTAGTCAGTTTTGAGCGATCATGCCACAAAAGAGACATGACTGACTGAGCAGAAGATTATCTCGCAGTAGGTTGGCATTGTTTTCTGTGGTGGACTGGTTGCCAGCCAAGGCTATAGAACCCAATCTGTCCTATTATTTAACCCATAACTGGAGGGAAGAGATGGATTAATATTTTTCCCAAGGGTATTTGTGCGTAAGTGAATGCAAGGAATTCAACTGGAATTCAATTTCAGCACCCCGATTTGTCATTCCGAGTCGGTATCTACTGCACCACAATGCACATACTTGTTGTTTTTGACTATGCTTTTCGGTGGCGTTGGCGTTGTCACCTCATTTCAGTGGCGGCGGTTTCAGTGGCAGTGGAAATGGCAAACGACAAAACAGCCAACAACACACAGCAGCAGCAAAGGAAACCGGTAGATGGAGGAGACAGGCTTCCGATACCCCCACTTTAATGGAATATTGCACAGTGCGACAGGTTAAAAGTATGTTTCACAAAGGATTACAAGCAAAAACTGCTCAGCTCCCGCAATATTTCCAACATGTGAAACCTCTAGAATCAAAGATTAATCTTTCCCTTCTCTATGGTAGATGCACAGTTTGCAAAGATGGATAATAGGACAGTGACATTAAGATGTTTGGTGATACCAGGTGTCATGTACTTAACTGTATGCCCCTAAGGCTAAAGTAAGGGGGTCCTATGGGACCTAACAGTGAGAAAGGAAGACATTTTAGATATGTATAAACAGATGAAACATGAAATAAACACTTTATTCAAATATAAACTAAAATATAAACTAAATTTTTATTTTACTCTTTTATTGGATGCCCTCCCAGTATCGATGCGTGGGGCCATTGCACTCTCTCTTATTTGCATTTTAACATCGCTCTTCTTTATGAAAGCTATGATTATTTTTTTATCTATTCTTATGTTTTTCATTCTTTATTGTATTACAATTTTTATTTAGCAGTTAAAATTCTTGACAAGAAATAATTCTTGGGTTAAAGCAAGCATTGATTCTTTTGTACTTTCTCACAAATACCAGGTGCAATCACAATTTTCTCTTTGGTTCACACTGGCATGTTTAGCCACTATAGCCCACAGGAATCCCTTTTTCCAAGTGTACCAACATTATAATTCCAGTTGCAACAGATGACTATTTGTATCTGTTAGAAGTAATTGTAAATGTGTTCTCAAAGACACTGTCTTTGTTTGCTGATAGAATGAGGCACTCTAACAAGTTTGGTTCACCTGGTTAGTAGCAGCTCTGTAACAGTGTGTTAAACAAGAGTAGGTCTTCTATTTCTCTTCTCTTCATTCAATTTGAGGTATTAACAACTTCCACTGTTAAAGCAGAATGTTTTGCTTGTAAATTCTCTTCATATCTACTCTTGACTCATCTGGACTATAACTGCCTAACTTTCCAATAAGAACTGAGTCTCTATATAACCTCACCAACGGTTTCAGTTATTATCTCTAAACTAGATCTTCACAAAGCATGTGAACTTGTTGGTATCACTGCAATAGTCCTTAATAAACGTGTTTCTAGTTTGTCTCCTGTTCTCTCTAAACTTTACAGTAAATGCCTTATTGCTTCTTGCGTTCTTACTTGTTGGAAATCTTCCTTTGTTATTCCAATCTTTAAAAACTCAGGAAAACCAACTAATTTCTCTATCAGCCTATTAGCCTTCTACTTCTTTTTGGCAAATTTGGTTCATCATCTCTCATCACAGGGTCTTCTTTCAGATAAACAATATGGCTTTTGTTTCTCTAGGTTAACTGTTGATTTGTTAAAAATTATTGCTGTAATAGTCTATCAAATTTCAGATAAAAATAGTAAAGCTTGGCTTTTCATATCTAAAAGATATTTAACAAGATTTAGAATACTGGTTTTCTTAACAATTCAAAAAATTGTGGTATTTCTGGATAAACTTTTGAACTGATTCAGTCTTTCTTATTAAATAGGGAAATGAAAGTTGTTTTAAATGGTTACTCTTGATCTTTTTGCATTAATGCAAGTGTTCCCCAGAGCTCTATCCTTTGACCCAAATTGTTTCTAATTTTCATAAATGACCTTCCAGATATCATCTTTTATGAACTCAGTGTCTATACTGATGACACAACTATTTGCTCATGGCTTAATAGTAAGTCTGATCAGTTCGGTAAGGTCAAAATGTCATCTGATCTCAAAAACTTTACATTGCGTGCCAAAATTATATGCAAATCAATTTTTTTGTTCTAACTCCGATAGTTTTTAATAAAATTTAGTGAAACTTGGCACGTTATATGACAATACTAACACATGAGCAAATCTAAAATTCTAAGCTAATCTGCGCAATAGTAAGCAAACGGCAGCCATTTTGATGACTTGCAGCCTGTTTCAGCATGCCAACTTTATATGCAAATCATTGCTAAAGTGTCAAATATGGTGAAGTGGTGACAGAAAATTAGAACATTGATTATTTTAGGAATATGTAATTGGAGAACAACAATAATACAGAACAAACATCTTCAATATGGTTTCATAGTACAATCAATATTGTATATAATTTTCATTTTTATTAACAAGAGAAATAAAACCTTTGGTCCACTGAAGATGTCAAACTTTCGATTTCATCTGATGAAATTTCTTTGGCAGCAGTAAGAATGGCATTCCAGATGTCATCCTTGGCGGTGTACTGTCTTCCTCCCGAGTAAATCTTTCTTTTCAAGATGCTCCACAGATTTTCGATGGGATTTAAATCTGGAGAACTGGCTAGCCATTGCATTATTTTCCCATGTCTGGCAAAAACACTCTCCAAATATTCAGTGGTTATCTTTGCAGCATGAGACCGTGCATTATCATGCATGAATACCATCTTTTTCCGGAATGACAAATTCTTCTTCTTGTACCAGGATTTGAGGTGTTCCTTAATGAAGTCAATGTAGAGTTTGGAGGTCGTTTTTACTCTATCTGCGAATCTGAATGGTCCTACCATTGCCAATGATTGCAGCCCAAAACATCACACCACCACCTCCTTGTTGATGCCTGATCCGGTGGGGAATTGGACCCTCATTACAGTACCATTCTTTCCTCCACCCATCAGGTCTATCAACTCGACACTAATGGGTGAACAAAACAGTTTGCAAATTTACCTTCATGTGATTTCTTGCCTACTCCGTCCACTTTTACTTGTGGATATCCTTTAATGGAGGGCGAATCTCTGGCTTTCCACATTTTGCAACAGTCCTCAGGATACAGCATCGAGTTGATTTTGGCACATCAGGAACACCAGCGTTTTCAAAAACTTTTTTGCTAGTTTCAAGAGGGTTACGGTAGACTTCTCTCTTGATCCTACTCATGGCTCGATGCAACACAGGTGCTTTCTTATGAATTTTCCCTTTGTCAGAACGTATGTTGCAAAGTAAGTAACAAATCTTTTAATTGTATGATGATCAAGGGCCAATTCTTTGGCCATTTCTAAGGTAATTATCTTATTACAAACCCTTTGTACAATTTTAGACTTCTCAGCTTGACTCAAAGCACCTTTACATCCCATCTTGCATATAAAGTTGGCACGCTGAAACAGGCTGCAAATCACCAAAATGGCTGCCATTTGTTTACTATTGCACAGATTAGCTTAGAATTTTAGATCTGCATATGTGTTAGTGTTGCCATATAACGTGCCAAATTTCACTAATTTTTATTATTATCTGAGTTAAAACAAAAAAATCGATTTGCATATAATTCTGGCACACAGTGTATATATTTAGCTAATGTTATTCATCCTGGCCTAACATCTCAGCTTCAGTCACTTTCCCACCACCAAAATGTAGCTTCCAATCATCTTTTTTTATAAATACTTTCATAGTAATTGTTCTGATGAACTTTTGCCTATGATACTTAGACTTTATTAATTTCAATGCAGTACTAGTTTGTCAAGAAGATTTCATTATTTTACATTTAAAATAGCTGAAGAAAACTAATATTTGTTTTATGCTAACAATTTCTTTTATTTCACATCTCACTTGCTTCCCTCTCGACTTTGATCTTCAAAAATGTAAATGCAATATTTATATGCAATAAGTTAAAACTCAATGACTAAAACATTTTTTCTTACTTTTCAGCAAATTGATGGAAACAAAAAAATGCATAAAAATTGAAATAAAGTTTCTGTTATGAAGTAAGAGTTTGGTTTTAAATAAATCATGAGTTATTGAATCAAAAACACAACACTTCTCTCTTTACATTCTGTTTTCTTTCATTTCTATTAAGGAAATTCTAGATTCTAAAAAAAATATCAAAATTTTGTTTCATGAAAATATACAGGTGTCAGCTCAGTTCAGTTGTACAGAAATACAGTGATTGTTAAAATTATTAGCAAAATCCAATAAAAATTGTTTTGATTTTTTTTGGGGGGGGGGGGGCGATGGCAGGGTTTTATAAATAAATTTTGACATTGGAATTCAGAATAAAAGACAATACTTTGCATTCAGTGTATATTTATCAGTGTATAGTTTTCTTATTTTATCATTTTAAAATTGAATTATACCCACAAGAAGAATTTTTCTTGAACCATAGCAATAATTTTGATAATCATCTGCCATATATGTATGTTTCCGGCCTATGTGGATGAGAATTTACCATAATTGAATGGTGAAATCTGAGACTCGATTGAATCAGTTGTGAAAGCAACACAAGAAATCTGCTATGTCAACAAGAAAGATTTGATGCTGTGCAGTTTGCCATTCAAGTTACATGTCCTCCATACGAAACATATCTCTCGAAGATTGAACTGAAAAGCCCTAAATGTAAACACTCTTGAGACCTTTCCATATTAACAAAGTTGCCAATGATAATGATAATCTTTTATAGGTATTCCCATGCCTCTCATTGATATACACTTCTTGTAGGATTTAAAAACTAATATCAGAACCACAAATAATGAGCAAGGTATATAGAAATAAGTCTAACAAAATTTCAAAAATACCCCATGTATATTAAGAGTAGGAATTATCAAAAGATGAATCTTTACACAATATTTCTTTACTAAAAATACATATGTCTACCAAACACTGTCAGTAGTTAACAAATAAACAAGTTGCCTGAAAATGTGATTCAACAAGATGCATTTATGATTACAAAATTCTATTAAAAATGAATCCTTGAATTCTATATGGCACAATGTTTAAGAATTACAAACAAAAGCTTTATCTCATCCAGGCTTTATTTTATAATAAAGTTTTGTTATCAATATGAAAATTCAGTATTTGTCTTTAGCTACTTTTCACACAATTCCAAATGTTTAAAATTTCAAAATTAAATATTGCCAAATGATGTCCTTGACTGATGAAAATGAAATGCTCACAAAAACTTCATCAAAGGAGCAATAGCAACAAGTATTAATTTAATATAAACATATCAGAAAGAGTAATTAAATATTGTATCAATTAAATATAGCTAAAAGTATTAATAAAATATAACTAAAAATACTTGTGTTCTATTCAATTATTCAAAGAATATAAGCATTTTGATTTAAAAATTCTTTTTCAAATAGTGAAACAGATTTTTACTATCTATAATATTTAGAATATAAGCTTAAGCACAGAATAGGTGTTATCTTCAGAAATATTTTATCCGTCATTTTTTCATTATGTTGACAGTTTTAAACAATAACATGTAACATAACCTACCCCCAAATTATAAAATTGCCTCCTATATTTTACATTAAGGATTTTGTTTCTAGATTTCTCGGCTTCTCTTTTCTGTCACACTTGCTGAGTCTGTTTCTAAGCAAACAATTCAATATTATTTTCAACACTCGGAAAAAAATTGGATGGAAAAAATGTTATTGAATAGAACGATGCATACACTGAGAGAAATAATGAAGATTTCTCTTTTCAAAAAAGAAAATTCTCTAAAAAGAAATTACTTGCTGAAAGTTGATAGTATTACAGTGAGTCATCTGGCAGTCTTTGAGCTGACAGTTAATTATTGACTTTGCTTCTAAAATATTGGTTGCGAAAACACAAGTAAATAGAACAGATAACTGTGGTTTAGAGGATAGAGTTCCCTTGTGGCTAGAGAAATTAGTGACCTGTTGTGTAGGGCGTAGAAGGAAGTCGCAAGGTTAGATTTAGAAAAGTATGAACAGCCAAGACAATGTGGAGACACGAGCAGAAGTATGAACAATAACAACTTTGGTGTTTATTTTTATAAAGTTTGGTACAGGTTTCGTTCGGATAGGCTTTTGGCCCGGAGGATAGCTGCTTTGGAGTTGGTGCGGCGAGTGTTAGGTTTCGTCAAGTGTTGAGTCCAAAGGGTCATTCGTAGCGGTAGCTGGTAGATTAAGATGCTGGAAGAATCGCCTGGCTGGTTGGGACGTGTCCGTCTTCGGGTCCAAGTTGATATGGCGAGCGTGGAAGCGAGCTCGTACCGGCGGATGGCACTTGACAAGAGGCGGAATCCCTAAACAGGGCCAAATCGAGATAGGGTCGTAGCGGATGCGAGACCGTACCGAGAGGTTACGGAGGCGGAATTCCTAAACAGGGCTGAGTCGGGTAAGGTCGTCGCGGAAGGGGACCGTATCGAGAGGTTACGGAGGCGGGATCCCTAAACAGGGCAGAGTTGAAGTAGGGTCGTCGTGGATGCGACTCCGAGTGGCCGATTCGACTGCTGGCGCAGGATCCATACCAAAAGTGGTGTTTGCGACTTCGATGGCCGATTCGACTACCGGGAGGCAGGATCAATGCCAGAAGCGGGTATTGCAGCTCCGATGGCCGAATCGACTGATAGTTTTATGATAGTTTTAGGCTCGGATGTATTCGTTAGATTATTTTGTGTCCCACTAAATCGACGTGTATATGTGAGAACCGTGCGTCAGGTTTGCTGAAAGTACCGACGGGGGATTTGGTGTGTCGGTGGACCTTACATTTCTGGCACTGCAAGTACGTGGACACCCACTCTCAGATGTCTGCATTCATTTTCGGCCAAACGAACCGTTCGGCGATGAGTGGCCATCTTGCTGGGATCGGATAGTCCGTGGAAATGCTGGAATACCTGTCTACGAAGTGTATGTGGAATGTAAGGCCTGGGGTTGGCCAGGCTGGTGTCGCAGTACAAAGTGTCGTTGCTGAGAAACGCGGGGAACTCTCGGAGCTTTAAGGACGTTCCTGATAGCACGTCTTGCAACGTGGGGTCAGATTTCTGTTCGACGGCTATAGAACCCTGCCCAAAGACGTTGACCTGAATAGTTTGGATTTCTGCGCGGGACAACGTGTCCGCAACTGCGTTATCCTTCCCCTTTATGTGACGGGTGTCTGTTGAAAACTGAGACAGGTAATCGACCTTCCAGAAGATGTCGGAAATGCCTAACAGCAAGGTAAGTAGCCAACAGTTCCCGGCAGAAGGTGCTGTATTTTCTCTGGGTTGGCGAAAGTTTGGCTGAGAAAAATGCAATAGGTTCTCGTTGTGAATCGCATTCCTGTTCGACCACTGCGCCCACTACTGCGTCCGACGCGTCTGTTGTTAGGAACAATCGTGTTTTCGGGTTGTCGTTGATGTGGGAGAGTCTTGTAATATTTTCTAATGCTGCTTTTGCTCTGTGAAATGCGCGTAGAGCTTCTCCCTCCAACGTAATGCCCTTATTCTTTCTCTGCAACAGGTTCGTTAGAGGCTGTAGAATCGTGGACACAATTTGGGATGAATCGGCGGTAGAAGTTAATCATGCCGAGGAACTGTCGTAATTGTTTAATGGATGTTGGCACAGGAAAATTCCGGATTGAGCTGATCTTACCTGGCAGAAGTGCTATGCCCTTGGCGTCGGTGTGGTTCCCAAGGAAATCGACACTGGGCGTCCCGAAAATGCACTTGTCTAGATTCAATTTTAAACGTAGTGCGAAAGTCGTTGGAAAACTTCTCGCAGGTGTCGTCGGTGCGAATCGGCGTCTTTGCTGGCCACCAAGATGTCGTCAATATAAGCGTATACGTGCGCTAATCCGCGTAGGACCTCGTCTATGAGTCGTTGGAAGGTCTGGACGGCGTTGCGTAGACCGAATGGCATTTTCAGAAATTCATACAAGCCAAACGGTGTTGTAACTGCCGTCTTGGCGTATTGATATGACGAGCGTAGAAGCGAGTTCGTACAGGTGGATGGCTCTTGACAAGAGGCGGAATCCCTAAACAGGGCCGAGTCGAGATAAGGTCGTCGCGGATGCGGGACCGTACCGAGAGGTTACGGAGGCGGAATCCCTAAGTCGAAGTAGGCTCGTCGTGGATGCGACTCCGAGTGACCGATTTGACTGCCGGGAAGCAGGATCAATGCCAGAAGCGGGTATTGCGGCTTCGATAACCGAATCGATTGCCGAAAGGTAGGATCAATGCCAGAAGGGCGGGGTGTTGTGACAGGATATCTCCGTCCTTTTTCGGGGCGAAACGAGGCTGGTGATTAGCGAAAGGGTTCGGTCAACTACTCCCAGGTAGGTGGGAGTAGAAAAAACGGTAAATAATAATTGCTCCCCATGTCGTTTGGTGTTTTGGGGAGCGCAGCCTAAACCGATGCCTATTATGATAGTTTTAGGCTCGGGTGTATTCGTTAGATTATTTTGTGTCGCACATGCAGCTGGATTTTCTTTACGGCGGGTCTTAAAATCCGCCATTGTTTGTAAAGGGTCATGGTCGTTTCATTCTAGGGAGCGGCTAATA
The DNA here is from genome assembly GCA_037127315.1 of Ascarosepion bandense. Lineage (NCBI taxonomy): Eukaryota > Metazoa > Mollusca > Cephalopoda > Sepiida > Sepiidae > Ascarosepion > Ascarosepion bandense. The sequence continues at coordinate 452,796 of JBBBDQ010002443.1, read as the reverse complement.
GCTGCTGCTACTGCTGTTATGGTCGTTTCTTTCTGGGAGTGGCTATTAGTGGTCGCGACAAGGGTCGTTTCTTTCTAGGGAGCGGCTATTAGTGGCCACGACAGACCCTATCAGGGTTGGGGAATTAGCAAGTAAGTAGTCACAGATAATAGACCAGAGAATGTAAACAAAATAATGAAAGAGGTCCTGGCGAGCTTAAGTGTAGTACCAATAACCACACCCAATATCATGTACAGGAGACAGTGGAGAGATTCCATACGACCATAGGAGATATGTTAGTCAAGTTAGCAACGAATAACACTGAGGATTAGGACCTGTACCTGACACAGGCCATGACAGCTGTGAGGTTTACGATTAATGAAACCAGTAAGTTCTCACCGTATTATATGTTATTCCGAAGAGGTGATCTTACCGGCAGATAATTTATTCACCCAGTCCCAGTAGAAAATAAAGATGGCACAGAAGAAAAGAAATAAGAGGGTGAATAGAGGAAGAAAGAATGTGGAATTAAAAGTTGGGTATTCCGTGTACAATAAAATTCACCTGAGAGAAGAAAAGCTGGATCAGAGGTGGGAACCTTACTATTGAATAGTAGAACAGACGGATGCAGTGTGACTTAATCTGAAATCAGATGGAGAGGCGAGTTAAGAGGGCTCATGCCAATGACCTGTAGTTAGCTGGGATAACAGATACAGAGACCAAGAAATCAAGAATGAGAAGAGCAACCCTTGTAAAACCGGAAGAAATAGAAACAAAGACTCCGGGTGCGTGAAGAAGAAGAAGAAGAAGAAGAAGAAGAAGAAGAGAGAGAGAGAGAGAGAGAGAGAGAGAGAGAGAGAGAGATAGGACAACAGATAGTAGAAACTGTCGGTGAAGAACCGGATAAGGTGGTCCGAGTACCAGCACGGGGTCTGTCAGCAGTGGTGATGTTACCGCTCAGCCCCACCCTATAAGAAATGCAAAGAACCCCAGTAATAAAGTCCAGGGTTGTGACTTGAAAGTTCCAGAAAAAGAGGAAGATCCGAGTGAGTGGGAAGAAGTGGATGAGATACCTCATCAAAACTGTTAAGGGAGGAAAAAAGGCTAAAAGTTGAGCATGAGTTACCCCTTAAGAAGAGTGAGATGGACGGGAAACTCCGAATCTCAATAAAAAAAAATAAGGCTGTGAATAATAAGATGGTTAGGTTTGGTGTCGGTGTGCAACGACATCGGGATCGTTCATAACTCTACACAGTCAATAGCGGAAGGGTCTAGTTGTAAGGGGATGGAGGCCACGAAGAACTGAGGAAATTGCCTGTTGATGCTGTCATTGATCTGCACATGGGCCTCTGTGTGTATGTCCAGTAATGATATTAATAAAGCACGACATTTGGGACAAAAGCGTTGCATACTTGTCTATATCCTATCAGCCAACTAAAGGTGAGTGAAAAAGAAGAAAGATTACAGTTGGGAAACAAAGAGAAGGAAGTAAATGGGAGTCCTCCAGAGTAAGGGAATATGAAAATGAGCAAACAATAAGTGGTTAGAGGAGTAAAAACTATGAAATCTTGTTATCCTTGCAGGAATGACTGATATGCGGGGATCAATACTACTGATAACGATGATAACGATGATAATGATGATAATGATGATAATGATGATAACGATGATAATGATGATAATGATGATAACGATGATAATGATGATAATGATGATAGTAACAGAAGCTTGGAAACACAGCCAAAATACAATTTCTAAGAAAACAAGCGAAGTGTTAATAACCAGGTCAAAATGGTTAGTCACATTTGTGATAGATATGAACTCATACAAGCAGTGGCAATTGTAAAACTCTGAAAGTAGGGGCACTTAGGAGTTGAGATTTTTCTGAGGGTGGGGGACAAACATTGTCTTCATTTTCATACCACACCACTATTGTATTTCATTGTATACACATAACTTAGGAATGAATTTGAGTATAACTATGTTACTTCCACGTTTCCCTATCCTTGGTGGCTCTGAGCACGCCTTCTCCTGTTACACCATGCAATCCTCGTTCCGTCATCCACCTGATTAGGTCCTTCAAACATGTTATCCGTTGCTTGTTAACTACTCTGTTTAAAACTGAAACTCTAGGATTGGAAGGCACAGACTTTATTTTGTCTTCATGTCAGGGAAGTTTAATGTGATAAGAGTTATCTCTGAATTCAATGGATTTTTCAAATTCCGTAATTTTACCTTTATCATAATCACAAATATCTCCGTCATCCGGAGATATGCCCAGAGAATCTACATCAAACATTTTCTCTAAATTCTTTTCTACTTGACTTTCGTCAAAAATTTCAGCAAGTGGGTTAGGGTAACTCTTTATGGGTTTCATTACAAAATTCACTTTAGTGTCTGAGCATGTAGAATATTTAGACACTATTGCATGATAGTTGGGTTGAAAATCTTTACTCTGTACTTTTTAGTGGCCTAACGAAGAAATGCTTGTGGGAAACTCCCAAGCAGACCCCTTCATGCAGTCCACCATTTTGATGTTCTTCATAAAGTGAATTACATTGATGCCTAAAAGAGCATGAACCTTAATATCATTTTTCCGTACAAAAAAAAAACAAACTAGTTTTTAATTTAATTTAAGTAAATTATTCTTAACAGTTTTAAAGTTATTGAATCTTAAGTTCATATCTAATTCATCATTGATAAGAACAGGTAGAGGCAGGGAATTACCCTTATTTACTTCAATCCCCAATACAACTTGGTTTAATTTTTTTTTCTTTTTAGACCCTAAAAAGGTATTTAAGTCGTTATTCCACTGGAGTGAAGAAAGATCTATAGCACCCTAATTTTTTTCAATAACTTGCCTAAAGAAATAAGTCCTTTGACTGCCTGTATCAAAGAGGCAGTTCAATTTGCATTTACGTTTCCCTTTAGAGACAATAATTGCCACTATCGGTAAAATATAAGGCTGCTCCTGTGTGCCAGTGTTGGTACACACGTGCGCAGAAGTAGTTGAAATGTTTCCACTCTTATCTGCTTTATCACAAAGCGGGGTAACGTGGCCTCGGGATTTGCACTTTGCACATTTTCGAGGTAATTTACTCGCTTTGCCATAGCAGTCTTCCGTTCTATGACTAGCACATGTACAAAAAAGGCACAAGCCCATCTCCTCACACCTAGAACGTCTCGACTCAAGGGAGGAATATTTTGAACAATGGTTCATGGTGTGCCCGTTGATGTTGCAAAATCTACAATGTCTGGTAATTTTGCTAGATTTTGTTGCAGAATTTTCCAATGTTTGGAGATTTTTCTTTGCACTGTTGTTCTTAGTATAATTCCCTTCCCGCGATTTGAAATTGTCTTGGTGGAAATTAGGATTTTTTAAAAAATCTGTTTTAAGGTTTTTATAACCTCGTTGTAACTATCAAAAATCTGATTGATTTTAGGGTAGTTACTGCCAACTTTCCGGATTAATTCTTTTTGAAGATTTGAGAGTAATTTGAAAAACTTATATGGCTAATTAGTTCATAGCCTGGAATGCTTTCTTTTAAAAAAAGCCAAATTATACGAGGTTTTTAATTCGGATAGGTCAGCTTTAATTTCTGACAAAAATCTTTTTATGTTGACAAACTCTCGGTCATATTTAAGGGTACTGCCCAGCAATTGTTTAAAAATTTCATCAATAATAAGAGGAATATCCAAAAATTCCTTTCTCAACAAATTAATGGCCACTTCAAAGTTTTCACCTTCTAGCGAAAAATGAGACACTGAGACGCGTAGCCAGTTAAGAAACTTTTTACAAACGACAGCTTGGCTTTTTTGGGTGTACAGCGTCCACACAGTTTTCAAATTGAATCAGGAAAATTTTAAATTCAAATTTACCGGCTTGTATTCCACTGAATTTAACACACTGCAACCTTGGGGCTGAAACGCACGAGGCTGTGAGTGGCACCTGTGGATTTTGAACTGGGGGCGGTTTCTGTATTGGAACTAGAAATGTTCTCTTCTAGTCCTGTGAGTCTTTTATGTTGTAAACGAACACCGCCTCTAACTGTTCGTCTTCCAGCATACCAATTTTTTTATAAATTGATATCAGCCTTTTCACAAGCTTCACTTATTTTTGTGTTAATTGCGTCGACCTCTGTCAACCATTTATTTATAAGACTTTCTTGTTTCTTAAAGCAAGTATTATTTAAGGATGCTTCTGCTGATATTAATTCAACGGCAGAAGTTATTTTCCTTTTAAAGGAATCCCTATTAAAAATTAAGGCTCTAACACCTTTAATCTGCTTAAAGTCATTCATCCTGCTGAGCGAACGATATCTACACAAACAAATTAAGAACAAAGGAAATAAAAGGGATGGACGAAACTTGACCTCTACAAATCTTAGCAGTAAACACCAAAATGGGATGGATGCGTATACCCTTCCTCAAGCGACGTCACGTTTTGATATTAATTTACACAAATCTATTTCGTGTTAAATTATTTCACGTGGTTCTTACTTTCTCAGCATGAAACGTTATTTTCACCTGTTTGTAAATTATTGGGAATTTCCCAATTTTAATTGGTAACAATATTGTGACGCCGGCGAGAAGAAAGGAACACAAACACAGACGAAAATGTTATAAACTTGTATTTACAGAAAAAGAGAGAAAAGAAGAAAAGATAGTCTCTTGCAAACAATCTGGTTTGCGGAACTTATCTGAAAGATGCGTCCTTTTAACAGTTTATATTTCCTGTGTCGTTATGGCTGGGTTGAAGAAATAGAGCCATGATTTTGTGCTTCAGTTGCTGTCAAATCCCCTGACGTATTCTGCGTCTAGATGACGGAGAGCAGACGGGGACGTCTTGTCTGTAAGGTTCCAACAAGCAAAAGAAGAAGGGAATTTGTAAAACCCGCTCACGTGGAGAGTTTGTTGGAAATCTAAAAAGGTAGCCCGTGATTGATTGTTTTTCATCCAATCATGGGGCACCCAGTTGGCGACTCCGTAATAATTTCAATATCTGTTTGGAACAATGACTGAAGATGATGTCAAGGTTATAAAGCAAAAACTGGAGGAAGTGGAAAAGGATCAAAGAATCCTAGCCGAAGTGGCAAAAGAAAGTGTATCGATATTGAGCGTGACAAGGTAAAGAATAAAGCAAGTATCAATTGGTTAATAAGCAACGAAAGAGAACTAAACTAGGAGATAACTAATAGTTCGGGGGCTGTGACAACTGAGTTACAAGAATTGAGTGGATTTATACAACATTATTTCCAGTTTTTCCATATTGCTGCTATAGTAGCAGCAATATGAAATTTAAAAACCATAGGAAGCAGTCGATTAAAAGAGTTTGGGCGAGTATGCAACGGCTCGAGAACGCAATGACGATGGGTGCTGCGAATTATAGATTCAGTTTTAAAAATCACTGAAAAGAGAAACAAATTCAAAAAATAAGCTTGATTATTGAATTGATATTCAGTTATATTTGTTGGCGATTTACCCCCAAGCAAGGTGATTATAGGAGATGAATACTATAACAGTTCAACAAATAACTGAAGCACAAAAAGTAGAATTGCATACACGCAAAATCGAATCAGCATGACTGAAAACATTTTTAAAAATCCTGACCAAGGCAAATTTCACAAGCTGGTGTAAAAATTAAAATTCTGGATTCCGATTGGGCAGGAAATAACAAATAGAACTATGAGCCCTGTCAATTTTATTAACACATAAAAATGGGTTTGCAGTCGGAGCTGAGCACGTGACTCAATTTTGCTACTTATCCACGTTTCTCAACGGGTCAAGTCAGTGAGATAGAAGAAAGAAATCAGAGACGACACCGCCAAGATGTGACAAAAAGAAATTTCAAGCCACTGACCCGGACATAAGAAACAAATATTCATTCTCCCGTTTTTCCTTGCGTGCTATTCTCCGTTGTCTCTTGTTCATCCTCACCATTCACACCGTCAACAAAGGCAACAACAACAATATGACAGTTGAACAGACTCCTAAAAATTAACGTCTGATAAATTCAATTGCCTTCATTGCTTTAACTTATTTTCACTTTCTCGACGGTCATAAAAAAAAGGAACACAGATTTTATTAGTAACTCTGTTAATTCTGCATACCCATTTTTCTTACTTACAACTGGAATTCTGGATTCACTTAACCACGTAAAACATTTTCTCTTTGAATATTTAACTTTTACAAATTGATGCTATTCTGTTCAGTTAATAAAATTCCATTTATTTTACAAATGACACACTTTCATTCTTTCAATCTTCTAATATTTTAAACTGAGGGGACATTGGTTATGTTTGGTACAAGGCTAATTTGATAAACGTAACCGTGGCCACTACAGTGATGATGCCATTAAAATACACGATATTTCTGAGAAAGATTCCGAAAAAAAATATTAGTGAGACCAAAGGGCAAAATAATACAGCAGAATTCAGAAAGACTGATAATGATCTTAATTTTTTTAAATTATAGGGAATAAGAAAGCAAGAAGGTGGAAGAGAGTTCCACGGACACGAAGTGTGAAAAAAAACTTTGATTAGAACTTACAGTTACATTTAGCTATTGTCAAAAGTAAAACAATGAGACCTACTTACCAATCTAGTAGTATACTTAAATTTATGTGCTCAATGTACCAAGGAGATAAGCTCATTAAAACAATTACCACAAAACTATTTGTAAAAGAGACAAAGTGAAGACAAGTTACAGTGGTGGGAAAGTGACTGAATAACAGCTCAAGACTGATAACGTTACAGACGATCCTTTAGATTTTGTCAAAGATCTTAAGATATATACTGGAGCGTTAGACTAGATGTGGCAGCAAAATTCAATGCTTGAAGAAAAAGTAGATTTATAAATGTGCAAAATAAATTCTAAGAAGTAATTTATCAGGAACTATAAAGTGAATCAAAATTTCCTCGCAGCAGACCTCCTAGAGGTTAGTATCATAGCCATGATTATGGAAAATAAAAATGGTTCTCTAAGATGACTGAAAAAGATTAGTTTCATATTAGAGACGTTAAAGTTTAAAAGCCATTTTTTGTCCCAGTGAACAACTTGTTAAAAGTAATTTTTAGATAAACTGCTAATTTGACCTTATCGGAAATATTAAATTTCCTATAAAGAAATGTGTAAATAAGTAAAATAACCACAATTATATATATTTCATATCCCTTCTCTTATCAAGATAATGCTTCATGATCTGAAATTTCCCAAACCTACAACATATAAGAACATAGGTTTCACTGATGATAGGAATAATCAACTTGATATTATGGATACCTACACGTCGTATCAATCATCAATTGCCATAAATACAATTGAGCGCCATTAACTCAGTTATGACTGAATGATTTATGGAGTTATTGGGCAAAAGTTTTTGTCGAGTTATTTATTTTATGTCTGGAAAAAAACAATAAACTTGCATTACAAAGGACATGTCCCAGATGTCACAAAAGAGATAAAGAGTTTAGAGGTGTTTATTTTATCGGATAGTCGAGAAGTTATAGGACTCAGTATCAAATGAATGACTGTTGTGCTAAGTCAAACAATATGATCCTGGGAATTATAACTTCCGAACCTCAGTTCAACACCATAGAATTTTGCAGTTGGCTTTTTATGCAAAACATTCCTAGATAAAAGATTTCGTCTAGAAAATAACTTACTTGCAACAAAGTTTACATAATTTCAGCATCGCAAATGAGATTAAAAAAAAGTTATACCCCATAATAATTTGTCAGATAGTTGAGCAGATTAAACACTGTGAAAGTAGGCGATCATGGCTTTCCACGTCTCCCTATCCCTAGTGGCTCTTTGCATGCTTTCTCCTTAATTCTCCTTTGGGTCTCTGTGTCGCACTTTCCGTCTTTTGTACCTGCTTGATTTTAGTATCCCCGACTTGTATTTTGCATATTGGGCTGCCCTTTTTACTGATGACCATACATTCAGTTTTCTTACAGTTCATTTGTAGTCCTTTCTTGTCACTCTGTTCAGCTACCTTCTGTAGGAGGTCTTGTAGTTTATTTTCCGTGTCTGCTATTAGCACTGTATCTTCTGCGTGCCTTATGTTGTTCAAATTGTGGACTCCGATGACAAATCCTGGCATAGCATCTAGGGTCCTCATAATAGTCACGTTGTAAAAGTTAAATTTCAATAAATCTCTCTAAACAGACGGATACTTAAAATCACAATAATCAGCAATATTTCACAAACAGGGTGTAAAAATAAAATAAATAAATAAATAAATTGTTGCGGGGCCTCGGTAACGATGTCAACCTCACAAAGTAATCGATGTATAAAGAAGTTGGTTAAAAATGTTTAATTTTGAGACCAACGAACTATGCAATGGGTGTTTGCAGTCTTTACCCAGATATAACTACTGATAAAATAAGTACTGATAAAGTCCCACAGATATAAGTACTGATAAAATATATTTTGCTATGAACAGACTTAGTTCGGAAACTCCTAGTAGCACCATACATAAGTTCATTTGATATATCACACCTACAATATCAATAATTACTAACTCTTCAAGGGAACTCCCTTGAAAAATAAGATTATCGACCCTTAAAATACTCTCATTTTTTACGAGGAAACAAAGACGGACTGTATAAGCTTTTTTACAGTAGTCTGTAAAATTAGTTCATGAAAGCTTCTTAAGCTGTAATAATTGTTAATTATTACAATTTAATGAACTAATGTCTACCATATTTATTCTGTCGATATTTTTCCGTACTTGACAACATGAAGAAAATGTTTAAACCACCAAAACTGGACCTTGACTCGAGTTTCCTTACAACAGTAAAGAAATGGAAACATTGGATTAAACTATTAAACAACAGCTTTAAAGAATTCTATGTCACTCCTTTTAACAAATTACTTGTTAGTTGTCAGATTTGTTTCATTTCGAGTTTATGAATGCATAAATTATTAAAAAACAAACTGTATTAATTACGAGACGGCTATTGACATCGTAGAACAATTATACGCTAAGAAAACTTTGTCAGACACATTTTAGCTACACGTCAACAGAAATAAAGCAAATCTCTGGACAAATTCCAGCAAGAACTCTACAAACTGGTTAAGAATTGTGCTTTTAAAACAGTTTCTCTTTTTTGTAAAGAGATTATCTGAAATAACTTTAATACTGTCATCGTCGCGGCTATCATTAATGTATTTAATTTTTGAAACTGACTGAGACCTTGCAAACGTTCCGAGTCACTGAGATATTCTAGTGAGAAGTCGAGGAAACAGAAAGAAAAAGAAGTGGGGAGACTTTCGGCCTTATACTAAGTAGCAACTTAATAAGTACATTCCCCTGTTGCCAAATTCCCTATTAACACAGACCTATAAATTTATACACATCTAGAAATAGACTAACCCATTCCCCGAACAACACAGATAGGTAGACAAATTAAACATTCTAAAGAAATCCTTTTTTTTTTTTTGCCATTCTATACGTGCGGGTGCAACTAACGGGTTGCCGGCGACCAAACAAGCTACTCCGCTCCATGATATTGTGAGTGAGGCGAGATATTAACAACCCAGTAAGACGACAAATAAGACCTACAAAAAGGCGGAAGAAGTCTTGAGGAGTCAACAGCCAGTTAACAAGAGGCGGTGTCTCGATAAATCACCGTAGAGTAGGCAACTGGAAACCACTCCATTATTACTCCCAAGAAATATTATGGCCATTACAAATCAAAATATAAAACCCAGCGACGTGAAGGAGGTTAAGTCCAAAGAAATTAACTCCTCACCCTGTAAATATAGGTAACAAGTTTTACCTGACCGTCACCCAGCTACTGTTAGCGCCAACGGTGTAAAGGGGATGCAGTTCCTCATGAGCCACAAGTGTCACCAGACCGTTATCCTGGGAATGTTTGCACCAAACAAAAAAATTATTCAAAATTTACTCTACGTCAGAACGTTGAACAGCTGTGGATAGTTGGAGACTATCAAGAATGAGATGAGCAGATTGAATATCAACATTTTAAGAATATGCGAAACGAGGTGACCAAACATCGGAAATTTTATCAGTGACAACCACGGAATCAGGTGGTAAAATTAATGAAAAAGGAGTCGGCTTAATAGTGGACGAAGAAATACGTTCTGAGATACTGCCAGCTATTCGAAAGAGCTTTCTTGATTAAACTGAAAAGAAAGCCCTTCAACATTGCTATTATAGTAGTGGGTATATATACTGACAACGCAAAGCACTGAAAAGGAAATAGAATCTTTCTACTCCCTATTGGAGAAAGCCAAAGCTTAGTGCAAAACCCAAGAAATTAGAATTATCAAGGGAAGGGGTAACAGTTGGTAACTTTGGACCAGAAAATCACAATGACCGAGGAGAAAAATGGGTTCAGTGGTGCACATTGAATGACCAGCTAATAATCAACACCTGGTTTCAAGAACACCCAAGACGATTATGGACATGGAAAACCATAGGAGGTGACATGAAAAGCTAAATCGATTATATAACTATAAACAGGAGATTCAGGAATGCAGTTGTTTATGGCAAACTTTTCCAAGTCCTGACTGTGAAAACAACCACCTCCTAGTCATATGTAAACTAAGGATGAAACTTCGAAGACTGAAGAAGCCATGCATACTACAATACAACAGACTTGGGAATGACTTCAACCTGCAGAGAAAATACACAGACAGCAAAAAAACAAATACGAGGAACAAATTGGAAACGGAAACTTGAAATGGGACACACGAAAGGAAACATTAGTGACATCAACAAACAACATTGTCCCAAAGGAAAACGTACGCAGAAAAAAAATGAGTGGATAACTGAAGATATTTTTGACATGATGCAAAGGAGATAGAAAATTCCAAGATATGCACAAAAAATAAGGGAAATAACAGGACAAAAGACATGCTCCCCAACAGGATGTATAAAACAAAGAATAAAACGCTCATATTAGAGAAAGGGGAGATATTTCAGCGATGGGAAGAATATATAAGAAATCTCTTCCACGACAAGAGAGAGCAACTAACAATACATAGAGTTAGCGAGAGACCAAAAATATTAAAATCCAAAGTGTAAGCTGCGCAAGTCAAATTGAATAGAAACAAAGTAGATAGAACAGACGACATTCTAATCGACTTAGACGATTTTGGCGCGGACAAAATTACAGAAATACTAAATGAAATCTACAACAATGTTGAGATATCGGAAGACCTAAGCAAATCGATTTTCATAAGAAGCCAGGCGCAAAAGAATGGGAACTCCACTGAATAACCAGCAGCTTAATGGGTCACATAACAAAAATCATTATCTGAATACTGTTGAATACAGCAAGCAGTAGAATCAGGCCAGTGATAAGTCAAGAACAGTGCGGTTTCGTGAAGGGCACTGAAACAGGGAACGCGATATTTATTCCCAAAATGTTACCAGAAAGGGCATTACAAATGCAGAACGTCATGTACCTGTGTTTCATAGACTACGCAAAGGCATTCGACAAAACATTCACAAGGACTTAATAGAGATGTTCGGCAAACTAGATATATTCGGTAAAGACATCAGAATAATCAAGAACCTCTACTGGCAGCAAATCGCCTGCATACGGGCAGGAAACGCATTCAGTAACACAGATAGAAAAGGATGTAAGACAAAGAGGTGTCTTCTCACCAGAACTATCAACTTATACAACAAAACAATACTAGGAGTCCTAAAAGTCATGCCGGAATTCGTCATTGACGGCCACACCCTAAACAATATCAGATACGCAGATGATACAGTGAGAATAGCAGACACGGAAAGTAAACTACAAGACTTTCTACAAAAGGTAGCTGGAGAAAACGGAAAGAAAGGACTACAAATATACTACCAGAAAAAACTGAATGCATGGCCATCAGTAAAAATAGGATCCTAAAATACCAACTACAGGCTGGGGATATTAAATCAAACAGGTACAAAATTTTAGATACCTGGGAAGTGTTATACCAGACGACAGAAAGTGTGACACTGAGATCTTAAGGCGTATTGGCATGGCCAATGACGCATTCCAAAGGTTGAGTAGAGTATTGAGAGACAGGGAGATTTTATTGGAAACCAAGAAAAGGGTACTGGATTGTTATGTGATGTCTGTCCTTCAATATGGCAGCGAATGCTGAAAAAATCTCATTAAATATGAAGGATAGAACTAAACAACCGAAATGTGGTTCTACAGAAGGATGCTGGAATACCCTGAACCGAACATGTGAGCAATGATGATGGTTTAGAGAGGATGGAAACGAAAAGGAAACTAATACTTAACATCAGGAATAGACAGCTAAATTTCCTGGGACATGTAGTAAGGAAGAAGGGTTTGAAGTATCTGACACTCACAGGTCAGGTAGAGGGAAAGAGAGACAAAGAAAAGTAACGCTTAACATACTTGATGGGCTTAAGCAAATGAAAGACAGAGTGGGGTTTTGGAGGGGGTAACAGGCGAAACCGTGTTAAGAGCTACTAAGGATAGGGAGATGTGGAAGGTCTTGATCGCCTACGTCCTAAAGAAACACAGCACGTAGAAGAAAAAGAAGGAGAAGAAAAAGAAGACTGTACAAAAGAATAGGAAAAAAGACCAGAAAAACTACCCCCCTCCCCCAAAAATTATACTAAATAGTCAGAAGTAAAATTGCCACAATGGAATTAATGTCGGATATTTAATGATAAAAATATTAACTTAAAATTGTACTCAATAATCTGAAATAAAATTGCCACAATTAAATTTATGATAAAATTTGAAAGACAAAAAATATTAAAATAAAAATGTACTTATTAGTCAGAAGTAAAATTGCCACAATGGAATGATTGTCAGAGATTTTAAAATAAATGATATTATAATAAAATTTTACTAAATAGTTTTAAATAAAATTGGTACAATTGATTTTATGTTAGAGATTTCAAAACAAAAAAATATTAAAATAAAAATTGTACTCAACAGTGTGAAGGAAAATTGCCACAGTGGAATAAATGTCAGATATATAAAGATAAAAAATATTGAAATAAAACTGTAATCGATATTTAAAGATAAAACTGTTAACTGAAACTGAAGATGTACCATAAGGTAGCAAAATGCTGCACATTTACCTTTCCTCGTGAACATTTAGTATGTATTTTTCCAACTGAAAGTTCATCATCCATCCTTCTATATGAACGACCAATGTTTTTTTTGTTTTTTTTTTACTTTCTTTACAAGCCGTCAGGATTGATTCTTTTAAAAAGTCAACATTTGTAACCCTTCCCCACGAACGGTATACCATTTCAAATGGAATGGACAGTGTTGTATTTTTCCCAATGAACTCTCGGTGTGATATCTTTCTTAACAAAAGGTTAGCATTTTATTTTTCTCCGAGAACCATCAGCCTAGTAGCTTTCCCAACAAACAGCCATTGTAGTATTTTTAACTACGAAATGTTACCATTTTATATCTTTTTTTTAATGATATCACCCCGAGCAAGGCGGTAACGCCACTGATGTGCAAGGGGCTACGTAAGAGTGAAAAGATTAGAAGAGAGAAAGCCGGAAACCACATCCTAAACAGGGAACAAGGGATGAGCCTCTACACCTGTTCAATAGACGTGGGTGGAGTGTGAACCGGGCGATACGAACGTTCAGTATGATACATTTACCAACGACTGGTCAGTGTTGTATATTTTCTCACGAACGTTTAACTTTGTATTTTTCTGCACGAATAGTCAATGTTGTAAACTTTCACCACGGACGCTGAGGGTTGTATTTTTCAGAACGAGTGGTCTATGTCCTAATTTTCCAAAGAACGGGCAATGTTAAATCGTTATAGGTACTTCCACTAAAACGCTGCAAAAACAGCATAGTATGAATTTAAAAAGACCCCCAAATTTAAAAACGAACATTTTCCATCAAAATGTTTATGCTATTATTAAGAGGAAAAATTGAAGTAATTTTTAATTATTTTTAAAATTATTTAATTCTAACATGTTCGAAATTTTGGTAAAAGTTTTGTTTTGATATTAGTGAACGGGTAACCAAATCGTTAGGAGAGTTCACAATGGAAAACGTAATATTACATAACTTAAGTTTTTTCCGGTGTCAAACATATTAATTTGGAAATTCTTACAAAAATCAAATAATTATCGGATTTTAATGAAACTTTTAGAACTTTTTCATAAATGAGCGTAATTATGTTTTAAATTATTACTTTTTTAAAATTTTGATAAAAATATTTTTTACATCTGTTATTCCATCCACGTTATTTTATGAAATTTTAAGGAATTAAATATTGTTGGGAAAGTTAGTTTTATTCGCTGAACGCAGAACTCATTTAGGAATGTAAATAAGCTATTATTTTTTTCAAACATTTTTCCTTTATTTCCGAAAATCTGCTCCAAATAGTAAAATAAAAAATGCAATAAAACTATGATATTATTTAATTTGATAAGCTTTTAATTGCTTTAATAAATAATATATTTTAAGGGCATTATAGTCTGAAGAAAAAAATTCGATTAATAATGAAATTTGAAAAGAATTGTTTTTATTTTTTAATTATAATAATTTATAATGTTTCAAAAATGTTTTGAAAATACTTCTTATTAAGTGAAGATTATATTTACTAATAAAAAATTGAAAAGTTTATTACAAATCAACGTACCTTTCTATTTTTAAAATAATTTTTAATCTTTTTTGTATATTTATAGTTTTTTTGTATGGTAATTTACATGTGTACATTAAAAGGTCATGTGTTTCAGGGTTTCGTCTCCTTACAGAAAAAAATTGTACAATAATATCACGTGATTGCCATACACTCGAATCTGTCAATTTGACAACATATTTCAAATACAGTGGCAAAATAATAAAGTTCAACTCTGTGTTTAAGAAACAGTTTTATTTTAAATTTCATGCTATAAATAAGTGATGCTTGTTTAAATCAGATTAATTTAACATTTAATTTGCTAATCTTTCGAAAATAATGTGTCACAGATGTACATTTTGCTTTTGCAAAATTTATAAAACCAAGAATTAACTTTTGTTTACAAATGAGTCGATCGCTCGGAAAATTGAAAGATTGTATCTCTTCCTACGAGCATTCAACTTTGTATCTTTTCACTGGAACCATCGGTGATGTATCTTTTCTTACAGATGATCAATGTTTTATTTTTCTTATAATCGATCAATTTCTGCTAATGAATATACAGTTTTGGATATGCGGTGCGTGTGACGATTGCGGGTTATGTAAAACATGTAAATGTTCGTCATAGCAACCAGAATCAAGTCAACTATGCCAACCAGCCACATTATCCTGTCGACAATACCTATCCTGTCGACAACAATGTCTGTAGTTCATCATTTGGACAGAGAAGGCACTTTGCCTTTCACAAGAGTGTTGTGGGATATGTCAATCCAATTAACCCAATCAAGAATACAAAGTCTCTACATGCCTAGTACTTAGGAAATTTAATGCTGGTCTTAGGAGTCGTCTTAGTGGCCATAGGTGGCAATACCCATGGAAACTATCATATGTTATGTGATTAATGAGGCACGGCTCTCGTCTGAGTAAGATGTCTTCTGTTTAAAAAGTTGCTTCACTCTGTTGTCCTAAAAAATATTTCTTGCCAGAATCTATCTTACACATTTATATGACTACTACACATCCATGCATTGAATATTATTATATCTTGTCTGGCGCTTCAATGTATCTAGAGAGTCTTGTTAAAATTCAAAGAAGAATCTGCAATATTATTGGGCCAAGCTTGGCATCTCGGCTTCAGTCACGATCACAGCACCGCAACCTAACTTTCTTGCGCCTTTTCCATAAATATTCCCATAGCAATTGTTCCAATGAACTTGCCTCTTTGGTTCCTAGACTTTATGAATTTAAACACAATACTATATTAGCAGATATGTCTCATAATTTTACAGTTGAAATGGTTAGATGGAATCGTAAGTTCTTTGTTCACAGTTCCTGCACTTCTTCCTTGTGAGACTCACTTTCACCATCTTTTCAAGAAAAATTTTTAATGTAATGTCAATCGTTATTTTCATAATTACTGTTCTTTTACTGTTCCCTCTCCTTAATACCGATTCCTTTTACTCATATTCTCTCACACTCAGTAACCTCCTTGCGTCTTGCTTGGAGTGAAATAATTCAAATAAACGTGGCAGTCACTATTTATGCATACTGGTGGTGAAGATATTTTGCGTTAACTACAAATATATTTCTTTTCTGTCTCTAGTTGATAATGCATGCAGGATAATGTGTACCGACATATTGTTAATGACTTACTTCAAGGACAGGCGCTTTCGAGCAGAGTGACGCTACCACGGATATAATCTGTTCAGCCAGGCGATGACATAAAAAGTACATGGAGCAAAGAATGGATTTTTTTCTTTCATAAAATCACTTGATAATGTCAAGAGGATTACTTTGTTGGAAATATTGTGAAAGTTTCTTGACCAGAAATATTTGTTGACATGTTTTTAGGTTTTCACGTGGGTATAAAAGCATGACTAAATGTTGAAGGTTTTATACTCTGATTCAAATTAGATCCCTTTCTTATTTACTCTATATGTCGAACTGATGGGAAAAGAAACCAAACTAAAAATAAAAATATTGTTCTCTGCGCAGTCTCCGGGCTTAACATCCAGCTCATGAAACAAATCCACTCAAATAAATATATATTTTTTTAATCTTATCACCCCGAGCAAGGTGGTAACGCCACTGATGTGCAGGGGGCTACATAAGAGTAAAATGATTAGATAGAAGAGAGTGAAGAAAAAGACGAACCAGTTAGAAAGGAGCAAGAGAAGGATGGGAATACAGGTGTGATGACAGTTGCAAAGGTGGAGAGAAAGGAAAGGATATACAGGGTGGTGTAGAAGAAACTGGAGTCAAGTGATTAAGAGATGAGTATTGACGTTGCATTTAAATTCCTGGAGGTTGTAGCCGTCAGGAAAGCAAGAATATGGAAGCGAGTTCCACAGGCGGTAAGTGCGAGAAAAGAAGCTGCAGGAATAGAATTGTCGTCTTTATTTTGTTGATCCAACTGCGAATGGGTGAGACCCCGTTGCCAGTCTGGTTGCACGAGTAAACACCTGTTGCAGAGACACCAGTGACATAAGTTCGTTGGAGCAGAAGCCATGAAAGTATTTACAGAACAGAAAAAGGGAAGCCACATCTCGTCGGTGGGGAAGTGGCTGGAGTCGAGCCGCCAAGTCGGTACCTATAATATAAGATTCTTCTTTGAAAATTGTCAAAAACACTAAGATGAACAGCAGGGGCGCCTGACCATATATGGCAGCAGTACTTCATGCACGGACGAATGGTTGATTTGTATATATGCAGGATGGATTCAGGCGGGAAAAACATCCTGGCCCGATACAGTGACCCAACATTCTTAGCAATGGATTTAGCTATGGATTCAGTGTAGTGGTTCCATTTGAGATCAGAAGAGAGGGTAAGGCCGAGGAGGAGCAGTGTATTGCTCTCAGGGAGACTCGCTTGGTCCATGCTTATGGGAAGTAGGAGTGGTTGCCTATGATGATTGAGAGACAGCAGCTTGGTCTTAGACGTATTGAAATTTACAAGCCACTTCTTACCCCAATTCACCACAGAATGTAGATACCTCTCAAGATTAGCAGCGAGATTATGTTTGTCCGCCACGCCGGGTTTCTTACAGATGCGGGAGTGAATTGTGGTGTCATCTGCGTAGATGCCTACTTGGCTCTTGACCTCGTCTGGGAGATCATTTATGAAAATAAGGAAGAGCCTCGGGCCTAGAATAGAGCCCTGAGGGACATCAGCGTTTGTACAGTAAGATATGGAGGCATGCTCATTCAGGACAACCTTCAATATGCGGTTATTTAGAAAAGATTGGATCAGATCAAGCAAGTGTCCAGTAATACCATAACGCCGTAGCTTGCGTAGAAGGCCAGCGTGCAAACCCTGTCAAAAGCCTTGGAGATGTCCAGAGCAACAGCACGAGCCTCGTCGGACTCCTCAAGAACCTGGAACATGTACTCCGTAATGGTCGTTAGCATGTCGGCCGTGGACCTGGGAAAGCGGAAGCCAAACTGCCTGTCAGAGAAGAGTTTATGGGCAGAAAGATATTGAACTCTTTCAGCATTAATAATGGCCTAGAACACTTTCCCGAAAATTGGTAGAAGGCTGATAGGGCGATAGTTGGATGGATCCGAGGGTTCACCAGAGTTCTTAAATACAGGAACGACAGAAGAGGACTTCCAGCATTCAGGAAAACAGGAAGCAGAAAGGCAGTAGTTATACAGTTTAGAGAGGACAGATGAGAGTTTAGGGGCACATCTCTTAAGGACAATCACCGGGATTTCATCACCACCGCTCGTTTTATGGGGGTTAAGTTTTGATATTACTCGGGATACTACTGTTGGGGTAATGTATACATCGTACAGTTTAGCCTCAGTTCTAATAGGGAAGTCGGGTGAAGGTACTCCAGATGAGTCAAATGTGGAGTTGGATGAAAATCTGTGAGCAAAGCACTCAGCCTTGACCGCTGATGATGTGAGGACCTCAAATTCATTGAGTAAAGGAGGGATAGAAAATTTGCTACTGTTCAGCACCCGTTTGCATAACCGCCAATAGTCCTTGGAGCCGAACTTGTGGTCAGCTATGCGCTGTCTCATTCTCTCAGCAACAACCGATTGGCGTCATTCAGGATTCTCTTGCACTCATTACGTGAATAGGCGCCTATTGTGGTCAGATAACTGTCTCCGGAATATTCAGAAGTAGTGGTTCCTGTGGGCAATAGCGGCTGAACAGGCAGGAGAGAACCAAGGGGAGGAATGAGGTTTGAGACAAAACTTACTGGTAGGTATGAAGGCATCAATGCCAGCCTTCACCCAGGACGAAATCTCAGAGACACAATCATCAACTAGGAGATCGAACACTTTTCCCCAAGAAAGGTCGCATGGGAAATCGCGAAAGGCGTCCCAGTTGGCTCTTTGGTAGCAGTAGAAGGTCCTATAGATAGGAGGCTCCTGGGGGGAGTGAGAGTAGAGAGAAATATTAAAAGAGACAACAGCATGGTCAGAGTTCCCGAGAGGGCAAAGCTGCTAGGTTTGGCAGGAGTCAGGTGCAGAGGTAAAGCATATATCTAGTAGAGAGTCGTGTCCAGAGGGAGTGCTTGGAAAGCGTGTGGGGAAGCCCACTACTTGCGTAATGGATTGGGAAATGGCAAAGTTCATGGTGTGGATGCCAGCTGAATCAGTAACAGTCTTTAAGCCACTCAGCATGATGGACGTTAAGATCTCCGAATACAAATATGTGAGCGAATAGATGGTAGGAAGTAGCCTTATCTATATTGTCAGAAATGCTGTCTAGAAGGGAGCAGTCGGGAGAGGAGGGGGAACGGTAAAGGAAGAAAAGGTAGCTAACCGAACTGACAAGTGACTGACGGAGGCATACATATTGGTGCTCAGGGGATTCGAGTGATGTCACCCTAGCTACAGGGAGGTGTTCACTTGCGTAGACCCCCAGCCCATGCATATGGACACTGTGGACAGTGGAATCTTTCCTTAAAAGGGGAAGATAACCAGGGATCGAAAAGCCAGAGGAGGGAATTGATGAGTTAAGACTAGTCGCACAGAGCGCTAGGATGTCAGGGGACTTTTTGTAGAGAAAAGCTTCTACACTACAAAAGTTAGTACTAATGCTCCGGATGTTAGTAAAAGAAACATTAAGGGATTTTAGTGATTTGAGTTTGGCTGGCTTTGGATTTCTCTGATTCCGTTTTTCATGTTATAGTTTGTTGGTAGGGAGGGACCTTGGGTAAAGGATGCAGGCGGTCATTATCCACGATATGCGCTGGGAGGGAAACTGGCTCGGCTGCATCAAAGTGTGGCTTCGGAGTTGCCCACCGAAAACGCTTGCAAGGACACCTATACATGCGCGACATGGCACTACAAGAACCCCGATATTACGCAACTGTTGATCAGAGCAGCCGCTCTTGACGCTACGCAAGGGTTAGGTCTCCTAACTACCAGTCGGAAGCAACAACCAAGAAACTGCCAACCCGGTACCCTCACAACGATGAGACGTTGCCACCAACCAAACACATCGCAGGAAAATCACGGAAGCACCAATACTGATGTTTGAGAAGAGAAAAGAGAAAGCCAGAAACCACATCCTAAACAGGAAAAAAGAGATGTGCCTTTACACCTGTTCAATAGACGTGCGTGGAGTGTGAACCGGGCAATAGTTTGGTCTAACTACTCTAATTAATAAAAGATAAAGAAAAAAAGAAAATGATAAAAATGAAGTGAAAAAGTAAATAAATAAATAAAATAAAATAAATTTTAAAAAATACAAGTTTGAAAGTTCCAATCATGGACGTCGACTGCTGTACAGCCGAGGTGGCAGAACGATACCAAGAAGATATGGGCTGAATATTTGCTGCATATCCGTGCTAAGAGATATTAATACAAATAAAACAGACACCGGACGACAGAACAACAAATAGAAAAGTATTGAGGTTAAGTCGTTAGAGTCACAGAGACCACAGTCCGAAAGTAATCGTCAATGATACTCAAAAAGTATCAACCGCCTCCCCACAGGTGTGGATGCCCGAGGTAGATGCGGAACAAAGCCATTTAAATGGGAACACCGAGCCCGTAAGCTTGGACAAAAATTCACCAAACTTGATTCTACACTTCAGTGGAGCCGGAAGGCAGAGAGTCAGACAGAGTGAATGACTGACACACGCAGTCGTTCCCCTCAGAATGTCGATAACACTCCGAAATCCCAGACTTCTATTATACTTTATGTTTACGGCTGCCTCGGTTCACAGACTATTCCACACACGAGAGCGCCAGAGAGGTGTTAGCTGCTCTACAACATTGCTGCTAAAGCAATGAAAAAATGAGTTAGGGTCCACACTATTTTCTTTTAAGAACTTTGCTCACAGCACGGTGAATGAGCAAGTTAAAAACGTTACTAACAATGAATTCTGTATTTAGTTTCTAATATGCTTGCTGATTCTTTCAGATGTCTTATCCTCTAGTGTTGTTCAATTTATTTTTATTTCATTCCACAGGGGTTAATGACCACCCTATTTTCTCGATATCATAGAAAATATATTTTCTACCAATCATATTTCTGGTAATGGGTGTAAAAATTATTCATCTAAATGGGCGTTACGATGATACACTACAGTCCGATACCCACATAGACAAATATTCCTCACAAATTTATATAAATGTAAAATTATCTACAGGATATGTATCTAACCAATGAGAACTGACCCCCAAAAATAAAAAAATACCAGAATATCTTTCTCTTTATTCACTTTTTCTCTCAATCTCAGACAAAGTTTTAATAAATGTGAAACATGTGAGGCTCAAACGCTGCCTATTTTTTTTTTATAAGTGTTTCACCCCGAGCAAGGCATGTCACTGCCACTACTGCGCAGGGGGCTACGTAGAGTGGAGAAAGGATGATTAAATATAGGAAATGTCAGAGGGTGGGTGATAGGCGGGTAAGGATACCGAGAATGAGGGTTGGGTAGATGAGAGTGTTCTGAGAATAATTGGGAGTTAGTGTGATAGGAGGTGTCTATTGACCCTACATTTAAACACCTGGAGATTGTAACTGTCGGGAAAGCAGAGTTGTGGAAGGGAGTTCCACAGGCGGGAAGCGCGAGAAAAGAAGCTGTTGGAGTAGAATTTGCGATTACATTTTATTTGTTTAACTGTAAAAGGGTGGGACCTAGTTGCTAATCTAGTATCTCGTGTAAATTCGTGCTTAGGCGGCACCAGTGATCTAAGCTCATCGGAGCAGAAGCCATGAAAATACTTGTAGAAGAAGCACAGGGAAGCCACATCACGCCGGTGAGAGAGCGGCTGCAACGGTCTGCCAAGTCAGTATCAACCACGTTACAGATCCTCCTTTGTATTTTGTCAAGAAGTCCAAGGAGAGCAGCAGGGGCACCCGACCAGATATGGCAGCAATATTCAATACACGGGCGGATGGTAGATTTGTATATGTGCAGAATAGATTCAGGTGGGAAAAACTTCCGGGCCCTGCACAGGGAGCCGACTTTGCAGAAGATTTGGCAATGGATTCAATATAGTCATTCCATTTGAGGTCCGCCGAAAGTGTAAGGCCAAGGAGGCGTAGTATTTTACTCTCTGGGAGGCTAGCCTGTCCCATGCTAATGGGAGGTAGATGCGATTGTCTATGGTGATTAGTTGATAACAGCTTTGTTTTAGAGGCATTGAAATTTACCAGCCATTTCCTACCCCAGGCCACTACGGATTGGAGGTCCCTTTCAAGTACGGCAGCGAGGTTCACTTTGTCGTCCAGACCTGGTTTTTAATCGATGCGAGAGTAGATTGTTGTGTCGTCGGCATACATGCCAACTTGGGATCTAATGGTGTCGGGGAGATCATTAATGTAGATCAGAAAGAGCGTGGGACCTAGGATAGAACCTTGAGGGACGCCCGCGTTCGGATGGTAGTTTTGGGAGGCATGCCCATTTAATACCACCTTCAATGTGCGGTTAGAGAGGAAAGACTGGATGAGGTCAAACAGATGTCCAGTTATCCCATAGCTCCGCAGTTTGCACAAGAGGCCAGCATGCCAGACCCTGTCGAATGCTTTGGAGATATCCAAGGCAACGGTTCGGGCTTCACCATTCTTGTCGAGTGCCCGGTATATGTACTCGGTAATGGTCGTTAGCATATCAGCAGTAGACCTGGTGAAGCGAAATCCGTACTGTTTGCCAGAGAGAAGCCCGTTGGCCATGAGATGCTGAATCACCTCGGCGTTGATAATGGCTTCGAAAACTTTGCCAAAGATTGGAAGGAGACTAATAGGACGGTAATTGGCGGGGTCTGAGGGTTCGCCAGAATTCTTAAATATAGGAACTACGCAGGATGACTTCCAACAGGCAGGAAAGCAGGAAGCAGATAGGCAGAGGTTATAGAGTTTAGAGAGGACAGAGGAGAGTTCTGGGGCACATTTCTTCAGTACTATGACTGGGATTCCGTCACCGCCGCTCGCTTTGTGTGGGTCAAGTTGTGCAATTATCTTGGCGACAGCGAGGGTGTAATGTGGACGTTATTTAGTTGAGCCTTAGTTCTGGGTGGGAAGTCTGGTGTAGGTATTCCTAACGAGTCCAGTGTCGAATTGGTTGAGAATCTATGGGCAAAGCATTCAGACTTGTCTGCTGGGGAGGTGAGAACTTCAAATTCATTGATTAGTGGGGGTATTGAAGTCTTGTTCCTGCTGAGCACGCTTTTGCAGAGACGCCAGTAATCTTTGGAACCAAACTTAGAGGATGCTATGCGTTGCCTAATTCTGGTAGCAAACGCCCTCTTGGCTTCGTTCAGTACTTTTTTACACTTGTTCCGCGCTGAGGTGAAAAGGCGCCTGTTTTGGTTCGATGATCAGCTTCGATAGAGCCGGAAGAAATGGTTCCGGTGGGCAATGGCGGCCGAGCAAGCGGGTGAGAACCAGGGGGACGAATTTGGTTTTAGTTGGAATTTCCTGGCCGGGATAAAAGCATCGATGCCAGCCTTAACCCAAGAGGAGACTTCGGAGGCACAGTCTTCGACAGGAAGATCGAAGACGTTGTTCCAGGGGACGTCGCAGAGGAAGTCCCTGAACGAGTCCCAGTCGGCTCTTTGGTAGCAGTATGATATTCTGCTGGTCTGGTTTTCTTGGGTAGAGTTAGTGCGGATTGATATGTTTACGGAGACTACGGCGTAGTCAGAGTTTCCGAAGGGGCAGGGTTGCCTGGTAGTGCAGGGGTCTGGGATGGAGGTAAAGCAAAGGTCGAGTAAAGAGTCCCTTCCGTTAGGATTTTTAGAGAAACGCGTGGGGAAGTCCGCCACTTGCGTTAGAGCTTGGGCTATTGAAAAGTGCATGGTGCGGATCCCAGCAAGGTCGGTGGCTGAGTTTTCAAGCCACTTGGTGTGGTGGGCGTTAAAATCGCCAAACACAAATATATGGGCAGATGGGTGAGAAGAAATGGCCCTGTCGATATTAGTAGAGATGCAATCAAGTACTGTACACTCAGAGGAGGAGGAGGCGGTAGAGGAAGAAGAGATAGCTAACCGAGCTTAGAAGTGAGAGGCGAAAGCACATGAAGGAATGATCAAGGGATTCAAGAGATGTACCAACCCGGTACCCTCAGAATGAAGAGACATTGCCACCATACACACCAACTGCAAAAAGCTTCCAGCCGAACCGACATAAAGACCGAAAAAGAGAGAGATCAACCGGGAACCCCTTCCTAAACAAGAAACAAGGTGATCACCTCTACTCCTGTCCAAAAGAAGTGGGTGGAGTGTGAGACCGAGCGATAGAAGGTACTATCTACTCCAATTAAAAAAAAAAGAAAGAATAAATGTGTGCCTGAAGTTAACTAAGTTTTAAGTCAAACCTAAATTTGATAATTAAAAACAATTTACACAAACATAGTCGCAGTGCATTACAAGAGCGACAAGTAGAGAACTTAGGTTAGTAACAAAACAGGAACAAAAATTAGACAGAAAAGATAAGAACCAAAGGAATAAAATAAAAAAATAATAAAAAAATTAAAAAAATACAGCAAAATAAGATCATACTGGCTAAAACTTACCAGTTGCAGGCTGACTGACAGAAAAAAGTTAAGAAAATTTCAAAAATTATCTTCATTTTGTTTTCTCTATTCAGTTCTAGAAAGTTTAACTACCTCTAAGTAAGCAGTAACAGAGAGTGGTATGAGGGGGTGGGAGGAGGGGGAACACCTCAAAGCCATGTGTTCAGTTAGCAAGGGAGGAAGAGAGAACAAAAAAAACAAAAAAACAAACATGGCCGGTCTTAGAATTCCTACATATAACCAAAACCCTAACCCTAATATACCAATGTTCTTTCTTTTATCTCACACACACACATACACACACACACACACACACACACACACACATATATATATATATATATATATATATATATATATATATATATATGATATGCGTTAAGAAACACTGGAGAGACGTTGCTGATAGCAGACACTGAAAAGAAAATGCGGGACCTCTCACAAAAGGTAAGCAAGAGAAGGCGATAAGAAAGGACTGATATTTAAAGATTTTTGTATTGTCTTTTCTGAATATAACATTTTAATGGGTTTAAATCAGGAAAAATTTACATTTTTAGTAACTATTATTTTATTTATATATTTATTTTTATTTAAGGATGAATGCAAATTTTTCTAAAATAGATTAACTGCTAATTTAAAAATTAAATTTGTGGATCATTTTTAAGGTTCTGACTATTCAATTTGTAAAAAAAATTATCAAGAATTTCTAAAACTTAAATAATTTTATAATCACTACAACAAGCAATAGCATCATGTTTGTAGATACTACATAGACATGGTCTAAAGATTGTGTCCTGTAGAATATCATCATTCAGTGTTGGCCATATTCAAAACACTTATATATATATATATATATATATATATATATATATATATATAAGTGTTTTGAATATGGCCAACACTGAATGATGTCAGTATATGAGTATATATATATATGTAAGATAATGTGAACAGAGGAGTTCCGGAGTTTGCGCAAAATTTCCTTTTTTGCTGAAAAAGTTTCAAAATTTGAATTATTATTTATTTGATCTTTTTAGCTCTTGGTTGTTTATTATAAGCATTTCCTTTTCCTTTTATGAAATATTACAGATTGATATAAAACACCTAAGTAACATAAGTAAAAATAACACAAAGACATACAAAACTAGCATAAAGACATAAACACAACTTCATGCAAAGTAACACTTTAAATTTAAAAATAATTTTATGATTACTACATATATAGGCCGCCAGGTACAACAGAAGGAAAGTTAAAACCATATTTTCGTATGGTCGATATTTCATTAACAAAAACAGCTGCGTTGAAACAAGTGACAACAATAAGCATTAATGCAGTTTTAAAAAAAATATGTTTTATGTTTAAAAAGTTTTAAACATTGTCCAGTAGGTCTTCGTATATTTCATAGAAATAAGTTTTGTGGAGCAACAAGTCCACGCCCGTATTTTCTTTTCTCTCCTACTAAACTAATCTGAATGTCTTTCTAAATATAAAAATATTGAAACAAAACTAATTAATAACAATGACAATTCAAAAGATATTTTTTTCTTCTTAACATTTTATTTACAGAGGAAGTGAAAGTGAAAGTAGAAAATGAATACTAAATTACAAATGAAAAATGTCACAGCGGTTATTGGATGTTTTTACTTTCTGAAGCATATTTACATAAATAAAGTATAAAGTTAATACTTTATGAGTGGCGCACATGAATTTACATGACGATATCTTTGTCAACACAAAACAAAGAAAGAATTCAGTATTTTTGTGTTTTTTCTGAATATAACATTAAAAATACTTTTAAAATGTTTTTCTTCATATATATATATATATATATATATATATATATATATATATATATATATATATATAATATTTAGCGCCAATGTTATTGTTTTTCGTTGTTTTTACTAAAAATATGTATTTTTGCAAACAGGTGTTTTTTATCGTAAAATACTCGATATCAGGGTTTAAATAGAGCGTTGATAATTACAAAACCGTCTTCTCTTTAACAGAGCAGATTTATGCCGTCTTCAAAGTTTTGTGCGGACATCGTTTAATGTTCTCACTTGTTAAGCCTGTTTGCCGTTATATTCAGATTTTTCTTCTTAATATAGAATATGATTTAATTTGATGGGGGTGGTATTGCTTGTGATTGGTTAGTTATTCTTTTTTTCTTTTTGTTGAAGATTCGTTGATTTTTTGTTTCTTTTTATTTTATTTTGTAGTTGTTTGGTTAGTTGTTTAGTGTTAGTTTTTGTAAAGTCGTAAATTCAACTGAAATTATCACCGAAAAGAATTAATTAAGGAAATAGATATCTGACTCTTCTTTATTTCTTTCAGTTTCTTTTGACATTAGTCGACAATAAAATTATAACAGTTCAAAAAACCGTTCTTCTATTTTAAGTTTCGTTTGCAGAGCAAGTGAAAGTGAAAGTGAAAGTAGAAAAGATATTAAATTATACATGAATAAATTGTCTACATTTATTGGATGTTTTTGATTTTTGAAAATGATTTACTTAAACAAGCTATCAAGTTTTAATAATTTATTACTGGCGCACATGAATTAATACCACAATGCATTTGTGATAACGACACACAGATAAGAAATTATTTAAGATTTTGTATAGTCTTTTCCATAAATAACATTTAATGGAATGAAATCAAATCTAATTTGTAGTTTTAGTAACTATAATTTTTATTTATGTATTTATTTCTATTTGTGGATGAGTACAGATTTTTCTAAAATAGATGAACTGCTAATTTAAAAATTAAATTTGTGGACCGTTTTTAAGTTTCTGAATATTAAATTTGTAAAAAAAACTTTTATCAAGAATTACTAAAATTGAAATATTTTTATAATTACTACACCAATCAATCCCTTCATCATTGTACATAGCCATGGTCTAAAGATCATGTCCTGCAGAATGTCATCATTCAGTGTTGATCACAGTCACAACACTTATGTATATACAAAATAATATACTTAGAATAAAGGAGATCCGGTGTTTCCGGAAAATTTTCTTTTTTCTTGATAAAGTTTCAAAATTTGAATCATTATTTATTTATTTGATATTTTTTAGCGTTTGTTTGTTTATTTCAGACATTTTCTTTTTCCTGGTATGAAATATTAAAGATTGTTATGAAACTCCAGAGTACACAAATGTAACAACACAAAAACATACAATAATAGAACAAAGACATATATACAACTTGTTGCAAAGTAACACTCCAAATTTAAATTTTTTTATGATTTAAAAATAATTTTATGATTATTATATATATAGGCCGCCAGGTACAACAGAAGGAAAGTTAAAAACTATCTTTATATATGGTCGACATCTGATTAACAAAAACAAACGCATTGAATCAAGTGAAAACAATATGACTTATAATATATATTCAGTATAATTTTTATGTTTAAGAATTATGTACCTTTGTCCAGTATACCTTTGTATAATATATTCCAGAAATGTGTTTTCTAGAGCCACAAATCCCCGCCTCGCATTGTGCCTCTCTTGTTATATTTGTGTGTAATGAGGGGTTGTTATTGAGTAGTTAACACACGCACGCACGCACGCATGCACAGACGCACGCAGAGAATCGACTCATTCACAGTTACATAGTCAAGTATGCATCTATTATGACGGATGCTGACAGGAAGAGGTCAGCTTGAGTTTAAATTAAAGAAGGCGCAGTTATTGATATTGCAGAACCTTTGCAGAACCTTTTGATCGTTGTTCGCGTCTTCTTAACTCTACTTTTTGTCACATCTCTTGACTTGACTGTGGCTGAATTGCATAGAATAGATATTGCAGAACCTTTGCAGAACCTTTTGATCGTTGTTCGTGTCTTCTTAACTCTACTTTTTGTCACATCTCTTGACTTGACTGTGGCTGAATAGCATAGAAGTAACTTTTGAGTTTCTTGCAAATTATCGACATCACGACGTTATCAATTTTTCAACCCCATAAAATATTAATAAAAAATTAAAAATTGTTCATTGCAAGTAAATCAGACGAATAAATCTTCTTCAAGACAAAAGTTAAAAAAAAATTTACATTTTAATATTTGTAACAATTTGGAAATTGGTGCAGGGCTACTTTTTAAATGATTGTTTTAATTTCGCGGGAGTTGGTTTTTGTAAAATAATAAATCCAACAGAATTTATTACCGAAAAAATATCAATGAAGAAAGAAATACCTGATTTTTCTTTCGGTCAAATGTAATTAAAATAAGGTTGTGCATATATTTCAGTTTATTTGGATATTAGTCAACAAGTTAATTTACTTAAGAAGTAAAACGAAACCTGGGCAATAAACTAATTTTTAAAGCGTGATCTGAATTCACGTCAAGACTGCACTTTTGGTTCCTGTTACTTACTGCTTAATCTAAATTACATCTTTCATTCTGTTATAAGGTTTTGTATTTTTTTACTTCTTCTATATTGCATTTCTCTACAGGAAATGTGTGAAGTAAAAGTCGGGGCACTCCGCAACATCCTATCCTATGCAAAGTTTACATTTTTTAATCTCTCCTGTTGTGCTAAACTAAATTTAATGTCAATCTAAAAATGAAATATTGAAATATAAGTTAATTAATAACATTCGCGTCCGATCAAAGACCTATTTTATTCTATTTTTCATTTACAGAGATAGTGAAAGTGAAAGTAGAAAAAGAACACTACATTATAAATGTAAAAATATAAATAGATATTGGATGTTTTTACCTGTTGAAATATATTTACTTGTGCAAACTACAAGTATTTAATAATGTACAACACATGAATTTATATGACAATCTATTCGTGGTGACAACACCAAACAAAGGGTATATTTAAAATTTTTGTATTGTTTTTCCAAATGTAACTTTTAATGTGATGTTTAGAGATAAAATTTATATTTATTGTAACTATTATATTTTGATGTATTTATTTCTATTTGAGGATGAGTACAGATTATTCTTAAATAAATGAACTATTAATATAAAAATTAAATTTGTAGATTATTTTACAACACATGAATTTATATGATAATCTATTCGTGACGACAACACAAAACAATGAGCATATTCAAAATTTTTGTATTGTTTTTCCAGATGTAACTTTTAATGTGATCTTCAGAAGTAAATTTATATTTAATTAATCTATTTATTTCGATTTGAGGATGAGTACAGATTATTCTTAAATAAATGAACTATTAATACAAAAATAAAATTTGTGGATCATTTTTAGATTCTGATTTTTCAATTGTAAAAGCTTTTATCAAGAATTTCTAAAATTAAAAGAATTTTATGACCAATACTTAAAGCAATCCCATCATGCATGTATATCGTACATAGTAATATACACAATCTTCTTATCCGTTAACTAAAGATTACTTTCTACATGAAAGAGGCGGTCATTATTCAGTTTTACCATAGTGACCACTTATATATATTAATGTACTACGTCTTTTAGCCATGAATAATTTATAAATATATATATCGTCATATATCTTATATATATTTATATTTATGTCTCTGTATGTGTGTGTGTGTCTGTGTGCGTGTATGTTCGTTACCTACAGACTCCGAATTGGCTTAACCTATTTTCTTGAAATTTTACACAGTTGTACTATAAGCGTCTGTGAGTGTTCTTAGCTAGGTTTTGTGTCGAGGTACCCCCGATAAATATCGAAAATCGATAATCGAAAAAATCCGGTTATAGAAGGAGTGGTCCGATTTTAATCAAATTTGATACACTCATAGACAAAGACAGAACAAATGATATTCAGAGGTTTCAAGATTGCAGTTCTTACAATAGTGCAGAAAATCGATAATATATATATATATATATATATATATATATAAGGCAAGATGTGTGTGTGTGTGTGTGTGTGTGTGTGTTTGTGTGTGTGTGTGTGTGTTTGTGTGTGTCTGTTTATCTGTCTGTTTGTCCTTTATACAAATCCACAATTTTTATACGATTCTCACCAAACTTCACAGAAATATTTTTTAAGCTGAGTCTAAGCTCCAGGACCATGCATTAGTTTTAAGGCTTTTATTACACCCGAGCAACGCCGGGCTATACTGCTAGCATATATATATATATATATATATATATATATATATATATATATTTACACACACACACACACATACACACACACATACACACACACACACACACACACACACACACACACACACACATATATATATATATATATATATATATTATTGAGAAATGTGGAGTTCGAGAGTTTCATATTTTTAACTTTCATTTCTATTTTTTACGATTATTCTTCTTCGTTGTATAAAAATACAGATTGTTATAAAACTCCTGAGTACACAAATGTAATAATATCATAAAAATATACAATAATAACACAAAGGCATATACACAACTTGATGCAAAGTAACACTGAAAGATAAATAATCTCTTTGTAAAATAGAAAGAAACGGTTAAAAACTATATTTATACATGGTCGACATTTGATTATAAATAAACTCTGCATTGAAACAAATAACAATAATAAGCCCTAATGCAATTTAAAAATATATTTTATGTTTCAAAAGTACTTACCTTCGTCCGGTGGGCCTTCGTAAAATATTTTCTTGAAATGTTTTTTGTAGGGCAACAATTCATTTTCGGTAATATAAGTTTTTATAAAATAATAAAACCAACTGAAGTTGTCACCGAAAAAATATCGGTGGAGAAAAAAATATCTGACTTCTTTCACTTCAAATGAATTTAAAATAAAGTTGTGCATTTAGTTCAGTCCATTTTGAATCCAGTCTACATGTTAATTTACCTAAGGGGAAACAACGAAAAATTGACAATTAGATAAATTTTGAAGAACGATTTAAATTTATGTGAAAACTATTCGATTGGGGCCTGCTGCTCACAACTTAATCTAAGTTACATTATTGTTCCTTCGGTGATTAGTTTTGTTATTTTTTTACTTATTCTATATCCCATGCCTCTTCAGGAAATGAGCGAAGTGGTTGACCAAGTTTTTAAACTACATCCTGTTCTCTGCAATATTTACTTTTTGCTAACTCTCCTACTAAACTAATTTTAATGTCACTCTAAATACACAAATATTGAAATAAAAGCTAAGCAATAAAAATAATGACAGTTCAAAATATCCTTTTTTTAGTTTTCATTTACAGAGGAAGTGAAAGTGAAATTAGAAAATGAATACTAAATTACAAATGAAAAAATGCCAAGGCTTATTGGATGGGTTTACTTTTTGAAGAATCATTACTTAAATAAACTATAAAATTTAGTAATTTATGACTGGCGCACATGAATTTCTATGACGATGTATTTGTGATAACAACATAAAACAAAGAAAATTTTAGGCATTTTTGTGTTGTTTTTCAGAGTATATCTTCTTACAAATACTTAAAACATATTTTTTCATTATATATATATATAATTGTGATAATATGATAATTGTTTTTCATTAGTTTAACTGATAATATGTATTTCGGCAAACATATGCTCCTTTAATTGCTCGAAATCTGGGTTTAGATAAAGCGTTGATAATTACAAAACGTTAGTCAAATTAACGGAGCAGATTTGTGTCGTCTTCGAAGGTTTGTGCCGACAGCGTTTCCACTTGTTAGGCCTGTTTGCCGTTATATCCAGATTTTTCTTCTTTATATGGAATATGATTTAATTTGATGGGAGTGGTCTTGTTTGTGATTGGTTGGTTATTCTTTATATATATATATAATGACGTAGTTGTTTGGTTTATTTTTAATTTTAGCGTATGCATGATTGGATATTTGTTTAATTGTCGTTATCATCTACTTTTCATTGGTTTGACATTTTCTCAACGTGTATGCATGTTTTGCCGCGTGATGGATTATTTTTTCGGACATGATTGGGAGTTATTGTATTTGTTGGCTTCACATATGTTTTATATTTTTATTTTTTACTGGCTGTTTGCATGAACTTTTGTTTTTCGTGTTTAGATTATTCGTAGATTTTTTTTTGTTCATTATCTTTTGTTTATTATCGTGGTTTTGTATTTGCATTTATATTTTTAATGTTTTTATATTTTTTGTATGATTCTTTTTCATTTTGTTTTTCTTAATTGTTTTTTAAGAGAATTAGGTATTTATTTGCATGTCTGCATTTTCCAATGTCCCATTTCAATATTTTTAATATTTTATTTTGTTTTTTAAAAGTTATTATTGCCAGTTTCTCTTCCAGGCACAATCTTTAAAACTTTTGCTGCTATTGCTGTGTGGATTTGCCAATTTTACTATTTCGCATTTAATTTTCTGGGTTCATATGTATTTTGATAACGTAATGTTTTTATATTGTTCGTTGAATGATACTTTGTAATTATTGAGATATATTTGGAACAATGTTTCTTTTGCGTCAAATCGAAATGAGTCTGGTCTGTTATATAGACAAACCTTCGTACCTATATATATAGGGAGAGAGAGAAATATATATATATATATATATATATATATATATATATATATAGGGTGAGATAGAAAATATATATATATATATATATATATAGGGTGAGATAGAAAATATATATATAATGAGAACCGAAGTTTACGCAAATCTAATCTGTTTTTTTGTTTTTTTCGGATAAATTTTTAAAATTTGAATTATTTATTTATTTATTTGATTTTTTATCTTTTAAAAGACACCCAAAATAAAAATAATACCCTAATCTCTTTCTATTTATTCATTTTTTTTCAATCTCAGACAAAATTTTAATAAATGTGAAACATGTGAGACAAATACGCTGCCTATTTGATCTTTCTTTTATCACACACACACACACACACACACACACTTATATATATATAGGTAACGCATATATATATATAGATAACGCATATCAAATATATATATATATATATATATATATATATATATATATACATACATTTGATATGCGTTAAGATACACCGGTGCTGATAGCAGAAATACAAAAGAAAATGCAGGAATGCAGGGTCTCCTACAAAAGGTTGCAAAAGAAAGCGATAAGAAAATATTTGAGCATAAACTTCAAGAAAATTGAATGCATGACCATCAACAAAAAGACGATCACAATACGATAACTACAGTTCGGAGTAACAAAAATAAAACCAAGAAATTTAAATAGCTGGGAAACGTTCTAACATAGGATGGAAAGTGCGAAATAGACATCCAAAGACTCATTTGCATTGGAATCTAATTCTATGACAGATACGAGGAAAGAGAGACAGGAGAAAGCAGTGCAAGATTCACTTGATGGGCTTGCTCAAGCCCATCAAATAAATCGATGGCGCGGTTGGGTTTAGACAAAATACCAAGAGAAGAAATATTGAGAGCGACATGAGACAGAGCTAACTAGAAGTTCATGATCGCCTACGTCCAATGTGATTTTATAGAAGTAACTTTTGAGTTTCTTGCAAATTATCGACATCACGACGTTATCAATTTTTCAACCCCATGAAATATTAATAAAACATAAAAATTGTTCATTGCAAGTAAATCAGACGAAATGAACCTGAGTGAAGCGAAATAAATCTTCTTCAAGACAAAAGTTAAAAAAAAATTTACATTTTAATATTTGTAACAATTTGGAAATTGGTGCAGGGCTACTTTTTAAATGATTGTTTTAATTTCGCGGGAGTTGGTTTTTGTAAAATAATAAATCCAACAGAATTTATTACCGAAAAAATATCAATGAAGAAAGAAATACCTGATTTTTCTTTCGGTCAAATGTAATTAAAATAAGGTTGTGCATATATTTCAGTTTATTTGGATATTAGTCAACAAGTTAATTTACTTAAGAAGTAAAACGAAACCTGGGCAATAAACTAATTTTTAAAGCGTGATCTGAATTCACGTCAAGACTGCACTTTTGGTTCCTGTTACTTACTGCTTAATCTAAATTACATCTTTCATTCTGTTATAAGGTTTTGTATTTTTTTACTTCTTCTATATTGCATTTCTCTACAGGAAATGTGTGAAGTAAAAGTCGGGGCACTCCGCAACATCCTATCCTATGCAAAGTTTACATTTTTTAATCTCTCCTGTTGTGCTAAACTAAATTTAATGTCAATCTAAGAATGAAATATTGAAATATAAGTTAATTAATAACATTCGCGTCCGATCAAAGACCTATTTTATTCTATTTTTCATTTACAGAGATAGTGAAAGTGAAAGTAGAAAAAGAACACTACATTATAAATGTAAAAATATAAATAGATATTGGATGTTTTTACCTGTTGAAATATATTTACTTGTGCAAACTACAAGTATTTAATAATGTACAACACATGAATTTATATGACAATCTATTCGTGGTGACAACACCAAACAAAGGGTATATTTAAAATTTTTGTATTGTTTTTCCAAATGTAACTTTTAATGTGATGTTTAGAGATAAAATTTATATTTATTGTAACTATTATATTTATTGTAACTATTATATTTTGATGTATTTATTTCTATTTGGGGATGAGTACAGATTATTCTTAAATAAATGAACTATTAATATAAAATTAA
Organism: Ascarosepion bandense; assembly: GCA_037127315.1. Classification (NCBI taxonomy): domain Eukaryota; kingdom Metazoa; phylum Mollusca; class Cephalopoda; order Sepiida; family Sepiidae; genus Ascarosepion; species Ascarosepion bandense. The sequence continues at coordinate 417,718 of JBBBDQ010002443.1, read as the reverse complement.
ATTTGTGGGTTATTTTTAAATTCTAATTATTCAAGTTGTAAAAACTGTTATCAAGAATTTCTCAAATTAAAGTAATTTTAAATCACTACATAAAGCAATCCCATGATGTATGTATATCGTACATAGTAATGTACACAACCTTCATATCCTTACACTAAAGTTTTCGTTCTACATTATTCAGTTTTGACCATAGTGATAGAGACCGCTCATATTTATAC